>JAHTLZ010000074.1:21782124-21815628 GCA_023846285.1 Phrynocephalus versicolor | reverse complement strand
TTTCATTTTAACTTTATCTTAGTTTATTGTTGTTGATTTATGTATATCTTGCTTATATTATGTTGTTTGTGTTTTGGCTTGTTAAATGTGTTACTTTGTTATTTTGTCATGCTATTCTATGTTGTAAACCACCCAGAGTAGCCCTGGGGCTAGATGAGTGGTATAAAAGTCGAATGAATGAATGAATGAATGAATGAATGAATGAATGAATGAATGAATGAATGAATGAATGAATGAATGAATGCAGAGTCATTGTGGACCACAGAAAACAAAACCTTTCAAATGTCTGAAGCAAAACACTGCTTTTACGGTGTGGTTGATGTAGCTGTATTGTTACAGTTCTTTCAATGTACCCCTTAAGGTATGGGGAGCAGGCCATGCTGTTGCCTACTCCTTCCCCATATTGTTATGTCTGTGTCTTAAAAGTTCTCCCTGCTGCTATTAACTGTGCTTAGTCATCATGTCTACTCTTCAGATGAGAATAATCATTTGTAACCAGCACTTGTTGCTTGCTAAGGAACAGAATTCTAAGCTGAGATTGCCAATGACAAAGGACTGTGGGAATTGTGGTCCAAAACATCTGGAGGGTCGAAGTTTGGACATGCCTTTAAGCTATCTATGGCCATTCAGCTAAATGGTGGCTTAAGAATAGGCAGTGCTACAGCTGCATTGGTCCCTAGGATGGCTCAGGTAGTAAAAGCAATTGTTTTCGGAAGGACAGCATTGCCATGAGTATTCAAGGCTTTCTCTGTATTTGAAGTCTGTATTATTGGCTAGGCATTAATTATTTAATAAATCTTAAAGGAAAAATCTCTTGAAATTACATAGCACATGTTCAGCCTCAGGATCTGCATCTATTATTTTTTGACTGATACCATAACATTAAAGGTAAAGATTACCCCCCGCACATGCGTGCTAGTCATGTCCGACTCTAGGGGCGGTGCTCATCTCCGTATTCAAGCCGAAGAGCCAGTGTTGTGCAAGTCCATGGCCCCGTGGCCAGCGTGGCTGCAAGGAAACACTGTTTTACCTTCCCGCTTTTTACAGCGGTACCTATTTATCTATTTGCATTTACATGCTTTCAAACTGCTAGGTTGGCAGCAGCTGGAGTTATCAGCAGGAGCTCGCTCCTCTGCATGGCACCCGGGATTTGAACTGCCGAACTGCCAACTTTGCAGCCAACAGTTTTCAGAAGCCTTAGTCCACTGAGCCACCATTTACTTGAGGAAAATATAAGATTTTTTGAAATTTAGCCTGCTTGTACGTATAGGTTTACTAAATAAAGCCACTGCGTACGTTTTCCATTGTTGCATTGTTCATTATGGCCAGAAGGAAAACCATACACATTTGCTATAGTAATCGAGCAAGTACTTGCTTCACTTTGCCAGGTTGACCATTGTGAAATGTCTTTGTGTGTTGCAGTACTTCGGGGCCTTGATTTGGAAAGTGAGCATTGCATCTTTGAGCACTTCAATGGAACAGTTCACTTAATACCCCTCCATGGAGCTCAGTGTTCAGTGAATGGAATTCAAATTGCAGAAGCAACACAACTCAATCAAGGTATTTTGCTAATAATATTTTTTACCTCTTTTTCCAGCTGTGCTCATATTCTTCCTGTTCTCTGTGTAAAAGTCATCAGTTATTTCACAAGTACTGTATAAACTATTTCCTTTTAGTGGGGCAAACTGCAGTTTTACTGTCATTCCCTTCATTGTCCATGTTTTCTTGCCAGCGTAGAGTTGATGGGACTTGCAGAGTTGTGTTCTCCAATTTGAGTTCAACTACGTAAATGCTGTACGAAAGAGAATCGTATCTTCTGTTTAATGCGTGAAAGTTTACGTGACTCTATTCGTAGAGGATTGTAGTTGAAGGTTAAAAAAACAAGAATCATAATTACAGAAGAACTTAAGAAATTTAGCATTGGTAATGAAGAAATTAAGTTAGTGAACAATGTTGTATACCAGGGGTCCTCAACCTAAGGCCCCTGGGCCGGATGTGGCCCCCCCCAAGGTCCTGAATCTGGCCCCCGGGACCAACTGCAGCCCCCCCCACCTACCCCCTGCTTTGCGAGCAAGCCAGCCTCCGCAGCTGCTTCTATTGCTGAGGCAGTTCAAAGCAGTGGGCTATGTCGCTTCTCCCACTCCCCCCAACTACCGCCCAGATGATCAGCATGCTGCCTAGTGGGGAATTCAAAGTGGGAGGGCTACGGCAAGGTCCCCCGCTCCTCATACCCACTGTGGTCCGGCCCCCAGTGGTGTCTGGGGCGTGGTGGACCAGCCCGCTGTTTGAAAACTTTGAAGACCCCTGTTGTATACCATGGTTCTATCATCAATCCAAATGGAGACTGCAGCAGAGAAATGAGAAGGAGACTAAGGCTAGGAAGAGCAGCTCTGAAGGAAAAAGAAGAGATCAGAAAGTTTAAGGATGTGCCACTGGAGATCGAGACCAAGGTCATCTGCACTCATCTATTTATGTTCACCCTGTATGGTGGAATGGCTGGACAATGGAGTCGGGCACTATGTGCCTTGTACATATTGCTATGAAGCATACGTGCAGCACCACAAGTGCTGGAGATACTCATCCCACCCACCTCATCCCGGCCAGCCCATTTACAGGGGCCCATCTGCCCTGCCCCCTCAGGCGGCCGACCCCTTCTGTGAGGATGCAAGACAGGGAAGCTCCCCATGCAGCTGCCGACTGGTTAGCTGCTTGGGAAGGGAGGCAGGACTGGCCAGACTTCTGCCCACATTTGAATGCCAGCCTTGCAGAAGGACTCTGGTGCTGCTGCCCTGAGTCCAATAAGAAGACTGGCTGGGTTGCAGGTGGAGGATGGGCCTCTGTGGCATCTGTGGTACTGCACATGTGCTTCATACAGGTATACACAATGCACAAAATGCCCAACTCTACTGGACAGGAAAGAAAGTGGACAGGGGGGAAAATTTGATTCTTTTCAAATATGTTGCTGGAAGGGAGCTTTCTTTTTTTGTCCCACTGTGCAAGAGTCTCTCTCCGTGGCACGTGGAGGGTGGTGGGTGGGACCTCGTGTGAAACAGGAAGTAAACAAACTGGCTGCCCGTGGACCACTCCAATGGAGCTCTGGGCGACCGCACCCTCAGCTCAGAGGAAACCATGACGGGCATTTCTGTCATCTGGTCACTGGCAAAAGGAATAAACCAGCCCATCCTCAGAGTGGACCAAACTGTGGGACACATGCTTGTGTAGTCAGGCACTCCCTTTCTTCTATACTCTCCCTCTCCTTCCACGGATGGTATTAAACGAGCAACATGGCAGACATGAATGAGGACAGCCTGTGTTTTGTCAAGGGACTCTGGCTCCCGTGAGGCTTGTTCTGGGAACTCCAGGCTGGAATTGGAAATGGGTATTGAAATTGAACAGTAGTGTTTCCAGGGGGGAGCGAGGAAGGAGCGCTACTGGTAGACAAGAATCCTAAAACAATCATTGGTTTTGTGGGCACTGGGGGTGATCAGAAGCAACTCTGTAAGGGATGAGTATGGAGAGGAACTGGGACACATACACACCCCAAATCCGAGTTGAAATTCCTAAGCAGTTTGAAACTAAGTTTGAGAACAACGGGTCGGAGATGAGAATGCAGTTGGCACTTCACTTGTGAAAACAAAATGGTGGCTGCTCCTCTTGCTTCTGATTTAGCAGCAAACTGGTGTCTCTCGTTTCAGTTGAACTGGGATTGTAAAGTGGATGCCAGCTAGTAAGAAAGCTGTGGCTCGTGTGAACCAGGCATTTTGGCAGACGGCTTGCTGCTAAATGGGCAACGAGAGGGTGAAATAAAAATACGCCAAGCGAGACGGACTCGCACAAGCAGAGGGCATCGCAGTGTAACATTGAAGTGTTATGTGGAAGTTGAATCATGGCAACTGGACTTCTTTTCTTGAGAGATTGAAACATTTTGATCTCTCAAGAAAAGAAGTCCAGTTGCCATGCTTCAGCTTCCAGATCTCACCTGGATGACTGAGAATCTTCACAGGTATATCAAAGTATTATGTCTAAATTGACCCCTGTTTCTAAACCTGGCTGCTATATTTGCCATAGAAACAAAAAGTAACAATGGTTCCATTTTATTTTCTTCTTTTGTAACATCAAATCTGTGCATTTGGTTATGTAAATAGCAGCTGGATGGCAGCTTTGCCCCTCACTGAGCTGATAGCTTGTATTACAAGGATGGCCTTCCGAAATAGCAGTCTTGAAGAGGGATTTTTCTCTTAAGGAATGTCAGAGAATTGAGTTTCCCCTTTTTCTTGGTGGTTGCATAGACTGTGCAATACTGAAAGAAATCATTCTGATATATGTGCTGAATGAATGAATGAATGAATGAATGAGTGAGTGAGTGAGTGAGTGAGTGAGTGAGTGAGTGAGTGAGTGAGTGAGTGAGTGAGTGAATGAATGAATGAATGAATGGTACACTTGATACAATTATCATCCAGACTTATTTGGGGCCTAAGATATAGAACTGAGCTCAAGAGTCCCTTAGTTCCCTTTTGACTTGTTCAATTAACCAGCCTTGGAAGTATTATAAAGCACTACATGGGAGCTATCTTTTCTTTCAAGACTTTTCAGTCTCTTTAGGATTGTCATGTTTGTGTGTGTGTGTGGGGGGGGGATAACAACAATTAGAGATGGTGACAAACCGCCAAACTGTCATTCCAGTTCCTTTTTTGGCCAAACCAGCATTCGGCCCTTCCCAGCCTCCTCTCCTCCGGGGGACGCCCAATCAGAGGCAGGGCCCTGGATTCCCTACCCCTCTTTCTCCGGGCACTGCCTCAGAGTGGGCGCCCTCCAGAGGAAGCAGAGCTGGGAAACACTTGGATATCTATTCGGCCCCAGAAGGAACCGGCATGAAATCTGGCAGTCCATGCCCATCTCGTTAGAATCCCCAAGGTCAAACTTTATGTTTTGTAAAGCTGTAGGAGCTTCTCTTACAACCAAACTCTGAAGCGTGAGATTCCGTATTGGCTTTGTCAAGTGTGTGTTGCGGTCTCTGCACAACTGGAGTTGAAATGTGCCATTCAGGACATCTTTCAGCCCTTACTTCCAAATAGCTAGAGTGCATCAGCAAGAATAAATCACTCTTTGAACTTTTCGAAGGACGCAGCCATTTTAACATCGGGGTGGTAGGAGGGAAGATCCAAGGAGGAGCGTGAGAGAAATGCTTAGATAACAATTAAAAGAGAAAGCTGTGAAAGTTAAAAGAGAAAGATTTCCCACTGATAGCTGGTGAAATTGTAACCATCTGGGGCCCCTTCTCTACATTTAGCTTTTAAAATGTATACCATTTGAAAGGAAGGCCAGCCTGGTGTATCCCATAAATTACAGCGATGGTGTTGAAATAGCTGTGCAGCATAAAGTTTTATGAACAGTAAATCTTCTTTAAGATTGGAGTGCGATAAAGTGCAACAGGCAATGTTAGCATAATTTCAAATTGAAAGAAAACACTGAGGTTCTATCTTTCCAGGGGGTGATTTGGCATAGCTTGCCTAGTATATTCATCTTGAAGGCCTTTATTACATTTTAATTTCCTTAGTGAATTGGGCAAGCTAGACTTAAGCTGTGGTGTGTGTGTGTGTGTGTGTGTGTGTGTTTGGGAGGGGGGGTGGACGGAGCAGCTGGAAGTATTGACTTGCAGGAAAAGGAAGGCAATTGATAGAATACACCAAGGATGCACCACACCGGGTACTTAATTGACAGTGAGGAGTCACAATTTGACTTTGCTTGACATCATGTAAGAGAGGTCTTGTCCCAACTCATTTGCAATCAGTATTTGTCTTTAGAAAGATGAATGATATCTCCTTTTAGCAGCCCCACCCCTCTTTACTCAACATAGTTATTTAGACTGCAATATTTTCAGTGCACATGACATTTTATGATATTTACGGAATGGTGCCTGGTTTGCAACTGGAGCCTCCAGAGCATTGTTGTAGCTGAGCCTGGCGAGAGAACTGTTTGAACCATTCCAAGACTAATTAAAGCAGATCACAGAGAGCGAAAGACTCACTTGGAAGCATTTGTTTTGTTATTTTGAACAGATAGATCAAGCCCAAGGTATGGAGCTGAGGTGACACTTTGACGCCAGAAAGTAAAAATCGCCAAGTCTCAAAGGAGGGGAATAGAAGTTACTTTTGGAGAAGTTAGTTTTTGTTCAGTAAGGTTTGGGGATATCCAGTGCCTGTTTGGATCATCCCCTCAGAATGAAGGATATAAAAGGAAGAAGGAAAGTTACTTGTTTTAGCTTAGCCTACCGGTAGTATCTCTTAGAAGATAACTATGCTCATCTGTTAATTAGCTTGTACTCTGCATATGCTCTGGAACCATGGTGATAAGTATTAGCCTAGGTTCTCTAGTCTCTTTACTTTCCAATGGGAACTGTTCTTGCCTTAAAACTTTTTGAAAGTTTATTTGCTTTTGGGAGGTGGTTTTCTTAAATTGTGACTTTCAAAATTATTTGGGCATTTTGCCTTTTTTAACACTGCCTTTAATAAAGCAAAGTTTTACAACAGCTTGGTTCTTTTTTGAGAACAAGAAGGCTGTTGGTAATAAAGAAGGGCCTTACCTAAATCTTCTACTGAGTATTCTGATGTTTTATGGGTATTTTGGTATTCGTACTTGACACAAGTCAAAAGATGCTTTACTTCGTGGATGTTTTTGGTAGCTGCTTGATTACTCAGAGTGACTCAAGGTGTTGGGAGGGGGAGTGGAGACCGATGTCTCCAACCATCAGCACATCTGGCACTCCTGGAATTTACACACACCAAGAAAGTCTGGGTAATGTGGCTGCATGTTTACTTTGGGCCTTTCTGACCCAATATTTGAATTCCAAGGCAAGGTAAATGTATAGTTAATTATCAGAACAGTGGCAGCCACAGTACCCTTCCTGGCTGCATCAAATTCTGTTAGTTTCTAGTGCAAATATGAGTAATTGTAGCTGTATCTAGCTTCAGATTTATAAGTTGGTAACTGGAAACAGAATATAATTTTCCCTGAAAACTTAACCATTGTTTTGGATATCAGCTTTCACATTTTAGTTGAATATTAGAAAAAACTGCCCTGTTAGAGCTGTAGGGCAATGGAAGCAATGGCGAGTGCTCCATCACTGGAGGCATTGAAGAGAACTTTAGAAAGCCATCAGGTCTGCTTTGATGAGGTCTCCTGGCTTGCTCGGGGATTGGGCTTGATGGCCTCAAAGTCTGATTCGAACTTCATGATTTCATGATTCTATATGCATGTAACAAAATACAGTACAGTAATACCTCGTAAGACGAATGCCCCTCAAGATGAAAAAAATCATAAGACGAATGTAATTTCCAGGGATAGGAAAAACTCATGAAACACATTTTCACATTTGTCTTACAAGGTACCATAGATCCTCACCGAGCCTGTGCTGTTTGCAAGGGATCAGCCCAGGCTGGGCAAAGATCAATGGGTCCCTGCTCTGCCCACCAATTTGGTGGGCACAGCAGGGATTCACTGACCTTCACCCAGCCGATTGGAAGGAAAGCAGAGGTGGCAATCTGCTGCCGCTGCTTGCCTTCCCAACCAACACAGGGTGGGAGAAGATCCATGGATCTTTGCTCAGCCTGGGAGGGTTGGAAGGCAAGCGGCGTTGGCAAACGCTTAGGGTATTTGTACACGACCCCTAAACTCCGCGGCAAATGGCTCCCAGCTCCGGAGCTTAAAATTGTTTCCCCACCAGTTCCGGAGTTTACAGAAAATTAAGTGCGGCCATGCCCACCTAAGCGCGTTCCAGCGCACTTTTCAGGTACCTGCTCTCGGAGGGTGAAAAATCCCAGATCCGGATGTAACCTAGAGTGCCGGGCTCTCCTCGCTTCTGCTTGTTGTTGTTTTTTGCCTCCCGCCCCTTTAAGAGAAGGAATCAGGACGACGATGGGGCTCGGGGCGGCTTGGAACGGCAGGCGGAGGTGAGCCTGCATTCTTTTGTCCCTTTTTTTCTCCCTTCCCTCACACAGACAGGAGCAAGGAAGTGCGGAGGAGTGGGGAGGCAGGAAGAGCAACGAACCCCCAAGATCTCTGGTCCAAATTTAAGTGGATCTTAGGGGTCGTGTGAAAAGGCCCTTATATAACAAAACAGGGGGGAGAGGCTTGCTTTTATGTCAGTTTTTTTCTGCACTGAACACAGACCCTTTGGTTTTTCTCCCAGCCTGGGAGGGTTGCAATGTAAGCAGTGGTGGCACATGCCGCTTGCCTTGCAACCCTCCCAGGCTGGGAGAAAATGCATTTTTAAATGCATTCTGGAGCGCTCATGGCGAGACATTTTTTAAATGCATTTTCTGCCAGCCCAGGAGACTTGCAAGGCAAGCGGTGTTGGTGATGTTCCACCACTGCTTGCATTGCAACCCTCCTGGGCTGGGAGTGCACACAAGCTGCTGAACATCTAGATCATCTTTTAAGGATGATGGAAATGTGCACTGTTCTGCTGACTGCAGGACACTTCACCTTGCCTGGATTGCTTCAAAAGACTGGGGATAATGTCTTTTGAGGATATACAACAAGTATTGTCAGGCTGCTTTTTACTGTCTACGTTTCTTTCTCTTCCTTTCTGGTGACTAGGGCAGATCTTTTACCCATTTAAAGTCAAGTTATTTGAATGTAATACAGTAGTGCAAGAAAATCTAAACTCTGTATCCTGCTTTTTCTAACAGTAGCCTGAAGGAATGCTCTCCCCTTGCCATCTCTGCTACCTCGGCTCACCAGAAACCTGCTCCATGTCAGGTACATAGGCTAAAGGTGGAAGGAGAAAGCCATTCTATCACACTGGCGCTGGAGCATCGGTGTAACAATGGAATTAGGGTGTTGTGTTTCTTTTTACTCAGCAGACGAAAGTTGGTTTGTTTCTCTCAGAGCATTGTTCGTAGTTTAGAATTGTGGACCTACAATACATGAAGCTGTTTTATGGTCAAGGTTTGAGCAAGATAGTATCATGGATGTCTTTATGTGCTCACATATTCTGTGCATTTTTCTCACTAGGTGCTGTTATCTTACTTGGAAGAACAAATATGTTTCGTTTCAATCACCCCAAGGAAGCGGCCAAGTTGAGGGAAAAAAGAAAGGTGAGGTTACCTTAAAGACTGGTAAATCCATGTTGCTTGTCAGGCAATGTATCTAGTTGAACTTTTTACTCCCGTTTTACACTTTAGTTAAAGAATATTTCAAGAAGGAATGTCTGAATTAATTTGGCACCAAATGTATTTTAATACTAATATTAACTGTTGGATTTCCTTTTTTGTTTATTGTATGTGTTAGAGTGGATTGCTTTCTTCCTTCAGTTTGTCCATGTCAGATCTGTCAAAATCTTGTGAAAATCTTTCAGCAGTCATGCTGTATAATCCAGGGTGAGTGCATTTCCAAATAGTAATCTTGATTATTTGTTTGTTTACTTTATCTCTCACCTGTCTCCTCCCAAAGGCACTCAAGACAATAGCTTGTGACAGCTTAGAAATGCGTATGTTTAAAATCATAATAAATTATCACTATAAATACATACAAACCTGGTTGAACCATTGTTGTTATGGATATTGCATGTGGGTATACTATACTACAGCCCCTTTTCTTAAAAAAAAACTCTGCAAGATGAATGCCAGCATGATCTGTATGCTGGAAATTGTCATTCAAAAAAGCAATCCTTGTTCTGTATATGGTTATAGTAATCAGTCTGTACATGTTAGCTAAGAAGTGTAGTAATGCCACTTAGAACTGGCATCTGGAAAATGAGAGCCAGGAGTGGAAGGGCTGTCTTTAAGTGTATCGTTATTGTTACTCCCCAGAGTTCATTTTACTATGGCATAACAGTGTCAACAATACCGTATATAGATTTGACCCCATTTATCAGTAGTATATGTACCATGTCTTTTTGGCAGTTTTGAGGAGGTAACACGTTCCTACCAACAAGGACTGTTCTTGGATTGCCTTTTAGCTTAACACTAAGAAGTGATGCCAATATGTTAAACTGAAAGGTGTAATGGAAACAAAAATATTTTCAGTCATTATCCTTAAGAAATGCAAATGAATCTAAAATGGAGATATTTAATATTCATGTTACAGTATATTTAAGTTCTGCTGTTGGTTAAAGCTATCTACTTGTATTTCTTAAGCATACTCCTGGATGCAGTAGTTCTTTACAAAGTAACAATTTTGTACAAATGATCATCATTTGTGCAAAAATAGAAGCACTGACTAGACTTAGTTATAGAAAGTGGCATGTCTTGTGTGTGGATTCAACACCGTTCCATAACTAGGGCCATTCAGGAACTGGCCAAAGCTTGGCAGCCTTCGTCCCTTTACCTAGGAGTGTGATGACGACTAGGTGTGGTGGGGAGGCTTGACCTGATTTCCTTCTCCTTCATCATGCTTGATTATCACTGCTGGTACGGAAGGCTGGAACCAGCTGTTTCTTGAAGGAGATGCTTGCATGCCATCGTGCATGTAGTAGGCTCTTGATTGGAACTGCTTGCTTAGAGAAGCTGGTGCAACAATGAACTGGTTGTTTTCTAACCCTTGTCAACACTGATTTACAGATGAGCAGAGCTATATCTGTAAATTGGTTCTGTTTAGTGTCTGTTTTGTCTTTATTATGTAGAGTAGGCACAAATGCTCATTCAAATGCTGCAGTAGTCTCATGATGAATTGCTTCGTGTCTGTCTGTCTGTCTGTCTGTCTGTCTTCAGCATCTGAAAGAGGCACCTATACTGGGATTTTACTGATAAAACACATTTCCGATTGTATCATTAGTGCATTGCTTACAGCACAGATGATTAATACAGTTAACAGTTGCAGAAAAACAGTTTGCACCACTGGATTGCAATGTGGTAAATAGGAAATTTCAATTTTAATTTCACAAAAATACTTTTTTGCACTACTGAAAGGGAAGACATAGAAAAACAGAAAGCTGTAAACATATACTGCCTCTTATAGGATACTTATTAATATTTTCATATCATATAAGTCACTTGCTTGCCTATGACACAACTGTTTAGACATCAACTCTAAAAGAGCTTCTGAAAAAGCTCCGGTGTCCACAGATTCTTCTAAAGTTGTGGTTTCCAAGCTTGGGCCCCAAGATAGTCTTCATTCAAGAATATCTGCAGACCCAAGATGTAACGATTGCCCTGAACATACACATACATAAATCCTTCTCTTTCATAATGCTTGATTATGCTTGCGCAGGGGAGTATCTGCACAAGCCAAATGCCGACAGGAGCACGTAGTGCACCAAAATAACAAAGGCATGGCCTACTGCTTACTCTCCTCATCCTGCCTGAGCTGTCAGCTGGGAGTGTTCTCACCCCACAGTCTGAGTGATAGGGCTCCCCATATGGACCCTTGTCCCTAAAACTGACCACAGGGTTTGCCAGCCTTCTGGATCAAATTTGCACAGGGGAGAGGAGGTTGGCAGGGGGAAGTTGCCTCCCCCGCCAAGAAAAGGATCCAGATATTTTTGAGTTCTTATTCCCACCCACCATAATGAGTCTTGCCAAGGGTGAGGCAAAGGGGAGGGCCAAATGTATATAGCACAGATAAATTCACAGGAATATGAGTTCGCAAGATGCAAACCACGGTACTTGTTTATATTATAGCCAGTGGGGCAGCCACCCTTAGAGCCATGTTGCCAAGAACTGCATTGACTCAAGACACAGGATTGTTTCCATCGGGCCATTCCCTATGCCTTGGAGATGCTGTTCATTGCAGGCCCATCACCAATAGGGATGGTCCCAACGCCCATCACCAATAGGGATGGTCCCTTCGCCCACCGCGGTGCAGTCCCACCCTCGCACCCCCCTCAGAAGCTCCACACACACACACACGCGCGGGCCTGCCCGCCCGCTTGCTTCTGCCTCCCCCTCAGGAGAAAGGGCGGCCGGCGCTGAGGAGGAGGAGGAGGATGCCCTGGCGCGCACCACCAGCGCCAGTCACCGCCGCCGCCCCCTCCGTTTTCCCTCCATCCGCCGCCTGTCAAGCGCCGCTGGGCCGGGCGAGGCGAGAAGGCAGAGCCGCGAAACCTCCGCCCGCCCGCGCGCGCGCCCCCTTCCTTCAGCGGGGCTGAAGAGGGCTGTTGAGGAGGAAGAGGAGGCGCCCCCGGGGGGGTGGAACGGGGGTCTGGAGGGGAGGGGCGTGCGCGCGTGTGTGTGTGGAAGATGCTCTGCCTGCCCGGTTGCTTTCGGCCGCTCGGCCGCCCCCTCCCCTCTTATGAGGTGCCCCCTCCCTTTGCCCCCTTCCCTCTCCCCCTCCCCTCCCGGTCCGCGGCTCCTTTCCTTCCCCCCACACACACTTTGCCGGGTATCGTCCCGGGTCTCTCGCGAGACGGAAGGAGGCGCCGGAGGACCCGAAGCCCAGCCAAGAAGGGGGAAGGGGGAGGGGGCTCTCCTTTCTCCGAACCCTGTTTGGCCCGCTCGCCCCTCCTCGCCTCCTCCCAACCCAACCCCCCACCGTCCTGCTCTAAAAACCGGGCGCGCAAAGGCCACCAGGGAGCATGACGACGGGGACAAGGACGAGGCCAGGACGAAGCGCAGCGGCGGCGGCGGGGGCGAAGGCGAAGGCGGCGGAGGTGCCCGGGGCAGCAGCCGCATGATCGCGCTCTCTGTCCCTCGGGCAGCGGGCGGCTCCTCCTGCACTCCTCCAGCCTGCTTCTTCCATTGGCTGCCCGTGGAAGAGAAGAGGAGGAGGAGGAGGAGGGCGGAGGAGGAGGAGGAGGACGCGCCCGCCGCCGCCGTGGGTGCTGCTGCTGGTGGTGGTGGTGGTGGAGGGCGAGGAGGAGGAGGAGGAGGCGCCGCCGCCGCCAGCGGGTAGAGGAGGGAGGCAAAGGCAAAGGCGGCGGCTCCTCCTGCACTCCTCCAGCCTTCCTCCTCCACCGGCTGCCGGCGGGAGAGAAGAGGAGGAGGAGGAGGGCGGCGGAGGAAAAGGGGAGGAGCCTCCCGGGCCTCCCCAGGCGGCCCGGTGCCAACTGGTCCACGGACAGGCACCGGTCCGCGGCCCGGGGGTTGGGGACCACCGGGTTAGGCAGTGGTTGGTCAGATCTAGGATGTGCTTGGGGGGGTTGTAGTTGTTGTGGATAGCTGTCAAGGCTTCTTGAATGGGCACTTGTGTGAAGAGCGAAACAACATCGAAGCTCACGAGTAGGTCATTGGGTTGTAGGTCTTGTTTCTTTATAATTTCTATGAAGTGGAACGAGTTTTGTACGTATGAAGTGATGGATTCTGCATAGGGCTGGAGTTGTTTGGCAAGAAATTTGGCGAGGTTTTGTAGAGGTGAGCCTATGGAGCTGACTATGGGTCTGAGAGGTGTTCCTTCTTTGTGAATCTTGGGGAGGCCGTAGAGCTTGGGGCATCTGGATCGGTGGTCCCCAACCCCCGGTCCGCGGACCGGTGCCGGTCCATGGACCGGTCGGCACCGGGCCGCCTGGGGAGGCCGGGGAGGCTCCTCCCCTTTTCCTCCGCCGCCCTCCTCCTCCTCCTCTTCTCTCCCGCGGGCGGCCGGTGGAGGAGGAAGGCTGGAGGAGCGCAGGAGGAGCCGCCGCCTTTGCCTTTGCCTTTGCCTCCCTCCTCTGCCCGCGGCGCATCCTCCTCCTCCTCCGCCCTCCTCCTCCTCGCCCTCCACCACCACCACCAGCAGCAGCAGCCACGGCGGCGGCAGCGCGTTATTCTCTCTCTCTCTCTCTCTCTCTCTCTCTCTCTCTCTCTCTCTCTCTCTCTCTGTGTGTGTGTGTGTATTGTGTTATTACAGTCGTGACCGACTCTTTGTGTCTTTGTGACTCTATGTCCATGGAGTTTTTTTTGGCAGGAATTATGTTACCATATAGTTTGTGTGCACACAGCCCACTGGAATTTGCCACCAAAATTGAAAACGGGGAAGTGATAAAAAAATTATAATAATGAAACATCACCTCAGGTCACACCAAATTTGGCACAGATGTAGCAGAAGGTCTGCTCTTGCTCTGTGTCAAATTTGGGGACATGTGGCCAAAAGGTTTTTGAATTGTGATTTTAAAAAACCCACTGTTTACCCCACTACAGAGCCAGGTAACCTTTTTCTCTAGCTCCTAGAAACGATATGGAAAAAGAAAATTTGCATGCCTGGGTAGGAGAAGAAATTATTTATTCAAACTATTTTTCCCTTCCACAGCAATTAGATCTATTATAAGTTTAATTCATATCCCCTAATCACTGGCTTTTAACTCTTAAAACTTCTGAGATGACTCCTTTTAAAACTTTAATTTTTAAGAATTCAGAAGAAGCTGTTTGCATAGCACAGCCTTCTGGCCAGTCCAAATGTCTTTCTAGTCTGTCCACAGAGCCTATGTAAGTCTCCCACTTTTAAGGACTCTCATGGCCTTCAATGTGAAAAAAAGCATTTAACTCTTTCCTGGTCGTTCTTAGCTTTTAAAAGCTTTTTTTTTTTTTTAAAATAGATAATAATATCCAGCAGCTCACTCATTTGTGTTTTCCTTGTGTGGCTTTTAATAATCTCAAAGCACTTTTTAGCTGGTTAACCCAGTTTAGTCATTAGCACATTTACCCACATTTACCCATTATTGTACAGATCCACATTATTTCATATGGGTTTTAGATGTTATCCTCCCTTTACCAATGTCAGATCACAGATGCTATTTCCACCCACAAACCACACCACAGAAATCATGGGTCCCCAAACACATGGCTTTGTAGTGGTGCAGAACTTGTATCTGAAGCAGGCAACCTCATAAAGCCACACTTTTTCTGCAGGTTCACCTTCAAGCCACTCCCCAAATGTTGGTCCCATCTGGGTCCACAAACTACACCATGGAAATCATGAGCCCCCCAGCAACACAGTGTTGCAGTGGCATGAAACAGCAATATAATTTAGAACTTTAGAAGAATCTGTGGACACTGGAGCTTTTTTAGAAGCTCTTTTAGAGAAACAGCAATATAATTCAGAGATGCTTATGGACCAACATGGTGCTTGGCTCCGTTGCTGAAAGTCATTTTAAACATCAAGCGTCGCTTCTCCCGACCACCTCCATGGAGGCAAGCCCTGGGATCCAGCTGATTGGCGCTGGGGTGGAGGAGAAAAACCTTTTGTTTCCCCACCCCAGCGCTAATAGGCTGGAGCCTGGGGCTTGGGGAAGTGGGGGGGGAGGCTTAAAAAGCCCTGACTTTTAAAACCTTCTTCCCCTCCCTCAAGCCCTTTCAGGGTACTGTGGTCCTGCAATATAGTGGGACCGCAGTATATGAACTGCGAAAGGGTGGGACCACTGCACTTTGAATTGTGGATACAGAAGCACTACATCCCACATTCATAAACCAGAGGGATTTTTGCGAACTGAATCATATTTAGAATGTCTAATATCATATTCAGTTTGGTCCTAGGAAGAATTTCTTTCTGAGAGAGAGCACCAAACTTCTGTATAGGCCCATATTCTCTTGCCATGAGTGGCCAGCAGATAGTTCTGGAAAACCACAACCAGGTTGCACAGTTATTTGATTGTCTCCAGCAAATGGTATTCAGAACCCTTTTGTTTATGACCACAAACATTCTATTTGACCATCACTCACAGGCATTTTAAAATCCAGTTGCCTTTGGATTTTTTTTTCACTTCTTTTCCAATAGAAAGTAGGCGGGCTGGAATTGGGCCTCTCCTGTTTTCACAGCAGCCATTCTGTTCTGATCAGGTGTTTGTGATTGTGTCTCTGATTCCCATTGCACTTCAGAAAAGGGAGAGCCCAGTTAAACCAAATTTTTGGGTGCAGGGCAAAATCAACGGAGTTATCAATACTTTTTTTTTTTGTTAACTCTTAAAAACACTTGCCATTCCTGAAGAGGGTGTAAATAACGTTGATTGAAATAAGACAGAATCTTCCCTTTTAAATTGCTGTTGGATGATGATCATGATGATGATAATACAGTGGACCCTCGTATAACAAGTGTTTTGTTTAACAGAAAATCGCCTATGGGGTGAATCTGTACAATAGAAAAACGGTCGCAATTAGGGATTAATCCGTTTTCAATGCATTCCTATGGGAAATTTGTACAAAGGAAAATTTGTGTAATAGAATTTCATTTTTGAACGAATTAATTCCTTTATACAAGGTACCACTGTATTGGCCACTGCACTCTTGGCCTTTCATCTGCATTCTCTATGTAGTTGAGTTTCCATGGGCAAGCAGGTTGCTATTGCCCTAAGAATCCGGGGAGGTTCTATTGTAGCTTGACAGATGTATGGGATGTTTGAACCAGAATACCTGTCCATCTTCCTGTCACCCCGACCGATGTATATAACAAAAGGAAACTCTCTGCCCAAGAGCTGTGCTACCACTTAGATAATAGTTAAGAAAAGAAAGAAATTAAGGTTTATTCCACTGGAAGTTTGAGAAGGGAAACCTCGGTCACTGGAAAGCATCCTGTTATTGATCGTTCTAATGTGGGAGCCAGAGTATCTCCACTTCACTTCCTATTAAATATTGGCTGCATTAAAACATTTCAAAGAAATCCTGCTCCCATGCTTCCCTGAAAAGTGCCTCCCTAAAGCATGTGAAGTAGCACAGCACAGATTAACTGGAACATTGGTTCCCTCTTTGGACGCAATCTTATGTAGGCATTTTTTTTTTGTAGATGCTCATAGTCTGCAGTTAAGGTGGGTTTTTTGTTTTTGTTTTGTTGCATCTCACTGAAATTTAATTTTCTGTACAATCTTTGCTTTATTGATGATTGTATTTCTCTCTACCTCCTCTGGCAGTCTGTTCCCTATAAAGGACCAATTTGTCTAAGGTATAGAATTTCTTTACATTGGTAGCTGTGTCTGCATGTAACTAACCTGTAGAGGCAATGCTAATCATTCATCTGTCTTGTTTGACGTTGCTCCCTTGTAACAAATCATTTAAAAAAAAACACGAACTCCTTATTAAGTTGTATCCATTAAGTTGTAAAATGGCAGTTACCATTATTGGCTGGAATTTTTTTAAAGGCTGAATATTGCTTTCTCCTACAGATTAGAATTTGAGAGACAGCAACGTGAAGAACTGGAAAAATTGGAAAGCAAAAGGTAACTGACAAGACTTTTTGACTACAAAGACATAGGTTGGTGCGGAAATGGTACAAATAATTTTTTAGGATCCACGTGGTGCAGGGATTAAGCTGCTGCACTGCAGCCAAAACTGTGCTCACAACCCATGGTTCCATCCCAGGTAGCCAGCTCGGGGTTGACTCAGCCTTCCATCCTTCTGAGGTCAGTAAAATGAGTACCATGCTCACTTTCAGGGGCAGTGGAGCAATGTGTGGCATAATTAATCTGCATAATTAAACTGTAAACTACACAGAGAGTACTTTTAAGTGCTATGAGTGGTACATACTGCTTTGTGTTTGCTATTTCCTTTGGTGAAATATTTTATTTTATTGGCATATTAAATCCTATAAAATGAGAAACAAAATAAAAATATGGTTCATTTGAAGAACTTATTTTGTTCTTATTATAATAATAACAATAACCTTTGAACTGTAGAGATGGCAGGAAGCCTATGGCTCATCAAGCCCAGCCTCTCTCAAGGAGGTACAGTAGGAAACTGAACTCTCAACCTCTGGCTCGGCAGCCAGAATCCTGAGCCACTGAGCTACCCACCGTTTATTATTATTATTAAGCTTCCGGTTTTATAGTGCTTCCGTAATACAGAAGTAGGTTTGTCAGGAAGCAGTGGCCATTTGGTGAGCTAGTTGGAGGACAAGAAAAAGCTTCTTTTGTTAGCAAGAAATTTCAGTCTGATGGCTGAAGAAGTGAGGAAGCTAAATTTTGCTGGCTAGAACCTAGGCAGATACAAGGTTTGTTTGGAAGGTTTAGTCTAAGTTGTCAAATGTTTTTTCTAATTTTTTTAAAAAAATATTTATATATAAAAACAGATGAAACAACAAAATATCATAAAGGAGAGAAAATAACACACATCAATGTAACAAAAATATAAGAAATATAACAGACATAAACCCAGTGCAACCCACCCTCCTCGGGACTTAAACAAAATTACAACTTTCATGATACTGACCAGCCCATTTCTCTCCAGAAACACATTGAATCCACTTTACCATTTTGAAATACATATACCAACAGTTTATCCCATATTCCATTAAAGTCATTAGAGTTGCTCAGGCCTTTCCTAATTTTAATTTCACAAGTCAGTTTATCATTAATAGCTAGATTCCATAAATTCTTATACCATTCTTCCATTACTAATTGATTATTCGATTTCATTTTTCTAATTTTTTGATAAATTAAATCTCTTTTCTTAATTTTTTTTTCAGAAAGCTGATAGAAGAAATGGAGGAAAAACAGAAATCCAATAAAGCTGAACTAGAAAGAATGCAACAAGAAGTGGAGTCGCAGCGAAAGGAA
The DNA here is from genome assembly GCA_023846285.1 of Phrynocephalus versicolor. Taxonomy (NCBI): domain Eukaryota; kingdom Metazoa; phylum Chordata; class Lepidosauria; order Squamata; family Agamidae; genus Phrynocephalus; species Phrynocephalus versicolor. Next base: position 21,797,234 of record JAHTLZ010000074.1, on the reverse strand, counting down.
ACAGAGATCGTTCAGCTGCAGATCCGAAAACAAGAGGAGAGTCTAAAAAGGAGAAGCTTTCATGTAGAAAGCAGGATGAAAGACTTGCTAGCAGAAAAGGAAAAATTTGAAGAAGAGCGATTGCGTGAACAGCAAGAGATGGAGCTCCAGAAAAAGAAACAGGAAGAAGAAATCTTTGCCCGGGTTACGGAAGAGCTTCACCGATTGCAGGAGCTCAATCAGAATGAAAAAGCGGAGAAAATGCAGATATTCAGGGAGCTGGAGAAGCTTAAAAATGAAAAAGAGGAGCAGTATATCAAGTTGGAATTGGAAAAAAAGAGGCTGGAGGAACAGGAACGAGATCAAGTCCTGCTGGTGGCAAACTTAGAAGAGCAGCTTAGAGACAAACAAGTCATGGTGCAGCTTCTCAAGCGAGGAGATGTGCAAAGACTTGAAGAAGAACAGAGGACCCTCGAAGACATCAGAGAGTCTCTGCTCCATGTCAAAGAATCGCGATCTGAAGGAGAGGAAGATGCTGAAGAACTAGAGAAGATACAGCAACATTTTATAGATTTTAAGAGGAAGCAGCTAGAACAGCTAACTACTATGGAAAGAGACTTGCTTCAACAAAGGAGCTATTTAGAAAAAGAGATCGCTGATGAACGCGAAAATCTGGATAGTTTAAATTACACCCATGCGAAGCACTTTTATACCGAAAGAAATAATGGAAGCACATTGGAGCCTGCATTGGCTGTAGAAGAACGGAACAAGGTAAAATTGGGCGAGTATCAGCTGCAGTATAAAGAACGGCAGCTCCAGTATCTGATCCACAATCATTTGCCAGCTTTGCTGGAAGAAAAGCAGAAAGCCTCTGAAGTCCTTGACAGAGGCTGGCAAAGCGTGGACAATACCCTCTATGAAGTTGAGAAAGAGATGGAAGAAAAGGAAGACCAGCTGGCGCAGTACAAGGCCAGCACCAGCCAACTGCAGCAGCTTCAAGAGACATTTGAGTTCACGGCCAACGTAGCTCGTCAAGAAGAAAAAGTGAGGCAGAAGGAAAAAGAAATCCTCGAATCCAGGCAGAAACAGCAACGAGAGGCCCTGGAGCAAGCGGTGGCCAAGTTAGAAAGGCGACATTCTGCCCTGCAGCGTCATTCGACCCTAGAAATTGAGGAGCAGAAGCAGAAGCTGGCAGATCTGAACAGCAGTTGGAGTGAACAGGCAGGCTTGCAAGCTACTCTGGAGGCGGAGCAAAAAGCCTTGGAACAAGATCGGGAACAGTAAGATTTTGTTTGCCTCTGAAAGGAATAATAGTAATAATACCACACACGCTCATTGCTGCTGTAAGAATACACGTCCCTTCAGTTCTGCAGCAGAGAGAAGCAGTCAGATACTGAGACAGGAACTGGAGAGCTCTTCTCATTGGCAAATCCTTTTTTAAAGTTATGAAGTAGATGCTGAGCCAGTGACCCTAGTTTCTTTGAGATATCTTATTGGGAGTTAAGACAGGAACAAATTCCTCCTTCTCGTGTAGCATGTACTGCTATCCTGACCATTAGCAGTACCTCCTTTATGCTGTAAAAGTTATCCAGAGAGGCATTTGTATCATCAGCTGTACTTTGATACATAAACGGTGCCAGAACATCCTTCCTTTTTTCCAAATAGATACAGTAATACTTTGGATTAGAAGTACAATGGCACCTCTACTTATGAGCGGCTCTACTTACGAGCAATTCGGCATAAGAATGGGAAACCGTTGATGTTTTAACTGCTGCCTTACAAATATTAGATGTGGTCTCCCCTACTTACAATTTTTTATCTTTTCAATTGATTGATTGATTGATTTTTTAAAGATACGGCTGTTCTACTTACAAGTTGTACGACTTATGAGCGTGCATTCGCAACGAATTAAACTCGTAGGTAGAGGTACCACTGTACCTTGGTTTAAGAGTGTTTTGCAAGACACGCAAGAATTTCTTCTAAATTATACCTTGATCAATGAGCAATGTCTTGTAATATAAGCCCTGGAGCAGGTCACATGATCACAAATAAGCCAGTGGTCTCTCTCTCTCTCTCTTTCTCTCCCCCTCCCTCCCTCCCTCTCTGCTGTTTTGTGGGGGATGGTCTGGAATGTTCCATCTCAGGCAGCCTCCAAAGCAGGAAGAGGAGAGAGGAAGGGAGGTCTCCCTTGCTCCAGCGAGGAACATTTTCAAAGGGGAGTGCAGGTTAGGAGTGTGTTTTATTTTTCTTTACATTTTTCTTCATTTTTTTTCCAACATCCATTCTTATTTTTCAAACCATTTCCAGTCATGGGGGCAGCTGGCCAAGTTTGTATATGGCTACAAATGCACTTTATTATTGTCACATGAAAAGCACAGAGTAAAATCCAATTGTTAGTCCCAAGCACAGCAGATTCCACAGCTGGGTACTTAATCCATGGTGTGGACGTGGACTTCTAGTCAACTTCTTTTGTGAGTTTTTGGCATTTTGTGTGTATAGTATGTGGTCTGCCGGGCCCCAAAACGAATAATCTGAGTTTCCATTTTTCCTTATGGCAAAATTTGCTTTGATATACGAGTGCTTTGGCTTACAAGCATGTTTCCAGAACAGATTATGCTCATGAACCAAAGTATTACTGTAGATTTTTCCGAGAAGGCAAAATGCCAAGCCTTTATTGGGGGGGCTTTGGGTAGTGTTTAACCCTACCGTGGTAAATTGTGGTAGTTTCCTGATACAAAGTTAAAAACAAACAAACGCTGAGCTCCTATGGCATGGCTGTAGATTTACATTTGGTCCTATAATATCACCACAGTTCTGTGGAAAAGAAAGAGGGAGCTTGGCTCTTGTGTACCAGGAGGTTAAAATTCTTGCTTAAATCAGTTATTCAGTAATAAAGTTTGTAAATGCTTTTTCATATCTGGGGGTGGGAGGCTGATGAAACTTTCCATATAATTGAGTATGGGCTAAAATAAAGCATTTATTTTAAAAATACTTTTCCAGTGCAAACTTTACATCTTCATTAATATTGACACATCATCTGAGGTAATGTGTAGGTTTTGGGGTACTGGATGTGTTTTGAATGCAAACCTATTAGTTTTACAAAACAGTGTTCCATTGTTGTTTGTTCTACACATTTGTTTTCATGTATATGCACCTTTCTAGTAGGTTTTAAAAGGGGAACAACTAATATTTAGTTAGTTAGTTAGTTAGTTAGTTAGTTAGTTAGTTAGTTAGTTAGTTAGTTAGTTAGTTAGTTAGTTAGTTAGTTAGTTAGTTAGTTAGTTAGTTAGGGTCAAGGTCACTCTGATCATGTTCTTTTTAAAAGTCTGCTTTTAAAAAAAGTCTGCTTTGGAACCTTGTTTGTGGCCATGCATTTGAATGTAATACTTTTTTTTTTGACATCTGCTAATTCCCCAGAAGGATAATTGTTGAAATCATTTTTGAGGCTCTAAAATGAGTCCAGGTTACTCAAGTGCTGCTAATAGACTAAGACTCATGAATCAATCTAAGTTAAATGAGCTGACTAAGATATTTACTCTGCAAATTACTAGTGCTCATTTGTTGAACTAATGTATTTACATCTTAATGTTGCCTCCTGTTGACAAACGAGCACATGAGTATGTCAACATAAGCATGCTTTTTGTTTTATGTGTGTATCTAAGGAAGCCTCTTCTGGGATTATGTTCTGTTTTAGATTCTTTTCACACCTTACTCTCTCTAGACTTGTGTCTTCCCACATACTTTGATGTAAAGTGAGCCTTGAGGCAATTAATTGTAAGTTCTTCAGAAAGTGAGGATGTATGAGAATGATACTCATGCTCTCATGGGGGAGTACAAAACGGTCTTAAGGGAAGGCCCTTCTGTAGTCCAATTTAACGTGAGTGTCAGTCCTCCCCCTCCCAATGTGACATGTTGCCAAGGATGAGCAGGCAGTCCACTATAATTTCAGAGGCCTTTAGCTTCTTTAGACTTACGCTTCCAAAACTTTTGTCGCAGTGATACTCACAGTCTAAAATTAACAACTATTAAGACAAAAAGGGGGCTGGACATCATCATGTCCATTCTGACTTTGGATACAGCAGCTCTAAAATATTTTCTCCTGTATCCACACAAGTCTCCCTTGGCTTTTTAGCCATTTTCCTCCTCACACTCTTGCCCTCTCCCCCCACCCCAGTTATTTTACTTTTGAGTGATGAGCTGTAAGAAGAGATGGGTACAGAGTGCTGATTTGGTGGTTTGTGCCACTTCCTTTATTGGCTGAGAAGGCGTTCAGCGCTTCAAAAGCCCCACCTCCTTAGGTGCTCGTCCATGGGTAGGCAGCAGCCTATCTTCCCTACTCCACCTTCTCAGGGCAGTGCTTCTTAGTGGGCACTTATTGGAGTAGGCGGGGCTTTGAATTACCAAACCCCTGTTTGGCCAATAAATGAACAGGCATGGGCCACCAAATTGGTGGTTTGTGTTCATCTCTATCTGTAAGTAGCCTGTAGATTTTGTGTGACATAGATATTGTAGCTTTCTCCATGTGTATGTTCTGTGATTTCCTGATCACTATTTGTTTGTCTTAATAGTTGTTAATTAGTCACTTTCTTGAGCCAAGGGCTTTCTTAGTCTCCTGCAATAAATATATATATTTAATTGATTGTGTTGCTTCTTTTAGTATCCCACTTTAAAGTCTACGACTCCAAGTTGTACCAACGGAGCAAAAAAATTTGGTTTACTGGCCATTGCAGAAACAGACCCATCAGTGGAAACGTTTCTAAATGTGTTTTGTTTCCACATAGAAAGGATCAAATTAGGAGGCTTGCCTTGGGGAAGTTTTGTACAGCAGAGGAACACTAGTCTGCTGATGCACCCCAAATAATATGTGTTGACATGTTTTGACAGTTTAGATTGGAAAATACAGCAGTTGAAACAGAAAATATATGAAGGTGATGCAGCTGAAAAAGCCATTGGAGCCACAGAAGAGAGACCACCTCAGCTCAGTTCTCCTGATGTGACAAAATCTCAGTCCCATTTTATTCCGCTGGTTGATGATAGGTATGTATTTGCAGTGTTTGGACTGTGTACCTTCAAAACATCTGGTAATATATAATCTGGTCCTACTAAGGTATTTTTAGGTGGATATATTTAATAAAATTGCCAAATGAATACTGTCATAATTAGAGTAGAATGCCACAGTTCTGATTTAAAGAGCTTGAAATATTTCTTATTTAAGACTGGGTCTTATTTTGATTTTTACTTGGAGGAGCTGATGTGTCTGAACCCTTAAAATGGAGATGAGAAAGCTTATAGCATTTTATAATTCTGGCTTCACATTGTTTGGGAATTTTTTCCAGTGGCATGTGATCAAAGGAATGTGAAATGGTATTACAGATGGAGCCAAATCTCTTTCCCTAGGGGTTTTTTTATCATTATGAACACACACAGAGAGACACAGAACTTCTGCCTTCCTTCTGTTTCTTTTAACAAAAAGTCTGCTGTCTTGCAACTAAAAGAGAAGCCTTTCTTTTATTGTAAATAAGCAAGTTTTACATAGAAGTTATACGTACTAGAGTGACTGTTGCAACTGAAGAAAACATAAATTGAATTTAAAAACATGAATTTAGTGTGACATTTGCTTGACCATTTTTAGTATTTGTCTAAGTCAGAGGATAGCAAATTGGTGGACCATCTGCCTGTCTGGTTTTTATTGTAGTATAAAACCATAAAATTCATACAAATAAGGCCAAGACAATTACAGAATTGTATGATTACAAAAAACAATACTGATGTAATAGTCTGTAATATACATATACAGTGGTACCTTGTATAACGTAATTAATTCGTTCCGAATTAAATTACGTTGTACAAGTTTTTCGTTGTATAAATTGAAATTTCCCATAGGAATGCATTGAAAACAGATTTAATCTGTTCCAATGCATTTCTGAAAGGTGATGTCCCTCCCCCCCAGGAGCTTTACCTCGCCTCCCGGTCAGTGGGTTTGCTGGGGGGGGGGCTGCCCTGCGGCCTTCCTGGGGCCCGTCGGTGGGCTTGCTTTGGGGGGGCCGTCGCTGCCGCTTATCTGCGGTTAGCCGGCCCCTGTCGCCGCTGCGGACCGGTTTGGGGGACCGCCACCGCCCGTGCCGCCGCCGCCGCTGCTTCTACACCGGCTCGCCTCTCTCCACTGTTGGCTCGGGAGCCTGCCGCCGCTGTTTCTTGCAGCCTGCTACAAATGACAACGGGCCGCAGAGCACAGCAGCAGCGGCGGCAGGCTCCTGAGCCGATTGTGGAAAGCGGCAGGCCGGCGGAAAGGCGGCGGGGGCGGCGGGTTGGGGTGGTCGAGGAGGAGGAGGAGGAGGAGGAGGGAGCGGAAGACGCGCCGCCATCCCGCCTCGTGCTCGCTCGCGCCCGCTCTCCGTCCTTCCCCGTCAACGAGGGTTGGGGTGGTCGAAGAGGAGGAGGAGGAGGAGGAAGGCGCCCTAGTCCGCTTTGTCCGCGGGGCCGAGCCCGGCAGCCGCCGAAGGACGCCCAGCCGCGCGCCGACTTCCCCCGCCGCCGCCGCCTTTGTGGCCCGGGTTGGGCGGGAGAAAGGCAGGCGGCAGGCCTTGAGCCCCCCCCCCCCAAAACGAAGTTCTGGGAGAGGAAACTTTAGGGCCGCCGGCGCTCCAGTCTCCTTTTTTTTCCACCACCCCCCTTTCGGGTGCACTTGCCCTCCTCCTCCCCCACCCCCAGCCCACTTGCCCCGGGCGGCGGGGCTCTCCCCGGGGAGGGGGGGGGACGGACCCGGCCATCATGTCGTCCATCCTGCCCTTCACTCCCCCCATCGTCAAGCGGCTCAGCCCCTTCGTCTGCCCCCCCCAAATGCTCCTCGCCCAAAGGTGACCACGGTGGTTCCCACGCGGCTTGATGTGTCCCGAGCTGTGGTCACCGTGGTGGGTGGCCGAGGTCTCTCTCTCTCTCTCTCTCTTGTTGGTTTGGGTAGGTCGCAAATGCATGCTAGAGTGATCTACTTCCTCCCCACACTTGGACGGGACTCCCTGGCTCGCCCCCTCCGTGTCTGCTGCCCCTCCCCTCTTTCCCCGACCGCCCCCCATCCTCTTCCCCGGAAAAAAATCCGCCCCCTCCCCCCCCGCGGCTGCAGGTGGTGGACGGAGGTGGCCGTGGGGGGAGGGGGAGGGGGCGGATTTTTTTTCGTTGTACGGATTTTTCGTTATGCAAACCCTCCGTTATACGAGGGTCTACTGTATATATTAAAGAGAAAAAATAAGAAAGCAATACAGAATTTTCTAGTAAAAAAAACTAGCCCACCTTTTTAGTGTGAAATGTAATCAAATACAAACAAAATTTAGCTATTTGTTTAGTAATAAAAGAGTTTTCGACATTTAAAAGTCTTTCAAAACCCACCTCATTTGCATCTACTGTTAGTCTATCTAAACAAGGGTGAATAAATCTCTGTATAAGGGTGGACCTTTTTCATAACCAAATAATATTTTCCCTTTTTATTTACAATGTTTGAAATTTATAGAATAAATGCCTTTATTGAGGAAGAAGTTCAAAGACGCCTTCAAAATATTCAGTGTCATTCTGGCGAGAATGATAGTAATCTGTTGCATTCTACAGAATCTATCAAGGTGAGATGATAAAAAGGCCTGCCATGAATTTGTGATCCCTTCTGATGAGAAAATGTTTCCTCAAAAATGATGTTTCCTCAGACGCTTTTGACATAGCATAATATAGCATCCAAGAGAGAAGGCCCTGCTCAAAGGTGTGCCTCTCTCCATGTAAACATGAAATGTTAGGACATGTTTTTAAAGTGCATACCACTCAGTAGGGCTTGGTGCTTCTGTTTGTACTAAAGTGTTGAATTTTGGGTGGAAGAGGGGGTCTGAGGGTTTGTGTAAAAGGATAGCTCTTTGTTGAAACCTGAGAAGTATGGGGAAGTTTTGATAGGGAATCCAAATGACCCTAAGGCCCACATCTGGTCTGCAGTTTTCATAGTTGGTGGCCCTGTGGGACTTCTATCTACCACTCTATCCCACTCTGCAGTAGTGGTTTAACGCTGAGCTGTCCCACAAGGTTTTTGTGTATTACTGCTCAGCCTCCCTCTCATCCTGTCAGAAGTGTAGCAAGGATTTGAAGTGCCTGGGGATAAGGCTCATTTTTGCGTCCCTCCTGCTGCCGCCACCCCACATCACACGCACCCAGTAATGGGGGCCCAATCCTGTGTGTGTGTGCGTGCACGCGTGTGGACATGGGTGGGGTGGTTGTGGGTGGACAGACTTTGTGTGTGTGTGTGTGTGTGTGTGTGTGTGTTTTACTCCTCTCCCGTGGTGGCCTGAAGCAAGGCGAGGAGGAGGAGAAGAGCACCATGGCCACTGCACTCGCCTTACACCTGCCTGTCTGCCTGCTTCACTGCTCACTGGGCGTGCGGCGGAGGGGGTCCGACGCCAAGCCACAACCAGGGGAAAGGAGGACTGCTGGAAGGGGGTGCGCACGGCTTCCTCCTCATGCTCCCCCTCCAGATTGCTGCGCCATGGGGCAAATGCACCCTTCCACCCACACACACCCTCAGATACACCCTTGCCTCCTGTCACATTGAGATTGAAGCAGTAGAAACATTTGGGGTCTTGTTTGTGAGTTATTTGTTACATGCCGAAACTTTGTTGCAGAAATACATGCCAGGCTGTGTGGGCAGGTGACTGCACTGCAACCTTGTGTTCTCTTGGATGTTGCATGGCATGGTTGTGTGCAGCGGGCAAGTCTTCCTGTGTACAGCGCTCCTGGGCCTGTGTATGGGTGACAGGCGTTATGTGATCATTATGAATACATGCACCCTCCACATTCTACCCCAATAGGCTAAAAGGCTATTGCTGATAGTTGAACGTTTGTGAAAGTCCACAACTTCCATGCTTACAACATATGTTGTAGATGCACAAGGACATTTCTCTCTGAGCGAGAAATTTGCACCTTGGTATATCAACTGCTTGGATACTTGAAAGGAAAGTGAGCCCTTTTTCCAAAAGCTATTTGGAAACCTGATAACTTTTAAAAAGAAATATAGAGTATTTTGGTTGTTTTCCTTTAATATGTATTTCTGCAACAAAGTTTCAGCAGGAGAAATAGTTGACGACTAGGGTGTTTTTTGGATGCGGGAGCACCTTGGGTACTGCACAGAAAGTCTCCATGTTTGTTGACTGGACTACTGACATGTCATGTTGAGGAAACATGGAGAATGAAGTTTTCAGCTCTTCTTGCTTGTCGTTTCCTCACTGCCATTGATTTTTGGTAATGATTTTTTCACACTAGGAACAGAAGATGTTCTTGCTCACAGTATCTCAGCATATCCTACTTCATAGGGTGTTTTTTTAAAAAAAATACAGCTAATTTGTGTTTGTCAGAAAAATAGGAAATTTGTAATTTTTGAATCTCCCAGTTTAGAAAATGAAAGAATTTCCTTTAGTTGCATGACTAATTAGCTCTTTGTTGTTCTCTGCTTTTCAGATACACAAGTAAACAGAATTGATTGCAATATAAAAATAAACTTTTGACAAGCTATCACATTGGGTATACTTTTATTATTAACAATCAAATAATGATTGTTAGGTTTTCTAGTACTCCAAAAGCCATAGAGAATCTTGAAAAACTATTAAGCAGAAAGCAGAGGCAAGGCAACAGAGAACCAGTCTATTCCAAATGCATTCAACAGCACAAAGAACAAAAGCAACCACCCACACAGCCCTAATGGTGCACTGGAACAGTCACAAAGTCCATTTGCCTGGTCCATAGAATCCCACAGAAGCAACCAAAACAGTCCCCCTAGTTGAAATAAAAATGAAACTTTTTTTCACCCCAAGTATGAATCATTCATGTTTTGAAGTACAAATTATTCGTGCTGTAGGGCTCTTTTGGGGCAGTCAATGAAAGAATGCATAATATGTAAAGAGAACCTCTTTCATGTTTAGGGTCTTTTGTTAAAATATGAAAGGCTGATCCTTAGCTATTTGATAATTCCATACATTTGAACTTAAGCTCATTTAGTATTAGAGTTTTTAATACCTGTATGGGCCCATATTTCTAGTGTTGCAACTGAAATAGCTATCTGTTCTTAATTAATTTTATAAAATCTTTTTTAAAAACTGAAACATTTTGACTGCTGTCTTTGCTTTCCTATCCAGGATAAAGAGAAATTCCGTAATGGTGCTCTTCAACGCAAGTTGAAGTATGAGGTAACTTATAGCTTGTCACCTTGAAAAAGTACTAATCTTAAATTATAGCATGCACCCTAATTACATTTCTTAACATTTTGCAGCATAATTAATATTTCTGTATTCTAGCAAGATTAATGGCCAATTGAAAGGGTTTAAAATTAAATCTTCATCTGTGGTAAAGATTTGGGTAGCTGCAATGGTAATAATAACTTTAAAATAATTTGATACTGCAGCAGTATCCCTTCTAAAAATTTGCAAAGGTAGAGTTTGTATTTGGAAGTTAGTGGTTGCAGCCTACTGTGAGACATGTCCAAATTCCAGTCATGTTAATAAAATGGCTTTTTCTGTCATTAGAATATAACCTGATAGCTGGGTCAACTAATGTTAGGTTTTCTAAATACAGTACTTGCTCCGAATACAGAAATATTTTATGCAACTGTGAAGGATTCAAATTCTTTAATGATTAGGTTTTTTTAAAAAAAAACTCTTGTGAAATAAAATAAATGTTCAAATAAACGCTTATGGCAGAATTCAGATTACTTAAAAAGTTGGTTTCTTTTCTGGAAATTGGAGGTATAAGATACAGCTTCAATTCACAAGATCAGCAAGAGTTCTGTATTGATTTAGCTTTCTGGCTTGATTCTCTGGAATCCAGCTGAAATGGGTGGTGTTCTAAATTCAAGGTGATGGCAAATAAAAATTCCAACTTTTCTCTTTGAAGTACAGCCCATCTTGTCTAATTTAATTTGGATTTAATTTGGCTATTTAGTCGTAGTTCCACAGCACCACTAAATTCACATGAAAAATGTAAATTAGAACTGCTTTCCTGTTAAGTATACGAAGGCTCTTGTGTTTTGTTTTTGTTTGTTTTGTTAACATTTCAAACAGAAAGGAGAGCCCTGGTTGCCTCTTTATGACTCTCTCAGTATCTCTAATGATGACCACCACTGTCATAAGCTGGTCGGTGAAGATACACGCATAGGAGGATTCATTAATCAGGATACACATTTAAATACACTTGATCCTTATTGGAGAACAAGTCTGCCTTTCCGCATGTCTCAAGACACAGCAAGTAAACGGAGTTTGCTACAGCAGGAGTGCATCAACTCCCTCTGCTTCAGTGACTACGAATCAAATGGAGCCCAAGTCACAACGAGCAAGATAACTTGCTCTAAATATTACATAGATACTCTTCCTCAAATCCGTAACAGATGTAATGTTAGTCTTTGTCTAAATGAAAATATAGCACGCCATCATTCCGGAAATCCAAGATTAACTGCTGCTGGTGGTGGTTGGCAATTCCATAGCTCAGATAAAGAACTTGATTCTCTCCAAGCCCACTGTATGCCTCCCTCCGAACTTGGTCTTTCCGGTAAAAACCAGTCTGCCAGTTGCCTTTCTCTTTCATTCAGAGAACATTGTGATGATATTGCCCGAGTCTGTGAGCACAGTTCAGGTGAACAGTTGAATGAGAGGGCTACAAATGCCAGCCAAGGGCATATCCTTTACTCACAAACGCCAGCAAGACCAAGTTATAGTCTGGAGCATCTGTTCGGTCAATTATCCAGTATATACAATGATGCCAGTTGTCAAATATCTAAGAGCAGCTGGTTTTCCAAACCAGTCAAAGATTTAGTCGGACTCTGTAAAAAAAGTAAGACATATACGCAGGCGGCATCATTTATTAAAAGTTTTCCGTTTATTCAAAGGAAACAGTTCAGTCTGTTTTTAGGCATGCAGCTAAATGATTCTCATGCTGCAAACATCAGTCCAGAAGTTCCCTTGAAGAAAAAACATGCCATGGAGTTCTTGTCCTCAGAAATCACATTCGATCTGTGTGCAGCCAATCACACCGAGGAGCCTAGCAGTGAACTGAAAACGAGCCCTGTGTTCCAGCAAAACCTTGTAAACTTCTCAGGCGAGCTCCTGAAATTACAACTATGTCCTTGGGATGAACTCCTTCGGCATCTGACTTGTGTCTTGCCAGAAATTTGCGCCGAGCCTGCTGAGCTGAAAGGAATATACTGGATTGCAGTGGGAAACAATAAAAAAACTGGACCAGAACCGGTGTGCTTGCTTTTATTTGGTTCCGCTTTATATGCCGTTAGATCATCAGCAAGTCGACGTGAGAACTCTCTAGAATTGTTTCATGTTCTCCCAATTGTGACATTAAGAGAAATTCAAATCGGTTTTGCGGGCCAGAGCCTCCAACTTTTGTGTTCCAGTGAAGGGAATGGAATGAGGCTCTTTACTTTGAACAAGCACTTCACCCAGAGAATATGCCATGACATACTTTGCACTTTGCTTTCACCCTCAGATTCTGCTGACTTACATCATCCCCTTCTAACAGAAGACCTCTTGGAACTTGCACTGGACTGGAATTTGGCACTCCCCGACTTAGTCTTTAAAAATGGTCTGCACCTCACCTGTGATTTTCAGGCGAATTTAGCAGATCTAGTTTACTTGTTCCATGAGAATATGGAAAGCAACAGGATTTCTTTAGGAGAAGTTGAGATATTGTTCTATGCTACCGTGAAAGTAGAGGGTGAAATAAGATCACTAGTCCTTAGCAATACTCATATAGGACTTTTGTGGGAAGAGAGTTTCTTTGGACCAGTCCCTACAACTTTCCCTTCCCTTGCTGGTCAGTCACTGTTTGACAGGATTCAGTTGCACTGCTTGAGTGAGCTCAGGCTCGTGGTTGTCCCAGAGAAAGAGAACCTAATGCAAATGGAGCTTGTGTTTTCTCAGGCAAGTAAGATTGGCTGGGATTTAGCCAGTACGTCGTCCTCCACTTCTCAAAGAGAAGAACAGATTCAGCCAAGCCATGTTGCCTCCTTTTGTCCTGTCCATCCGAGCCCCCCTTCATGTACCTGGAGATTGACTTTCAGTTCAAAAGAAGATGCTGTTAGGTTCATGTTTCATTTGACTGCACAATAAATCTGAACCCTCTTTAGATGTTAGGTTTAGGACAGGCATGTCCAAACTTCAGCCCTCCAGATGTTTTGGACCACAACTACCAGAATTCTAAGCTTAGATTGCCAATGGCAATCTAAGGACTGTGGGAGTTGCAGATAAGTCAAATACATTTGTTTGTCTTGCTGGAAAGAATCTTAGGTGAGAAGCATTCTAGGTTTTGAAAAGCAAGGTTGCATTCTGAAGAAGACTTTCTTAGCAGAATTTTAATTTATAGTTATAAAAATTAATTCATAGTTGTACTGTATCCAAGATTAACTGAGAATTATTTTCAAGCAAAAATATTTGATCAGCATTTTAGATATTGTAATGTATACCGTATAGATATTAAAATATGGTTGCTTGTAAAGTACTTTGTGAATCATTTGATTAGGATGCAGAATGCATGAATAAATGTGAAGAAACATGAAATGAATTTGTGTCATGTCCTCTAAAAAAGATCCCATGTAGTATTGTTTTTAAATCTTGCATTTAGCAGTTGCTTACTAAATCAGTTATAATATTGATAATGAATTTAAGAGGCATAGCTTGGGTTAGTTGGTACAATGCACAGTGCTTGGAGGAAATCTTCATTCTGTGATCGTTTATTTGATTAAAGTTGTCAAGTGGAGGCTAAAATATGGGCATCTAGGTCTGTTGCATTACACCTTACAATATTGCTTACCATAGTTTATGACAGCTAAGCATGGGCATATTTGTAGTCTAGCAGTATCTGGAAGGGTGCACTTACGCAGAAGGAATTAAATACTCCCCCCGTGGACACATAAATCGCTTTAATTTTCTTAAATAAGAATAACAGCTGAGAAAATTAGACTGTTGTGTGCCTGATCTGTTGTTTACAGTGATTGATTTATTCCCTAAACTGTACTTCTATTCAGATCAGCACATTATGTTGTTGGTGATAACTTCCAAGCAACATGAAGTCTCTTGAACTTGACATCAGAAGGGACTAGTTATGTGTGGAGATGGGGAAACTGGAGAGGGGCTGAGTGGGTGTTTTCCTCCATCTGACATATCCCACTTAAACCTTTCAGATGTTTTATTATAGCTGTCTAAGAGCCCTGCTGCAAATATAGCTGCCCCAGCATATAACCAAGGCATTTTTACAAGAGAGCATCTGTTTACTCATTTGCCTCAAATTCTTTCTCGTGCCACATAAACACCCAGCTTCATCCTCTTTTGTTACTGCCCCAAAACCAAGAAATAAACACATATGTGGAAGACTTGAACATGAATGCCACAGAGGTAGTTTAGAGCTGGAACTGATACACCTTCCAAACATCTCATTGGAATTAAAATAATAAACTGGGTACCATGGCTAATGATTACATTTTATTTATGGGAATGGAGTGGAATACAGTGTTGGATATCTGACAGGGTCTCCATTCAGTGGCATACTTGCAGCCTTTTCTTTTGGATCTGACTTTAATTGCTTCCCAATAAACCCACATAGTAAGCTCGCTCCAGAGTAATGTATGTATAAAACCCTAGACGTCTGTGCATGCTAACAGTATACTGTTGAAACACTGCCTGCCTTACACCAACATGCAAGCTCTTAGAAACTGTAATTTGATGCTCTGTATTGCTTTTAGGTAAAAGGCAAAGGTAAAAGTTCCCCCTGCACATGAATGCTAGTCATGTCTGACTCTAGGGGCGGTGCTCATCCGCATTTTCAAGCCAAAGAGACAGTGTTGTGCAAGTCCATGGCCATGTGGCGGCATGGTTGGCGGAACATGTTTACATGCTTTCAAACTGCTACATCTTTAAATTGTTAGACAGGAGAGGAATCAGGGGAAGAGCATTTTCTGTAGCTGAAAGAAATAGTCATATGAAGCAAAGCTAATCCAAAATGTGGGTGAATGAAATTCCTCTAAGAAGAATGAAATTCAGAGAGGGGGAAGAGAAAGTGAGAGAGAGAGCGTAGATAGATAGATAGATAGATAGATAGATAGATAGATAGATAGATAG
>JAHTLZ010000074.1:21723121-21782114 GCA_023846285.1 Phrynocephalus versicolor | reverse complement strand
TTGCTGCTCTTCCAGGGCCCACCAGCCCCAGGACCCTCTTCCTCTTCCCCCCACCCCCCACAAATGATCCCCTGAAAGGAATGATGTTTTTTCTGCTGCCTCAGTTCTGTGCCCTTTCTTTCTCCCAGAAGAGGGAAGAGAACAAGGGACAGCAGGTGGGAAGAGGAGTCGGACGTCCTCTGCCTTGTGAAACCCCCTCCCCTCCCTTAGACATACATGCAGTCCTGGTTGTAGGAGAAGCAGGTCAGTGCCTCGGCCTCCCCCTCACCACTGCCAGCCTCCATTGGGCCCTAGCCACACTGAATCCCCGGCTTCAGTTTCTTCTCCCGGAAGCCTCCTGCAACCCCCATGAACACTCTCTTTCTCCCTGGACATGGAAACTCCCTGATTCTGTATCCTAGCCAAAGCGATAGCCCGTCACTTGCATCACCACCTGCTCCGCTCTCCTGTTGTGACCACCGGCACCCAGCTGGTGTTTATTTCACATCCTGATCTGTCAAAAAACAAACAAACCTGGGTACCAGTGGTGACAACAGGAGAGCAGAACATGCAGCACGAAATTCAAAACCCTGATCCACTGTCCCATTCTCACCACCACCACCCAGCTGGTTTTGACAGCTCAGGCTGTGGGGAGGGAGGCTGTGGCTTTAGCTGGAGTAAAGCCGTCCCCCCCTCCCCACAGCCCGAGCTGTCAAAGCCAGCTGGATGGCAGCAGCTTCCAAATTGTTTTGTTTTGTTTCATTTAAAAAAAATTCATTACTAAGAAAACAAAATGAAATTACTGAAGAAATGCAATGAAACAAAACACTCTATTTTTGTGTTGCGCCCATCTCTACTGAGAAACATAGTCTTAGAGAGAAGAGCCTCATCTCCGAATGTTACCATCGTATTCTGCCTTGTCATTTTACCTGATGGATTTCTGCTGTGGGAGTCTCAGACTTTTGCAATTCTGCACTAGTGAGTATATTCACTTCCCGCATAATGAACTGATTGATGCAAGTTTATCCACTGTTGAGAATAGAAATGTGCAATAGGTCCATTACAACATACATAGGCCAAAGCTAAATCAACAGCAGAGTTGCTGGCAGAATACTTTCATAGTGATGGAAAGTATGCTTCAGCAATTCATTCTTCATGTGTAGCTGTAACCACATGGAGGTCTTTTATGCTTAGAGTGATCTCATGCAGCTATATCGGTGGGTGGGTGTCTCTCACCAATATGGTTGGTGAATTCAGGCAATTCAGTTGGGAAGAACTAGCATTATCAGATCAGGGGAAGCAGACTCAATGTTGCCTTCGTAAAGAAGCCAAAATTCATTCTTTCCCAGGCTTATTCTGCTTCAGAGCTTTATCTTGCAATTCAGCATTCCCTATGCCTTGTTCCAGTCACTTCTGCCTATAATTGTTTAACTGAAAAAAAAAGTATTCGTTTTAGGAAACAATATAAATGTATTTATCTATCACCTGCATGCTTGTTTTTCTTCAGTAACACTATTTTTACTTTTATGTAACAGATCACAGTTCTAAATGAGACATGGACAGTATTCAGGCGGTACAGTCGCTTTAGGGAGATGCATCAGACATTGAAATTGAAGTACCCAGAGGTTAGTTCCCAGTTAACTGTGTACATTATTACGTGCCATCAAATCACCTCAGACTAACAGCAACTCTATGAACGAGTTACCTCCAAAAGGTCCGATCTTTAACAGCCCAGAGTTTTGGACCTGTGAGACAGTGCTAACCGATGAAGTTTTGTCTGCTTTGTGTGTGTGTGTGTGTGTGTGTGTGTGTAAAACACAGTGGCCATGTTAGTCTGTGCAATCCTATCAGCAGGAAAGAAAGCAAAAAAAAAAAAATGAAATAAAATAAAGAAGTAAAAATGTTTGGTACCTGAAAGACTAACTGCTATATTTTAATGTGAGCTTTCAAAGAACACATCCTCCTCTTCAGACAAGAGAGACTACATGGCAAAACCATTGTGCATGTCTCTAAGACAGTGGTTCGCAACGATCCTCAAATGTTCTTGGGCTGCAACTCCCAGAAATTATGAGCAGCATAGCTAATAGTGAAGGCTTCTGGGAATTTTAGTCCAGGAATATCTGAGGACCCAAGATTAGGAACCACTGCTCCAAGATAAAGAGAAAGTTCGTAGAGACAAATTGCATATCCTGTTTCTGCTGTTGTTAGCTATAGCCTGGGGTCCTTTAGCCAGTAATCATTGTTGCTGTTTATAGAAGGGTTTCAAATGAAAAGAACACAGTTCTTAAGTTATTGCTAGATGTAAAGTGACAGGACTTACACAATTAACTGTTTCCTGGACTCTTAATTGTTGATATTTTGGCCTTTTCTTGTTTTTGCTTTTGCTTTTGCCTTTTTCTTTTTTTGTAATTTATTTATAGTTTTCAAACAAAAAAGTCGTAAAGGAAAAAGGAAAAAAAATGCAATGATTCTAATCTTCTCAAACAAAATTTGCATTCCATCATAACTATATACTAATATATATTAGAACTAATTTATATTAGATCCTTAACTATTTCAATTACTCATAAATTAAACAGGGAACTTAGCTTGACTTATAATATTGATCTAAAATATGTAGAAATCATGCCATCTTTCTTCGAAATCTTCATAATGTCCATCTGGTTTCAGTAATGCTGAGATCTTGTCCATTTCTGCGCAGTTTAACACCTTCATAATTAATTGGTTTTTGTCAGGAATCTTGTTTGTCTTCCATAGTTGTGCATAAAACATTCTAGCTGCTGTGATAATATGGATTATTACAAATTTTTTACTATCACCAATATTTTGTTGTATCATAGTAAAAATATCTCTGGTTTTAGCTCAAGATCAATTAAGATAGTTTGTAAAATAATTTTTTTTGTACCATGCACCAGTATTTTTTAGCCCTTTTACACACCCACCACATATGGAGAAAATTCACCGCCCCTTGTTACATTTCAACAAATATTGGATATTTTATGCATTTTAGCCCGCTTATCAGGTGTTAAATACCACCTATAAAAATTTTATAAAGATTTTCTTTAAGTGCTATTGACTTAGTGATCTTTATATTAACTTTCCATAATTTTTCCCATTCAACTAACTGAATTTCTGACTTTAGGTCCTGTGCCCATCTAATCATACATTCTTTTACTATCTCATCTTCTACCTGTCTAGCTAAATAAAGGACTATAATTTTTTTTAAAAAATAACTTTTCATTAGAAGAAAAATGATTTTATCCAAGTCAACTTACATAAGAACATAAGAACATAAGAAGAGCCATGCTGGATCAGGCCAAAGGCCCATCTAGTCCAGCTTCCTGTATCTCACAGCGGCCCCACCAGATGTGTTTGGGAGCACATGAGACTAGATATATGTCTCCTGATACCACTCTCCTGCATCTGGTCCTTGAAGTACCCTGGTTTAAAGCCTGGAGATTACACATCTCCATCATGGTTTGTAACCTGTGATGGACTTTTCCTCCAGGAATCTGTCCAATCCCCTTTTGAAGGCATCCAGGTCAGATGCCATCACCACATTGTGTGGCAGGGAGTTCCATAGACTTACAACGCGCTGGGTGAAAAAATATTTTCTTTTGTCAGTTTTTACTCTCCCAGCCCTCAATATGTTGTGCTGTATTAAAAGTGTTAATTTTTAAAAAGATACAATCACTGATAATTGTCTGCAGTGATTTCTTAACTTGGGGTGGTTCACCATGTAAAGTAATGCCATTTGGGCTGTACAAGTGCCAGAAGGTAAGAAGATCTGGACCATATATCTTTAGCCTTGAGAGAATGTAGTCATTTTGCTGCAGTTAAGTACGATGGTCATGTTTGCTTTATTGTACAATGTCACTGATCTTGCCAGAGTTTCTGTTTTTGTGTTCGTAGACCTTGACAATTTTCTGCATCATTGACCAGAATCTTATCAATTACAACCTCTGTTGTAATGCCCGCAACATAACTTTCAGGGATGAATTGCTGTAAATTAGGTAGTTGATGTAGGCATATGCTGTGGCACACCAATTGCATAACTCAGTATTCAGTAAGTTATACCATTGTAGAAATAGTCATTGGGATTCGAGCCTTGCTTGTTACTATGAATGTATCAAGTAATCTAAACGACAAATGTAAAACAAAAAGCATATTTGCATACACTTGTAAATCACATGTTGTAGTCTAGTTATTACCATAAGAAAAAGTATTTCTGTTTGAACTTCAATTCACTGAAACGTAATTGCTGACATTTAGAAATGTTCCTCTGTCTTCCCTAATGCTTTATAGACAGTATGATGTAGAACAAACTTTGGCCTATTTGTGGTCTACCTTATATACCAGTAACTGATCACAGCTTCTTCTACTATTTGCATTTTTATAGTTTTTATAGGCTATAGTTTTGTGTCTGTTTTTAAATCCTTAAACATTCTTATTGCACTAATTTAATAGATTAGTAGGGACTCAAGAATTCTTCTGTCCCAAGAATTGCTTGTACTCATTCCAGTTTGCACAGACTACTGTATACAATCTTTTCACTATGCCAGCTATCTCGAGTAGCTGGCTTTATTTTCTGGACACTCTCAGAATAAACCTTCTCTGGTGTCTTCTTTTAATAACTGAGGCATGTGCATGATGATGCTTGGAGAAGCCTACCACCACCACCACCACCACTTGCCACCCCCTCTCTTGCATGACAGGAAAGAGGGTTTAATGAAGAATCACTTTAAATCTCCTGCTTTGTCATTATGGAGATGTAAAATTTCTGGAAATTTTGAAGCTTGAAAAAAAAAAAACACATTTTTCAGTCTTTTTCTGGGGCGAAATGGATTTTTTTGAAAAAAATTGAATAAAATGCAACATTTACTTTTTAGATAACATTTATTTGTAATTGTAAGTAACAAATAGAGTAACAGTCTCCTGAGGTGTTTACTAATTTATGTGGAACAAAAAGAAACTCTACAAAATAAAGTTTAAAATTCCAGAATTAACAATTATTCACATCTCCTCGCCACAGTATTAAATAAACATTAACTAAAAACCTCATTTTCATAAAAAGAATTGAAGAGGGGGGAAATGTATAGAAGGAAGTGGGACTAAGGTTTAATGATATCTTTTAGAAATGATTTGGAAAATATTTGAACACTGTTTCAAATATTTTATTTATTATATTAAAATAAAACATTTTATAATCTTTTTTTCTATTTCTTTTTTCAATTTTTTCAATTTTTTGGAAAAACAAAACAAAAAAGGCTTTGGCGGGGGGGAGTGGGAAAAAAGAACATTTTTTCCCTGAATTTTTCCAGGTTTTTCCCAGGCCTTCACATATCTGATGATGTAACACAAGCTCTTGTTGGTTTAACTTGCAAAGCTAGCCTGTTTAGCAACTGAGCAGAGCTTATTTTTAAACCATGTTTTCTGGTTGGATGTAACAAGAAGCCAGCTATCGTAGAAATGGATAATTCATTTCTCTCAACTTCTGGGGAGAGGTGGGGAGGAGTGGGTGTTTGAGCTCAAGACTTCATTCATGCTCTCAAGGTCTCATCCACATAATTCAGTGTCCAAATTGGCCATTACAGGCAAGCCAAACTCTCTTTTTTTACATTTCAGATGCTATATTAACAGTAGTTGCTGAAGAAGCAGCAGACCAATATGCTGAGATTGACACTACTAAATTAATGATATCAGCAGGCATA
Source organism: Phrynocephalus versicolor (assembly GCA_023846285.1). Lineage (NCBI taxonomy): Eukaryota > Metazoa > Chordata > Lepidosauria > Squamata > Agamidae > Phrynocephalus > Phrynocephalus versicolor. Next base: position 21,776,424 of record JAHTLZ010000074.1, on the reverse strand, counting down.
ATGAATATGAGGCATCTGTGGGTCTTTTACTATTTAGTCCAAAATGTGACAGTGGCTTAAGACATTTCAGCCATGCTAACAATGGTTTGTCAATCCTCCTTCACAACAATTTTAACTAAACAGTTCTATTATTACCACATCCTTCAGCTGGAGGGCTGGTTAGATGGTTTTCCTAATGCTGTCTGAAGAAAACTGCAGATAATGTACACTCATAATATTGTTTTCATAGGACTATTTGTCATGCTTAATCTTCTGACTCCAGATGAATATTTATAATAAACACAAGGAAATGTGCTTGCCTAATATATGCAGTGTCCTGTAGAGGTGAACTTTATAGCTCATTATTTGTTCAGTTCTGAGCTACTGCCTCAGTGTTTTTAATTTGAAGCTGCATTTCATGTTTCTCCTGCCACATTCCCAAAAGAAGTGTACTAAAATATTGATGTGTTGGGAAGGTAATGTCCCAACATTTTGAAAGGGTGAGCTTCTGCCATCTGACATGATAAAAACTTGGAGTATATAATTCTGTTGAGTCATGCCTATAAATCAAGTAAACAAGTTGTTACTGATAACCAAATGAATACATCTAATCCAACTATGGGACATAATGCATTTTGAGACTAATATCAGTCATTGTAATGTTGTAAATGTAAGCACTAAATATTGAGTATCAATTATGCATTCAGTATTAAATCATGCCTAGATGCCTACCAGGCACTTTAAAGAGTCATTATTTCCTGACCTTGTAGCTTGAATAAAACTGGCACTTCACAATATTGTCCCAGTGGTGAAAGAGGTAATGAAGAAAGGGAACATCAGCTAGAGCACTTAGCAAGGCATTCACCCTCCATGTGTGTTCAGAAGTGGTTTTCAAGTTCATGCTTCATTTTTTCATATTTAACATTTTGCACCTTGCTTTTCTTCCTGTCACCTTGAAAGCTTACAAATTACTGCCAGACATCTCAAAATTACATGTTCAAGGATAATAGTACTGTACATTGAATATAGAACCAGTCTCTGGGATCCCCTGGTTAAGTTGACAAAGTTAACCGTTATTTTAGTGGTAGCAGTTAGATGCATTTTTCTTCAGATAGGCCTTTGGCTTGTCAACCGGTTGGTTCCCAAAGGTTTCTTCTAACAGGTTGTCTGCTCCGTCTTTCGTTTATTGCTCTGCCTTTAGCAGTGCTTTGATCGATTTGCTTTTAGGTTGTGCTCGTAATCAGTGGTTTATTATTGTTATCCACTTTGAGTGCCTTTTTGGCAGAAAGGCAGGACATCAGTTTAATAAAAATGATTAGTAAATTATTAACACATAGCCACTAAATAAATAACAATGGTAAAAGTGTAATGGAGCCTCGTAGCACCAGCCTCCCTCCATATGCTGTTTATAGGTATCAGAAATGAAGGTTAGCCACTGGCTGCTTATTGGAATAATATTATTTCACCATTCCCCTAAGGTAAGAGGTTCATGAGCTGCATACTACTGCTTCTTCCACCACTACCCTACAGTTCTGTGCTGCTGGTGGTAGCATAGAAACAGCCGTTTTGTTTGTAGTTGCTGTGCAAAAATGCAGTGCATGGTATTCTCTTCCTTCCCACAATGCTAGAACAGCTGACTAAAATACACGGCCTCCTTCCAGCCTAGTCAGCCCAAACTAACAAGATCAGAAGAATGAGGTTAAAACCTTTCCCCTGCAACTTGACACTTTTTTTCTCAGTCCCCATACAAGTATGTTTGTGGCCCTTAACTCATCAGTCAACACTGGATCTAGCCTTCAAGCCAGATAGGTTGTGTGCACATGCCCTATAAGATAACAATACAGGGCAGATGTTGATCTTTTCAGCAGCTTTCAGAAAACGCTTGCTCTTATAGTGGGCAATCATGGAAGCCCCCCCCCCCCAAGTCCATATTTTCATGACTTCCAAACTCAGAAACTGGATACAGTTACATCAGTTCTTCCGTTTTTATCTTCACAACAAATGTGGAAGATAGATAATGTTGGATGGTCATGGCTGGTTCAAGGTTTTTTTAATGAACTTTGTCACGATGTGGCAAAGTTCAAAGCTTGGCTGTTGACCTATCAAACTTCTCTTGCGCCATAAATCCACAGTAGCTGGGGAATACATTATTTATCAGGCAAGAAAGTCTATGTTTTATAATTTCTAAGAAAACATCCTTGAACTTAGTGTATTGTTAGTGGCTTTAAAAACTAACTTTGTTTTCAGAGGGGGGAAAGCATTAAATGATGGCCCTGTTTCCCCGCATTTGTGTATTTTCTTGAAGTTAACTGTGGCCAGAATCCTGTTAGTTATGCCCACTGGCACAACACCAGCGGCATAACTTTCAGTGATGAATTACTGCAAGATAAGGAGGCATTCCCTATCACACACTAGCAGCGTTGCACTGCTGAATTTTATGCTTCTAGCGTTATGCCAAGATTAATAGATGATGGGATTTCAGCCAGTATGTTTCCCAGAAGATGTATCTTTTTCTGTGTATGACAAATAGCTACCTATTTTCTTTCAACCCTGATCCAGACAAATGGGGGGATGCATTGAGTAATTACAGGAATATTTTTTAAAACCCCATGGAAATCTTGGTGTATTGCAGGATATATTAAAACATATCTTGTATCCACAGGACTGTGCATAGTTGCAGAAACAAGAATATATCCAAACACTTCAAGCCAGAGCAATTTATGTGTCTTAAAATTAGCGCAGTGCTACTGTTTTGTTTTCCTTTTCCAAATAATAAAAACACTTGTTTTGAAGCTAAAGAAATAGAAAACCAACATGTTGCTGGAAAGTTCTTTCTATTATTTTTGAAGAAAATCTTATGTTGTCTCATGGGGCAGTTTTCTACTCCCATGAGCAACGCAGTGTCTGCTGTCTCCCAATGATGGACCATTCTTCTGTCAGGTTCCTTCCAGATATTTGAGCCTGTCTCTTTGATGGCCCCTGCAAGCAATTTTTCCAACACATGGTACACCAACTGCTAGATTTCTTATCTACCTCCCTTATCATAGAATCATAGAATAGTGAAGTTGGACTGTAAGGACATCAAGTCCAAGCCCACCCCCCCTTCATGCTTGAATACAAATCAAAGGATATCAGCCAGATGGTAGTCCAAATTTTTGTGGAATGCCTTCAGTGTTGAAGCATTCACCCCCTCTTGAGGTAAATGCAGAACTAATGGCTGAATGGGAGATTTCTGTTCAGTGGTGCCCCATGTATGCTAGGTCTTCAGGTAACAGGCCTTTTGTAAATTATAAGCTGTTGAAAAGCATGTATCCTACCAGCATAGATATATAGTTCCATTGACGTCACTGCAGCGTTAACCAAACCATGCCTGCTTCTGTTTATTTCATTCATCTTGAGGGAAAGAGTGTTTTTTTCTCTCCCGAGGAGCATTTCAAAGGCTTCTGCAGTGGATATAAAAAGTTTACATGGCCCTGTTAAAAATGTCAAGTGCCTGTGATGTACATAAATGAGGCAAAGATAAATCATTTCAGAACTTTTTCCACCTTTAATGAGACCTATGAATTGTACAACTCAGTTGAACTACAAACTGAAATCTTGTAGATGGACGAAGGAAAAATAAAAACCAGAAATAATACGGTGGCATGCAGCTGTGCTCAGCAATAAAAAAAACCCACATTCAAACTCATGTTAAGTAGGAGTCAGTACACACCTGCCATCATTTAAAGTGCCTCTGAGGAATCCCAAATAAAGATCAGTGGTGCTAGTAGCTCTTTCTTGACATTTTCTTAGTCACATCCTACAGCAGAAGCCATGGTCTGCAGAGAGCTTCCAAAGCATCAGAGGGATCTGATGGTTAAAAGCCATCTGTCAGGAGAAGGGTACAGAAGAATTTCTAAAGCATTAGATATACCATGGAACACAGTGAAGACAGTCATCATCAAATGGAGAAAATATGGCACAAGAGTGACATTAACAAGAACTGGACGTCCCTGCAAAATTGATGAAAAGACTGGAAGAAAATTGGTCAGAGAGGCTCCCAAGAGGCTACAGCAACATTAAAGGAGCTGTAGGAATATTTGGCAAGTACTGCCTATGTGGTACGTGTGACAACAATATCCCATATTCTTCATACGACTGGGCTATGGGGTAGATTGGCAAGACGGAAGCCTTTTCTTATGAAGAAAAACATCCAAACCCATCTAAATTTTGAAAAAACACATCTGAAGTCTTCTCAAGAGCATGTGGGGGAAAGTGTTATGGTCTGATGAAGCCAAGATTGAGCTTTTCAGCCATAATTCCAAAAGATCTGTTTGGTGCAAAACCAGTACTGCACATCACCACAAGAACACCATACCCACAGTGAAGCATGGTGGTGGCAGCATCATGCTTTGGGGGCTGTTTTTCTTCAGCTGGAGCAAGGGCCTTAGTCGTCATGAACATTTCCAAATACTAGTCAATATTGGCACAAAACCTTCCGGCTTCTGCTAGAAAGCTGAATGTGGGGAGGAACTCCATCTTTCAGCATGACAATGATCCAAAGCATACATCCAAATCAACAAAGGAATGGCTTCACCAGATGAAAATTAACGTTTTGGAATGGTCCAGCCAGAGCCCAGACCTGAATCTGATTTAATATCTGTGGGGTGATCTGAAGAGGGCTGTGCCCAGGAGATGCTCTTGCAATCTGACAGATTTGGAGCATTATTGCAAACAAGAGTGGGCAAATATTTCCAAGTCAAGGTGTGCCATGCTGATAGACTCATACCCAAAACGACTGAGTGCTGTAATAAAATCAAAAGGTGCTCCAACAAAGTTATTAGTTTAAGGGTATGCACACATATGCCACTATATTTTTTCAGTTTTTTATTTTTCCTTCCTCGACCTAAAATATTTCAGTTTGTGGTTCAACTGACTTGTCCTGTTCATAGGTCTCATTAAAGGTGGAAAAAGTTCTGAAATGATTTATCTTTGTCCCATTTATTTACATCACAGACACTTGGCATTTTAACAGAGGCTGTGTAAACTTTTTATATCCATTGTAGCACTTCTCTGTAGCTGCTGCTGCTGCTGTATACTACTTTGGCCCTGAGAGTTTCAGAATTATGTTTTTGTTGCCCTGTGGCGTAGTATTTACATTATGAATGTCTGCATCAGATCCTTCTATCCTTGCCTCTCATTATGTCAGTAGTGCCACTTCTTCCTTCCTGAGAGGATCAAGTTACCATGCATGTGCTGTCTTCTGGCCTTTGCACCTCCAGAGGTACTTGAGGAATGCTGTAAGCAAACATTGTCTTCAGATCTGAGCAGCCAATCTAGTGTTCTCATCTTCAAAGGTGCAGCAGTCATTTTGAGAAAGCTGTTCCCAAGCTTCCACTGAAATGCAGTTTCATTGCATTGCACTGCACTTCCAAACTGCAGATCACATAGCACAGAAACACCTGTGGTTCACCCTTGATTTGCCCAGTGGGACAGACTGCTTCAACCAAACCACCCCATATGAAATGACGGAGTCACACTTCCCATCTCTGTCCATCCTATCCCAACCACAACAAAAATCAATTGGGAAATTATATCTGTTGATGGGCAGCCATTGATTTTTGCTACAACAAATTCTGGCAGGTTGAGGAATTTTTGACCACCTGCCTTCAAGGCAACTGATAGCAATTTCTTCTCTTCACAAACAGGACGTTTCACCATATTAGTAAACAATAGGTAATTTTGCCGGGTGCAGTATTTTAGATTGCTTCCAGGTTCTCATTGTTTTGGCAGTGGGAGACAAGTTGTTTCTCCTTGAACACTCACACTACTTCTCTGTATCATCCAACCAGAAGAGGCATGGGATATTTTTTGTCCCATGTCTCTTATGGGAGACATGGGACAAAATTATGTGGAATACAGAAAGGACTCTTACAAGAAAATGCAGTCTATTTATTGGGATAATATTTGCCCTCCCCACCACTTTACATCAGTTTGTCATTTTTTTCTAACTAGTTGTGGCAAGCAGCTGAAACTTAGGAAGACAGCTTCAGATAAGTGTCGTAAAATGCCTACTTAATAAATATAGTTCTGTATGACTTCTGCGTAACTCCTGAGATAGTAATCTGCTACAGCAACCAAATGTTTTGCTCATGCAGATATTGAACACTTGCAACAAACAATAGCAAATCACTAGTAAATAGCAAAACAATAGTAAATCACACTAGAGTAGGCTGATTGACTCAATGGGGATTCAGTGGGTCAACTCCTCCATAAGTTTCCTCTGATTTAAATGGGTTTGCTTCACCTGCGTCTTATATCACAACTGGAGCCAGCCCATTTGCATCAGTGAAAGTTGCAGAAGAGTTGGCCCACTAAATCCCCCTTGATTCAATGAATCTACTGTGTAGCGTGATTTACAGTGGTACCTTGTATAAAGGAATTAATTCATTCCAAATGAAATTATGTTAAGCAAATTTTCCTTTATACAAATTTCCCATAGGAATGCATTGATTCACCCCATAGGTGATTATGTTAAGCAAATTTCCCCTAGCTCCGGAATGTTGTATGTTGTATAGATTTTATGTTATACAAACTGTTTGTTATACAAGGGTCCACTGTATTACTTTTAACATGCTTTTGGCCAGTGTGTGAGAGAATGTCATATTTGATTAGGGTTATTCCCCATATCTAATCCTTGTGAAATTACTGTGAACACACACCAGCAGTATTGCTGATGCCCAACTTCATATGTCTTGAAGTCTTCTTCCTAGTGTTTTCCCAAAGGAGGGAGGTCCACTTTTTGGATCTTGAAACAAGCTATTCAATGGGTGTATAAAATGAACATAATATATGTTCCTCAGTTCACAAAATTGTAAGTCAAAACACGGTTCCCCATAGGAGAGCATTAGAAATGGATTAATTCGTTCCGGAGGCTAGAGAAAAGAGCGAGGAGTGTGTGTCAAAAACCCTCCACCTCCTGTGATGGGAAAGGGCTTTTGCTGTCTATGGGGAGGTGGGTTTTTGAAAGCCTGCCCCAACCCAGCAAAGCAGGGAAAACACTTCCCCCCTTTGCTAGGTTGGGAAGAAACACCCTCAATCAACCAGCAACAGGAGGTTGCTCCTCTCAGCCTGACACCCAGCTGATTTTGACAGCTGGGAGAATCACCTGGCTGTTGAGGAGCAGAGGCTGACAGTTAGTTGAGGGGGGCCTCTGCAGCAAAAGGCTGTTTGAGTTACCCCACCTTCTGTTGCAGCAGGCACATGAAAGGGAAAAGGCAGTGGGACTTTCATGCCCCACTCCCCGCAATAATGGAAAATCTATGATATGCAGATGCTTGGTCAGGTCAGGACTGGGAGGCCTATCTGGGGCTTCCTACACTTACCTGAGGCCTGGCGCTGCTCTGAACGGGCCTCTGACAGGCTTCCAAGGCCTGTCAGAGGCCACAGAAGTGGTTTCCTGTGATCTGGAAGTCACTTCTGGTTTGCGGGAAACCACTTCTGGAGCCTCTGACATGCCCTGGAAGCCTCGGAGACCCCAGAAGTGGTTTTGAGTGATCCAGGAGGCACTTCTGGTTTGCTGGAAGTGACTTCTGGTGCACCAGAATGCACTTCTGGGGCATCTGACAGGCCCGGGAAGCCTGTTAGAGGCCCATTTGGGGCAGCACCAGGCCTGGGGTAAAAGCAGGAGGCCTCAAATGGGCCCGTGCAGCTTGCCCCAGGAACCCTTTGTTTCATATACTGCAGTTCCGCTATATACCGGGAGCACAGTATATGAAACATGAAATGGCAGGGGATGAACCTACCACTGTACAATCATGAGCTGCACAGTTCATTCTTAGTGGTAGTAGCAAGCATGACACCATCAGTGTAGAGCATGGTCCAGGGAGCATGACTAGTATAAACATGAGCAGCGACAGTGCAGAGCCTTGGTGCACTCCAGCTGTCACTGAAAAACTGTTAGAGAGGCCAGCTGAATATCTCACACAGCTCCTGGTATTCTTGTATAGCATTTTGACCCAGTCAATGAGTGGTTCTGGCACCCCATGTTTACAGAGAGCAACCTGATCAATTGATGTGAAACATGGTCAGATATCTTCTCCAGGTTTAGGAATGCCATGTGCAGTGGTTGGGCATTCTCTTGGTGTTTCTCCATGAGCTGAGGAACTGCAAAGATGGCATAAGTCATTCTGCATTCTTTGATGAAGCTGCGTTGGTTGGTGGTGAGTTGGATAATGTTTTCGCAAAGACTTTCATACTGTGCGACAGGAGGTAAATTGGGTGATAGTTGGCACAGTCAGATGGGTCACCTTTGTTCTTGGATATGGGGACTGTTATGTCCATTTGGTACACAGCCACTGTTCATTATGGTAATGAAGAACTCTTAATAGCCAAGGTATCCCTGTGTCTTGGAGACCTTGTAGTTTCCAGAAGTCAGTGGGCAGATCATCAAGTCCGAGGGTTTCCATATTCTTTATACTGTATACTGCACTGGTAACTTCAGTAGTAGCAATGGGCAGAATTGTTCCATAGGTTGGCATGCCTTCAGGGATTAGTGGATGTGGAAATCCAGTGTTGGAGATTTCACTGAAGTGATCTCACCATTGTTGCTGGATTTCCTGATTGCCCTGCAGTCTTATGTCATCCTTATCCTTTATAAACATAAAGGTTTCAATGTCTTGGGTGGCCTTCTTTCAAAGCTGCTAGTTATTTTGTCTGCACCAGCACCAATCCTTATGGTTCTGTGTGCATTTGAAAAATAAATGCTAACAAATCCAGCCAGATTAGTTTTTTTCTTTAAGCATGTTGGAACAATAAAAATATATTTTAGACAAAACAATATAGGAAATCAGTTCTTAATGGAAAAACCACATTGTGTGTTGCCTCGGTAACATATTATTCCAATCAGTTTTTGGATGCTTTTGTATACATTATTTAAAAATAAGTATCAAGCTTATTTACGTGTGATGGAACTGTGTTCTTTGTTTTGGGGCCCAGTAACTGGATAAAAGGTATTTTCTAAAAGCAACTTCCAAAGTAAATTTCTTTACAACACCTAAAGGCAGAAATCAGCCTTTAAAACCACACCGTCTAGAGATAAATAGTTTTAGAAAACTCAAAGTATATGAATGCAGGTGTTGATGCTATATGCTTTTAGTAATAAATATTGTGTTTGCAGATAGCATAGTGTATACTGTAATATGTTTCTAAAAATACCCTTTAGCAATGTATTTACATGCACAAAAATAACAAATCAAATCAAAACATTATTTAAAAGTGTCTTAAATAGTGGGGAATTTTTAAGAATGTTTGAAATCCACAACTATTGTAAAAAGATGATAATTTTAACATTTCTGGTCAACTGAGCTCAGATCAAAGATAACAGTTTATCAAAAAATAAATAGGAAGTGAACATATTGAAAAATAAAACATGAAAAATAGCCCTTCAAATTAATATGGGCAAAAATTGAACTGCCTAAAGTTAGTAGAGGTACTACTGAATATTAATGGTTCAATGATCAGTACCACAATCAACTCTTGATCTTGATTTGGCTGAGAGAATAAAGCTTCTCCATTTCTTGCTTCCAGTTACATAGAGCCTTTTCACACGACCCCTAAGATCCGCTGGCCACTTAAATTCGGACCAGAGATCTTAGGGGCTTGTCGCTCTTCCTGTGTCCCCACCCCTCCGCATTTCCTTGCTTCTGTCTGCGTGAGGGGAGGGAGAAATAAAAGGAAGAAAAGAACCTGGCTCACCTCCGTTCTGCCTCTCGCTCTTGCCGGGGCAACATTCCAGTAGCTCTTAAGTAGCTCTTAAAGGGGCGGGAGCCAAAAAAACAACAATCAGAAGCGAGGAGCGCCCCGCACTCACTATCGTTACACCGCATCAAGGAATTTTCACCTCCAGAGAGCAGGTACTTGAAAGGTGCGCTGGGACGCGCTAAAGTGGGCGTGGTCGCACTTAATTTCCTGTAAACTCCGGAGCTGGTGGGGAAACATTTTTAAGCTCCGGAGCTGGGAGCCATTTGCCCGGGAGTTTAGGGGTCGTGTATAAACGCCCATAGTTTATTTGATTTTTATACTGACTGTCTCATGATGCCCATGCCTACAGCCATCTGTTCAATTTCCTGAGGCATGTGTTTGCAATAAACAGATTTTAGGCCAAATTTCCCAACAACATTTGGATTTGCTTATTCCTTACTTTTGTATTACAGTCACCTATGATTGTAAGAATGTCTTGTTTTGGCGTGTGATCAGTTTCCTCCAGGATCATTCAGTTTCATCTTCTTCATCATTGGTAGTTGGAGCATAGACTGGAATGATGGTTATGTTGATATGTTTTTCCCTATCAACATAACCATACCATCACTGATATTATTCAGTTCAACCTGGCATTATAAGCTCTAACTGGCTGTGCTGCATCTTGCCTCAGTATTACAGCCACTCCATTTTTTCTAGATTGTTTTTTTTTCCAGAGTAGAACACTCTGTAGTTGTCCAAATGAAAATATCCCATTCCAACCCTCTTTAGATCACTGATGGCAAGTACTGCAGTGTTTATATGTTCAATTTCTTGCTTTACTGTTTCCAGTTTACTTTGAGTCTTACTTTCCATGTTCCATGATACAATTGTATGTGTTGCCCAATATCAGACTTTCCTTTCAATTTTGTGCATATTGACCACTAGGCATCCTTTTGGCTTCAATCTATCTGTGTCATTAGTGCCAGGGCTAATGGTTGTCCTATGCTCTTCCCCAGTATGGAATTGAGTGCTTTCTAACCTGGGTTTTGGGTGGAAGATTTCCGGGCCTCTCTGGGGGTGGCCACCCGAAGCGAGTGCACCCACAACATCCGGATTGGTCGAGCCAAGGTTGATCGCTGGGCAATCCGCTCTGACAGGTAGTCTGGACCCAGGCCATGGAGGGCTTTATAAACTAAAACCAGGACCTTGAATCTCATCCGGGACGCAACGGGTAGCCAATGCAAGCGAGTCAGGACCGGGGTGATGTGGTCATAGCGGCGCACACCCACCACCAGCCTGGCTGCGGCATTTTGCATCTGTTGCAGACGCCGGAGGAGAGTCAAGGGCAACCCCATGTAGAGAGCATTGCAGTAATCCAGCCTCGAGATCACCAGCGCTTGCACTACTGTTCTCAGGGAGTCACCATCTAGGTAGGGGCGAATCTGGGCAATTTGGCGGAGATGGTAAAAGGCGGTTCGGATCACGGCAGCCACCTGGGCTTCCATAGAAAGGGCCGGGTCCAGAACCATGCCCAGATTCTGAACCCTGTCCGCCACCTGGAGGGAAACACCCTCCAGACTGGGAAAAGGGCCTCCATATCAAGACAGGGAACTCCCGAAGAACATCACCCCGGTCTTCTCGGGATTGAGTTTGAGCCTGTTGGCCCTGGTCCGTGCCATGACCGCGTCCAGGCACTGGTCGAGGGTCCGGACAGCTTCCACTGCAGAGGTGGAAAATGAGAGATAGAGCTGTGTGTCATCAGCGTACTGCTGACAGCAGACTCCACATCTCCTAACGACCCCAGCCAGTGGCCTCACATAGATGTTGAACAGCATGGGAGAGAGAGACGACCCCTGCGGAACCCCACAAGGGAGTGTCCACAGGGCCGTCAACTCTCCCCCATGTTGCACATACTGAGGCCGGCCCTCCAAGAAGGACCGCAGCCAACTGCGAACAGTGCCCCCGATACCCACCTCGGAGAGCCGGTCAGGTAGGATACCATTGTTGACGGTATCGAAGGCCGCTGACAGATCCAGGAGAACCAACAGAGTAGAGCAACCCCTGTCCCCTCCCCCCGGAATTAGGTCCTCTTGCATTGCGACCAGAGCTGTCTCAGTTCCCCAGACTGGCCTGAACCCAGACTGGCATGGATCGAGGCGCTGTTGTTCCTCCAGAAAAGATTGAATCCAGATCGGGGCCACCCTCTCGATGACCTTGCCCAGGAAGGGGACGTTGGCGATCGGATGATAATTGGCCAATTCGTCCGATGCCATGCCTGGTTTTTTGAGAATGTGCTTTACCACCGTCTCCTTCAAACACGAGGGGGAAACCCCCTCCTGGAAGGAGGCAGTGACGATGGCAGAAGCCCATTCTGGCATATTCCCCCCAGCAGCTTTTATGAGCCAAGCAGGGCAAGGGTCGAAGGGGGTGGACGTGGGCCGGCAGTGGGCAGTAGCCCTGGAGGCCTCCAAAGGGGAGACAGGCCCAAACTCAACGAATCGAGGAGAGCGAGGGGGTGCAGCAATGTGGGATGATGAGGGTGGATTAGTGCAACCGGGGTCGAGACTGGCCAGGATGGCGTCTATTTTCGATCTAAAGAAGACTGCAAAACTCTCATTACTGAACTCAGTAGGAGGAGGCGTCGCCAGACTAGGATTGGTGAGGTCTCGAACCACCTGGAAAAGTTCCGCCTGGCAGTTCAAGGCCTCTCCAATTCTCAGGGAGTAATAAGATGTTTTAGCCTCCCTGATCGCACGAAAATAACGCCTAGTCTGGATGATAACTGCAGTCTTATTAAACGCTGTCTGGTCTCTCCTCCAGTTGCTCCCCAGCCTCCTCTGCTCCTGCTTCATTGCTCTCAGCTCCGCCGTAAACCACGGCGAAGGTTGAGCTCTGCATCGGAGGAGGCACTTGGGGGCAATCCGATCGACGGCGCGGGAAGCTGATTCAAACCATTGATCAACCGCAGCCTCGGCCGGATCATCAGCCAGGAAGGTCCTCGAAGGCTTCTCGGAACCGGACAGGGTCCAGGGGCCTCCAGGGGTGGGCCCAAACAGGGGGCTGGGGGTCCCCGCGGGGGGGGTCTCTATGGACAGGAAAAAGGACAGCAGGTGGTGATCTGACCATGACACAGGTAGGGAAACAATGTCCCCCACCCCCAGATACAAATCCCCCAACATGGAGGAAAACACTAAGTCAAGGGTATGCCCTGACCTGTGGGTGGGGCAAAAAATATGCTGGGTCATGCTCATGGAGGCCATGGACTCCATGAATTTCAGAGCTGCGCCGGAAAGTCCACCGCCCGCCTGCACATTAAAGTCCCCAACCACCAAAAGGCGGGGGGACTTCAGCAGTGCCGCGGTGATGAACTCTGTGAGCTCTGGGAGGGATTGTTCTGAGTTGCGGGGAGCGCGGTAGCCCAGCACAATGCCAAATCTGTCCCGCTGTCCCACCAACAGGTGAAGGCATTCTAACCCCTGACTAACCAATGTCGAGGCCCTGCTGACATGAAGAGATTCCCTGTAAACGATAGCGACCCCTCCCCCCTTTCGACCCTCCAACCTGCCCATGCCCTGAACCTGAAACCCAGACGGGCACAGCTGGGCAAGGGCAGCCCCACCCTCTGCGCCCACCCAGGTCTCGGTGATGCAGGCCAGGTTGGCCCTCCCATCATTAATGGTGTCAAACATGACGGGGATCTTATTGTGGACCGACTTGACATTCATCAGAAGGCAGGACAGGTTGGAGGCGCTGGCAGGATGGCTCTCAGACATGTGGCAGTGAGTTGAAGGGTCAGAACGCGGGACAGGCACGAGTTGCCGGACCCGCGTTCTTCTCACCTGACCAACCCTCCAACTTCTAGCGTAACTCCCACGGCCCGACACAATCGGAATAGGAGTCCCTGCTGACATGGTGACCCGAGGGGGGGGGGGAACTAACAGCGATACAACAACCTAAAAGCAAAATAACAATCAACAAACAATAGACAAAATAACACTAAACACTAAACAACCTAAAATAACTAAGTAAATAATAAATAATAAATAAAACTAAAACTAGGATTAGATGGGCATAGAGCCAGGGCAGTGGGAAGAGGGAAAGTCAGAAGAGGCAGGAGGGGGGAAAATGGCTGCTAGAGGACTGATAACACAGAGTAGCAGGGCCAGGTGGTGCTCATTAGTGGCCTTGACAGTAAAGGATCAACCTAGATGCTACTAATGTTCCTTTGCACGACTCCTCCACTCGAAGTTTGTAGGTTATCCACTCCAGCCGGAGTTCCAGTTCTGATTGAAAAAAGGGAGGAACTAAGAGGACTTTGTACTGCTCCGCCAAGCAACAGGAGAGTCCAAAGTCCAGGTCCAAACAAGGAAAAGTGTCCACCATTGCCAGAGAACCAAAGGTCCCCAAAACCACCAACATGTTGTCACACAGCTCCACAGGCACACCGCCACTCTCTCAGGGAAGGTCCCCCTCCGCAGAAACACAAAGTCAAATGAGAGTTCTCCCCTCTCATTTCTGATCAGAAATGATCAGACATTGTAGCTAAATAGGCTAAGGCACCAACTTTGATACTCTGTAAGGGATGGGGAAGGAAAATCTGATCATATTCAGCCAGTTATACATTATGTGTACCATTTTTGCTAACAGCTGCCACTCTTTGGAGATGGAAGTAGCTTATTTAGATGGGCTTTGATCCACAAAGACTTATTGCAAATACAAATTCTTATTTTTACCAGTGGACAAGGCATAGGTTGGTAGATCTGTAGTACAAGATCCTTACTTCTTCATGAAGATATGGGTAATTAATCACTTTGTAATGTTTTCATTTATTTTGGGTCTGTTTGTTTTGTTTTGTTTTTGTCTTGAGAAGTCAAAAATAGAAGATTCTATTTGTTGTCTTATGTCAGTGTTGGATGAATCCATTAACTCACAAATCATTATATTCAAGCCAAATATACACAACTGTGTGCTAGAATCCCTGCCCATTGATTAGGGATTGGCTGACCCTGAGGAAATGGGCTCAAAAACTGAGAATATGTTGGAAAAACAACTATATCTCAAAGGTTTAAGAAGCACTGAATTTAAAGCAGGATATTATAAAAGTTGATACAGGAGCCTCACTGAATTGAGAATTCAGAGAAGAATAGCAAATAATCAATTTCATCTTCCTTTTCTAACTGGAGATATGGAAATACTGTAGGTTTCCTTCATTCTGATGGGCATGTGCCATGTAGAGATAGAAAAATCCTGTTGTACTTTCCTATACCAGCTCAAACACTTTTCTTTCTTAATTCTACTTCCTCCCTGTGCCCTGATTTCTGTTGATAAGGAGATCTAGTTGTTTATAGAGAGCATTATAGATGTGGATATTTTGGTTTCTGGGGAGTAGCCACACTGCCATATGGGCGGTATAAAATCTGATTTAAAAAATCAGTAAGATCCTCAATGCAGAAGAATCTAGGTTGAGATATTTTGTTTGTCACGTGTTAGGTTAATCACCTAATTGTATTAAATATATAAAGAAGGCATCCAATGGTGTAGTAATAACTTAAATAACTTGTAATAAACCTGAATTTGTAAAGATGCTTCTAAATAATATATAAACTATAGATAATATGCCCTCCCCCACCTCATTCTTCTGTCTGGCTTATTTGGAATTGCTGCTACTCTTGGCTGACAACAAATTAAATCTAGAAGAGGCTGTTGTTTACTTGCAGGTATATTTATGTTTGACAACCACTTTTTTAGAATGTGGAACCTGCCATTAATTCTAGGAAGTCACAAACACATCCATCTTATCAACATATAAGACTCACTGCTACCCTTGGATGAGTTTTAATTATTAGCATTTTTTTCAGAGACATGCGAGGAGCAAACTGCATATTATTACCTCATTTTAATGCATTTGTAAATTGCAGTGGAGCTGTTGTCTGACAAAGGGTGCTTTTACACGACCCCTAAGATCCGCTGGCCACTTAAATTCGGACCAGAGATCTTAGGGGCTTGTTGCTCTTCCTGTGTTCCCACCCCCTCTGCACTTCCTGGCTGCTGGCTGCGTGAGGGGAGGGAGAAAACAAAGGAAGAAAGACTGTGGCTCACTTCCGTTCTGCCTCGTTCTGCCTCTTGCTCTTGCCGGCCCTTGCCGGGGCAACATTCCAGTAGCTCTTAAGTAACTCTTAAAGGGGCAGGAGACAAAAAACTGCAAACAGAAGCGAGGAGAGCCCCGCACTCACTATCGTTGCACCGCATCAAAGAATTTTCACCTCCAGAGAGAAGGTACTTGAAAGGTGCACTGGGACACGCTAAAGTGGCCGTGGTCGCGCTTAATTGCCTGTAAACTCCGGAGCTGGGGGGGAAACATTTTTCAGCTCTGGAGCTTGCAGCCATTTGCTGCAGAGTTTAGGGGTCGTGTATAAACGCCCAAAGGCAATTGCTGAAGGGAGGGTATATCCCCAGTTCTGTATGGCAAAGCGGCTAAGCTATTTTCCCTGCAATAGCCAACTGCACAACCAGGAAAGTTGGTCAGAGCTGGTGAAACCAAAGCATTGCCAATATGGAAGTATAGTCTTCTTCATTCCTGCCAGAAGCAAGGCAGTGGTGATGCCAGAGTGAAAGGATCTGCTGATGTCCAAACATGGTCATAGTCTATTCTGTCAATGGATTGGTGCATCCATGATTATTTAAGTGTTAAAATGGCCACCAGGTCAGTTCATCATTGCTAAGGCATGTAGCAATGGGGGAAATGTGGAATAAAAGGATAGTGAAAAATATATCACTGACAGTAAAAGAAAATTGTTAAAAACTAGATTGGAGATGGTATATAAAACCTGTGAAGTTAAATATAATAAATAAAGAAATATCTCCAATTTGTTGGAGGTGTAAAAAAGAAAAAGGGACATATTTACATATGTGGAGGGCATGTCAGAAAATGAAAATGAAATGGACATTGGTTTTTGAAGAAAGAGGAGGGGGAATTGGTAATTATAATGATTACGACCACAAGGTTGATTTTTGCCAAATATTGGAAATCTAATAACCAATTAATATTGGAGGGATATTAGGGACTTATGGAATTTGGTTATTAATGATAAATTGACTTGTGAAATTAAAATTAGGAAAGGCTGAGTACGTCTAATGACTTTAATGGAATATGGGATAAACTGTTGGTACAGTGGCACCTTGTATAAAGGAATTAATTCGTTCCAAATGAAATGATGTTAAGCAAATTTTTCTTTATACAAATTTCCCATAGGAATGCATTGAAAACGCAACCATTTTTATGTTGCATGGATTCACCCCATAGGCAATTTTGTTAAGCAAATTTCCCCTATCTCTGGAATTTTTTATGTTGTACAGATTTTATGTTATACAAACCGTTTGTTATACGTGGGTCCACTGTATATGTATTTCAGAAAGGTAAAGGGTCTACACCTGGAGAAGACTCAATGTATTTCTGGAGGGAAATTGGCTGATCAGTCACAAGAGATGTAATTTTGCTAAAGTCCCAAGGGGTGGGTGGGTTGCACGGGGTTTATTTTTGTTATATTTGTTATATTCCTGTCATGCTGGTGTGATGTTTTGATTAATATTTTCTTTTCCTTTATAGTATTTTTGTTCTTTTTTGTATTGTAGTTTTATAATTTTAATAATACTTAAAAAACCAATTATCACAGGATGATTCTTAAAGTGAACTATACAAACAAAGCTTATATTTATTTGTGAAGGATGGCAAAACAAAACATGGGAATCCTGGCTCACACTAAGATCTCTTGCCTATAGGATATTATATGCCCATGTTTTACTTTATAGATACTCTAGCGCAGGTGGTGTGTGGTATAAATGAATGTAATGACTATTACAAAAATCGGATAGCTTGAGGCACAGAGCATATTAGTGAAATGTGTGGGACACCTCAGCTGACATTCGAATGGAGTTCAGATCACTGGGGAAATGCAATGAAGTTATATGATGGACTTTATATCTGTAAACAGTGTGGGGCTGTACTAGTCCAATTTTTTTTTCAAAGTAATTCAATGTCCACCTGTCTCTACATAATGTTTTAAGTACTGTGAAAGGCATGCATAAACTTCTAAATTGTACTGTACTCTGTTTTTATTAGGATTCTGCACATAAAGCTACCACACTTCTTACAGCAATTTCAATGACAAAGTAATTTATCATATGTTACCTATTGTTCCTCATAGTACCTGTGTTTACTGCTATATCTAGCTTGCTCTAAAATTGTGTCTAGGAATAAAATATGTCCCTTAACCTGTATAAACTTTCTCCTTTTTCTTTCCCCTTCTGAATTTAATTTGTTTCTTTAATAGCATTGGACAGACTGATTGTTAAGTAATGTAATAAATCTTTGTGCCTGAATGTCCCCTAAAAATTGCCTTACGAAAATGAATTAGAATTCCAATGAATTCTTGCTACAAAAATTAGCCATATCATTTTTGAAAAATCCAATAATTAAACAATTGACATAGCCTGTGAGGAAAATGTTGAACATTATTGACAGTCAAAGCACTATTGATAGTCAAACTGTGCAATAAAGTCAGACAAAGTGGTCTCACACATATTCCACATGGACCCTGAGAAGCCATCTTGCAAGGATGGTGCTCCCCCCCTTTTTTTTTCTCCTGAAGTTGTCTTTTATATGCAGTCTAACTATTCTGTCAGGTCCATGAAAAGAGGGTAATATGAATGTCATAGTTCCTAGGCAATTTTAGTCTTCTAGGCATCGGAAAGCACTTTTCACCCTCGTTTGACTTGAGAAAATTGACTGCACTGAGAGCGAGGAGACAGTGAGATGCCTGAGTGGGGTTGGGGTCAAGAATGTCACCTATTAATGGGACCGGGAGAAAATTGGGAACAGCTGTGTTTTAATAATGGTAGTAGCCACTTAACTGTGCTTGTTATCGCTCTGCTCCAAAATGAATGGTTTTGCATAGAGCTCAAAAAGGATGTGGAGGAGAAGTAAATGGGGGTGAAATAGTGAAGATGCTAGTTTTTACACAAATGGTCAACTTGAGTACTATTTGAAACTGCAAATGAGAGAGTACTTTATAACATTGACTATTACAAAAAGAGTGGCATCGTGACCATTGAATTAAAAGCAAATTAAAAGTAAATCCTTTTCTCTGAAACATGGCTTTCAGGACAGCATACAGGATTTTTTTTTTTTTAAAAAAAGTATATACTCTAAATTCCTATCTGAGTTCACATTAACATTTGCTTTAGCTAATGGCTTGTAATGCATGAGGTAACGGGTCACATTTCTGTTGGGCAGTTAGGCACTTACAGTAACTAGGCAGCTGGAGAAGATCCAGCCTGGCACCTCATCAGTTAAGCTGCAATTGACTGTGGCAAGTTATATAATTCTAACCCAAACACCATTAGTATTATGATATCGAAGCATATATAATAATGTCAGCACTCTCTTGCTCTCTGAAATGGTATCACCTGAACATGTCTTCCTTGGTGAGATGTAGAGCAAGGTTCTGAGGACTCTGTTCTTTTTAACTCCGTACATTAGTTTCTCTGGTTGAAAGCTAGAATGCAAATTGTTGCGGATAGCTAGGAGAAGAAAAAGGCTTAATTTAATATGATATAATGCTTCATTAATCAAAAGCACACAAACTGCAGATGATGCCCTTTTTTGCGTTTGCCTGATCAAATCATCATGTAGCATCCCCATCCGATCACTAGTACCATCCTACACCCTAATACCTTCTAAATGGAAGTTTGTGCACCCTGTCTGTGTCCATTACAGGACCACATTCATTGGTGGGCATACCGCCATAAAGTGCAGATCCATCATATCATTGGGGAAACAATGCTCGATGTTATTAGGTCTCAGAAATAGACCATCTGCTCAAACCTGTAGCTTCTGTGTTCTTCAGTTAGTCAAGGGCAGCCTAAATATATTTTCTGGGGCAGAGCAGGTAGTGGGAATACCCTTACTTCAATGAGTGTCGTATTTGAACTTGTGCATTCTTTTCTCTTTATACAGAGGTTTTTTTTTTGGGGGGGGGGACCTTTGCCTTAATTGCCTTCTTTATTGTTATTCGAATTTTCTCAAACTACATTTTGTCTTTGACCTGTTTCAGAGCCGCCTGCTGGAAAAGGAGAATTTCTGCCATTTGCCAAGTTTTCCTTTTCTTGCGGTGCCTTTTTGCCAGCACTGTAGAAACCTAGGCACAGACTATTTTATCCTCAAATAAGTGACTGAAGAAATCTTCCAAGCCAAGAAAGATGAAAGGGCTGTCAAATTTCCAAATATATATAGTGCAACTTCCAACTTGAGAGCAGTTTTTTTATGCCCACTTCTTTTACTCTAGGAGTTTCAGGACTGCTCTAGAAGATGAAGATTGAGTTACCTTGTTTAAACTTCAAAAACTTATAACTAGGACACTTTTTTTTTCTTCCTTTCATTATTACATCAAAAGTGAGTGAAGCAGCCCCTGACTGTCTATAGAATGAGCCCACTTCTAGTTTTTCTCATATCAGGCATAGAAAAACCAGGACAAAGGATCAAAAAGTCAGGCACGCCACTTGAAACATTGAGGAAATCTGGGCCTGTGACTGTAACACTTTAAATGACATTATTCCTGTATTCTTCTCCATGAATATTGAAAGGAATGCACAGAAATATAAAGATAAAATAGAAATGGCTAATGTTCCACTTTTCTTTTTTTGACAGAAGAAAGCTATATTGTGGGTATTAAAACATAAGACTCCCCCCTAAATAGAAACTGAAAAAACACACCCTGTCTTAAGGGTTAGGTATTAGCTGTGGTCATCTGGATGTATTTTATTAATTGTGTTTACTGTTGAGACTTCACTCCTTGGTCACATCAAGCTGTGCTATATTGATATATGGCTTTAGAATGATTACAATGCCATTTTTGTGGCATAGAATGGAGTTCATTGGAAAACTATAGCTGGTCCAAACTGTGGTTTCCTATCATCTCACAAATATTGGGGTTGTGACCATTGCCTTCATTAAACCATTTGAATGAACTGCTATTTGTCCAGGCCCAGATCCCTGTGCTGCTTTTAGATTTTTAAATCCCTTGTGTTTCTCTGCTCACCCTCGCAATCACTCCATTCCTTAAATCAGACCCTGCTCTGAAGTCTTCTGGAGAGGAGAGTTGCTAGAAAAGAATGTTTGCTGTGGTTGCTGTGTGAAATTATGCTCTGTAGCTGTATGCACAGACTGCAGAGTTGGAGAGAGAGAGAGAGAGAGAGAGAGAGGAGGACTAGGTCTCTGGAGAACAGGGTTCAAATCCTTGCTCTGCCATGGAAGCTCACTGAAGGAGTGGAACTGGTAAACCCCTTAAGTACTGTATCTCACTGGCACTGAATGCCCATCTATGGTCACTATAAGTCAGTTCCAAATTGACAGTATGTAACTAGTTACCTTCAGCAAAGGCTACAAAGCGCAAAAGCATTGCCAGGTATTGGGAGCTCTGGTTACCAATATTGTAAGCTCAGGGGCAGGGACTTTCTTGTTAGTAATCTCTGTCAAGCTCCCAAGAGAGTCGTTTTCAGTTAAACAGCAGAGTAGGAGTCCTTCACTCATTCCGCTTATATGCTACCTGCACTACCCAAAGGTCTCTAGGCAGCTTACAATACAGTGGTACCTCGGATAACGACGGTAATTCGTTCTCCGAGGTTACTTGTTATTCGAATCTCGTCGTTATACGAATCGCGGTTTCCCATAGGAATGACTGGGAAAGCATTTAATCCATTCTGCAGCCTAGGAAAAAGGCACAGACACCCTTTTTTTGCTCAAAACTCTTTATAAAGTGCACTTTAAAGGTACAGATGCAGTGCCACCCGGGATAACTCTTTTTTACTGATGCATGCTGGAAATTCGTTATCCGAGGCAGTCCATAGGGAAAATTCATTATCCGAGGCAGCCCATAGAGCAGGCATGACCAAACTTCGCCCCTCCAGATGTTTTGGACCACAACTCCCACAGTCCTTTGCCATTGGAAATACAGTCTGGAATTCTGGGAGTGCTCCAAAACATTTGGAGGGCTGAAGTTCAGTCATGCCTGCCATAGAGAAAATTCATTATCCGAGGCAAACCATAGAGAATATTTGTTATCCGAGGCAGTCCTATACCCGGAAATTTGGAGTCGTTATCCGAAAAATTAGTTATCTGGGGCACTTGTTATCCGAGGTACCACTGTATTTGAAATTCAACAAAAACACGGTTAAAAATACAATACCCTAAAAGTTGGCATCAGGGTTAAAAAAAAAATCTGGAGGCGGGTTCTAATTCTGGGTGGCAGATAACCACATTCATGATAATCTGCAAAAAATCAGCTTGTCAAGAAGCCACATTGGTCTCCTAAATGTGTCTGTTTCTTAAGAAATCAAAGATATCACCCACAGCAGCAGACTTCCCATTCTCCCCCCACCTTTCATGGCTTTTCAAAATGTTTCTTGACTGATTTTGCTTCCTCTGATCTCTTTCAGCTGGCTGAGTTAGAATTTCCCCCTAAGAAGCTTTTTGGAAACAAGGATGAACGAGTCATTGCGGAGCGCCGAAATCACTTAGAGGTAATAGAAATGTTTTTTAAAAAGGCATCTTTAGGTAGGTGCATTTACTCAATTTGGTCCGCTTCACCACTAAGAAATCTTTCCATGTGATAGAAATTACGTAGCCTATTGGTGAGCATGCAGTTGTTGCTGCTTCATTTAGTAGGAAATGGCAGCAATAGGTCATAAAGTAATGAGGCGTATACATCAGAAATATTCTTCTAGTCTGGAAAGGAGGCATCTTCGGAGTTCATAGGTAGTATGTTCATTACTGGGTAAGGTACTATGCATGAAAGGAGCATTTGGAATAGAGAAATGGGCTCAAACCCAAGGAGGTATATTATACTGAGGTCAACTGTCTCTTCCTCTTCTCTCTGTCTTCAGGGGGGAGTGGTGTTCCTTTCCTAGGCAAGAAGTACAAAAGGTCTTTAGGGGAGGAACGCTTGAAAGTACAATGCAGGACCACAAAACAAGCCTGTGATGACTGAGCATACTCAGTAGCCATAAAATAGTGACAGAGAAGGAAATGGAGGCAGTAGTCTGGAACATTTTGTACACATGCTCTCCAGACTACAGCATTCTATTTCAATTCCTATTAGATCCTACTGTAAATTTCCATTGGTTTTTAGTCTATCGATATCACATATATATGGTGTAGCCCAAGCTTTCACATCTCACTGGTGTATCGTCCAACACTTCTTATTGGCAGTTTGCTTTGCCTTTCACTCCAGTTGTTCTAGATACAATTATCACAGACTTTTACTTTTGGCTATCTTGATGAGGGCTCCAGAAGTCAAAGCCCAAATCTTCTGGTGTACCAATAATAAAGTCAGACCACTGGGCTGCAGCAGCCATACCACCCTGCAGCTCAATCTCATCAGATCTGGGAAGCTAAGCAGGGTCAGGCCTGGTTAGTACTTGGATGGGTGGTGGCTAGGTGTGACAGACCGACAATGCCAGGTGTGACAGGCTAGACAAACTTCCCCAAAAATTGCATCAAAACAATGGGTCTGTCTTAGCGGACCCCACCACCAAGTGAAACAAATGCTAAAGAAAAAGAAGATTAGTCTACCTGTCTTAGCATTGTCTGCTTCTCCTGGCACTGTAATTCTTCAGTCACCACTGGATTTTATGATTCTAAAATCCTTGGAGCTAGAGATACCAGAAATTTAATCTTTATTATGTTGTGTTCATGGTAGGTACGTACACATCCAAAGAATCGAACTGTTATTTGTGAAAGTCACTTCAGCATCTCTTTAGTTAAGACTTTTTACATAAAGAAGGCTGATATGGGCCTTTCAGCATTTAGCCCAGATTTTACCACACATTTTCAGATCCATGACAATAATAGCAGAAAGGAGGTGGGACTAGATAATGTCTATGGCGTGGAACTAATTATTATTCCCTACTCCATGATATTATCTGTACTACTGGTTTGCTACTGGGAGACAATTATCACAGACGTTCTTCAGTTTAGTCTGGCATCATCAGCTCATGATAACAATGGAAACATTTTTCTAAAGTTCATTGGAAATAAAAAAAAATAAAACTTCTGCATTTTCCAAAAGCCATTTGACTTGTATCTATACCATTTGCTGCTTCTTATTCTCTGTATACAAAATAAAAAAGATTAGTATAGTTTAGCTGGAATCTTTAAAAGTGTTAATTAAGATTCCATGTACTACATGTAGTCATGTCTTATAAAGGATTTGTTCCTCTTAATATACATGGTCTTTTGCTCTGTACCTAGTATTTGAACTATATTTTATACTTTATGTATCCAACAGAAATGTAATGAGTGCTTTGGAATGCTATAATTTCATTAACAAATTATATTTTTTCAATTATTGGCAATCTGCTCTGCCTTTGTATATTTTTTGTACTCATAGTTTATGTACAGCTCCAGGAAAAGCCACATAATGATTCATTAAACCTCAGCATGTTACAGATCTAGACCTCTGGCACTATATTTATGTAAAATTATATCTACCAGGTTTTATTTCTCCTAGAGTAAATAATATGTAATCATTTTATGTTACACATGTTCTAGAAAAGAATAAGGTCAAAACATTTTCACAACGTGGGTGATGTCATGCAACAATTTTGTTTCATAATTCATTAACAACATGGGGATATAGTGACAAGAAGCATGTGCTACAATTTGGTATTTCATGTAGCTTTCAAAGGCACTGTTGTATTGCAGTTACAAAAAGTTGAGTGCCTTATTGTAATATGATGCCTAAATCCTCTTAGAATCTTAACTGGGATCTAAATGAGGGACCCCGCAGGGCAATGGCCAGGGTGTCGAACAGGAGGACCACCTTCTGGGTTCTTTCCTCCAGCAAGGTCTGGAGTCCCCGTAAAAGAGTGTCTCAAAGTCCCATCTCAAAGAGATCAAAAGCAACTGAAAGGTCTAGTAGAGCAAACAGGGACATCCTGCTCCCTCCAGTTCCCAGTGTAGGTAACCAAGACAGCTAAAGTAGTCTCTTTCCTATAACCAGACCTGAAAACAGATTGAAATGTATCTAGATAATCCTCTTCATCCAGAAATCCCTTAAACCAAGAGGCCACAAACCGATCCAGCACCTTGCCCAAGAATGGAATATTAAAGATTGGTCATTAATTATTCAGGATTGCGATATTCCATGGCGGACTTTTCTCCTCCACAACAGTCTTGCTATTGCCTCTTTTAAGCATACTGGGAGCCTAACCTACTGCAAGGAGGCATTAAGCAGGCCTCACATTATAACCTGAAGTCAGACAAATGAATTCATTTTTTGCAGTCCAGTCATTGTTGTCATACATGAATGCCGCACCAGTCTTGAGGTGAGAAGGCTAGTAGACAATTATTTCTTCATTGAACTAGAAGGCAGTGCCTGACATAACTGCATCTGATTGCCATTTAGAGAAAGAGTGGGGCAGCTGGCTGTTTGAGAAAACCCAATCACTGCTCCAAGATCAAGCAGCAGTACGTCCTTGGGGCATGAAAATTATCTCCTGTTGGGCTATCTATAGGTGGGAGATATCTACATTCGTTAAGAAAGAGGAAAATCGCATCCGTTGATTTGATCAGGAAAACCTTTCCCATGGTCTCTGTCGCTGGAGCGGCAGTGTTGTCTAGAGTCTCTTGGTACTTAGCAAGCATGCTCTTAAGTCAAGAAGAAATAATGTATATGTAGAGCCCATGTCCTCTGCATGAGGATACCTCTAGTGGTGCACAGCCTGCTGCTGTGCAGGGAAGACCAGGCTGCTACCAGTCCACCCATGTAGGTATAATTATCTCAGTTCCCGCACTGCAGTCATTACAACTGAACACTAGGAAGTCTCCTAGAGTGAATCCTTGTTGCCATAAGTGTGAATCAGTCTGAATTGGAGCTTTATTGTCGATTGGTACATTGTGGAGGTGGAGTGTTCTTTTTTCCCCTGGTGATCACACAATGTGAGCTCTTGAGCAGACCAATTCCCCCCACAAGATCCCACCCATTTCCCCACACACACACACACACACACCCGCTGCACCTTTCCCAGCCCCTGTTCGAGGCATCTACTTTTTTGGTGCAGGTTGGTATACTCTGGTTTTGTCTATTCTCAGAACTTGCAATCTTTTGGGATGGAGTAAAAGAAAAGCTTGCAGCTTGTCAAAGTTCAATTTGACAGCTATCAATTTTCAGTTTTGTGAGCCACAATTTCAGGATAACAGCAAATTGAACACTCCCCTTACCCCTCTCTTGAAGCAGGGAAAGTAAAAATATTATTAATTTATGCCCGTTTTAGATCACCTAGATGAAATTTTTTAAAAACTACTATTCGCCTTTTTCTGAAATGTCAATCAAAACGGTGGCTGCAGACAGTTTTTGGAATGACGCCACAAACAAGGCAGAGGGGAAAAATCAGTGCATTAATGACAGACTGGCAGAAGTAAAAACAATGATTTCACTTTCACTTGGATGGTTTAGTGAGATCTCATGCAATGCAGTGCCTTTCTCTTGATGGCTGTCAGAGCCGTTTGCCCTCTTCTCGCTTTCTGGATCTCCTTGCTCACTGCATGCCCACACACACACAGAGAGAGATTGATGCACAGCACTCAGGAAACGGGGCAAATCTATTTGTCTCCTTTGGCCTGGGTGTTTTTCACACACACACACACACACACACACACACTTCTCTCCTGCTTGTCTTCCCTGCCTTCCTTTTCTGCTCCCTTCTTCCTTTCTCAGTGCAAAAGGAGATAAGGGGCTCTTTCTCCGCTTTCAGTTGACAACGTTGAATTAAACAGGGAAATGTTCCATTGATGCTTGACAGCGGAGTGAGCCAGAGGGCCTCTTGGATGAGAAGATGGTGCCAAATGCCACCTCCCTGTTCCCCCCACCACTCTCAGTGACCTTTGGGTAGTGGGCGGCATATAAGTTGTAAAAATAAAAATAAATAATTCTACACCAAAAGGGCCAGCATGATCCCATCCTCCAAGTACTTAGGTTCAGATTCCCACTTGGCCATGGAGACTTCAAGAGGATGGGGCGGCAGTGTTAAAACCGCTCCTAAAGTATCTCAGATGCCTTGAAAATCCTTTACAGTCTGCATATGTCAGGCGTGATGTAACAGCACAGTGTATGGCCAGTGTATGGGCAAGGAAAGCACCATTGCTCCCCATTTCCATTGTGAAAATGGACTTTTTCACCACACACAGTCTTTTCAAAACCATTCTTGCAGCCCTAAGCACTTGAACCAAAGATTTCTGATTAGAAATGCAATATTCTTTTAACACCAACAACAACCTGATTATTAGGACATTTCCTGTCAAGAGATAGTTCTGAAGATATGCAGGTTCTCTTCTCACCCTAGCCCCACTAAGATCATAAAGCAGAAGTTTTAAATATCTGAAGCTTGACAAGGTTCCTTTTTTTAAAAAAAAACTTCGACTTCCCACTCTCCCCCAGGCAGCCTGGTCCCTGCAGGCTAACCACACTGGTGGGGGGAATCTCTTAGCTCCCCAAAAGGGATTTCCCCTAAGTTCTGTCTCTTATTAAGATTGTGGAATAATGGCTAAATTGTAAATCCTCAGCTATAATGAAGAAGTGAGAACATCCAAACAAAAGTTTACTAGGGCAGAGAGAACTAACCCAAAACATCTGCCTCCTTCTCACCTTTTTTACTTTTTGGTCAGATTTTAATTTAGTGGTCTAAGAGGGCCTGTTGGATAATAAAAACATAAATTAATTGTTCAGCAGTTTAAGTACTGCAATTTTAAATTTCAAGCCAGCCTTGCTTGATTAAATCTGTCTTGACTGACACAGCCAAGAATTTTGTTGATTAAAGTTAATGAATAGAAGTTAATGCTGTTTATCCATTTATGCCATGTGATGACTAAATGCTGTCATGATTTGTGCCTTTTTAAAAATGCTGGCAGATTGTGTTCATTTGCAGGGAGAGGGAGAGCAAGAAGTGCCAACATTTAATATTAAAATTATTCCTTTTAAAAGGTTTAAAGCAAAGCCGTACTAAGTATGGGTGTATTATTCATTTTGTTTTGTTTTTGTTTTTGTTTTAGTATTCTATTGAATGCTTTGACATTCCAGGGTGTTTTCCTTTAATTAATGACTTGCAGTAACTTGCCTGTCATTGTGTAGTCACCCAAGCTTTTCCCCACCCCCCCCAATTTGTTTGTTCATTTGTTCTGAAACAGAAAAATAAACTTGTTTTGTGTTTAGGCAATGGCTGTGTAGGAGAGTGTGCTGGCCGATGCTTACATAGTTTGCACCAAATGGTTGCAGCATCCTTATCTGAAACTCATTAGTCATGGATCATCCTCATACACAATTTTCTAAATAATGTATCTCTACTTCCACATCTTGTGAGTCAGAATGTCAGGTCGTAGAGGGCAGCTGTCTCCTACAGTTCTGCCCATGCCATTATCACCTCTCCAACAATTCAGGTTGGCTTGTCTTCATCGGCATATGTAATAATGCCGATTTTTGCCTGACATCTCATTGTACCTCCTAGGGTTTTTTTTTTTTTGTATTGGCACTAAGCCAGTGTTGGTGAACCTATGGCACGGGTGCTAGAGGTGGCACTTGGAACCCTTTCCATGGGCACCCAACATCAACCCTTCACAGCCACCTGTATTCAGGTTAAATCGCTGTATTGGAGAAAAAAAATAGTGGGTTTTGAATTGCAGTTTGGGTACTTGGTCTCCAAAAGGTTCGCCATCACTGCACTAGATTGTCCAAAGGAATAATTACTGTACTGATACAGTACTACAGTGGTCCCCTGCCTGTTTGCGGTTCATATACTGTGGTCCCGCTATATTGCGGGACCGTAGTATATGAAAAAGCCCCCCCCCCGGGGTAAGGGGCAAAGGCTGTTTCTGGCCTTCTATACTTACCCCAGGACTGGCTCTGCAACGAATGAGCCTGCGAGGGCCTTCCCAAGGCCCCCAGAGTGCCTGGGAAGGCCCTCGCAGGCCCGTTTGGGGCAGCACCAGGCTGGGGGTAAGTTCAAGAGCCCACAGTTAAGCCCCCAAGCCCAACCTGACCTGCATCCGCATATCATGGATTTTCAATTATTGCGGGTCGGGTCGGGTCCCTAACCCCCGCGATAGGCGGGGGGTCACTGTACTTGTGCCTAGTATATGATAAGAGGACTTCTGAGAGTAGTTGTTTTCCTCAATATTATGCATTTTCATAAAACGTATCTGTTTCACATAATATATTTGTGTTTAATAGTCTACTATTTTAATGGAAAGGGGCAAGACAGTACGTTACAATCTTCTCTATGGCTGGCTCCGGGGATGGGGAGGCAATATTTTAAAAATCTTCTCCACCCCCATGGGCATCTGAGGACCCATGGCAATCTTATTTTACTTAGAGAACACAACAAGGAAAGGAACAGAGCATGCTCCAGTTTGCAAACCTTCTAGACTAAGGAAGGCAGTAAGAGTATTATATAGGAGGACAGCAAAATCCTGAAACCAATGCTCTCTACTCTGTGCTACTAGTACTCAACATATTTCTTCCCATCTTTTCACACATTTTAAGAAATTATTTGTTGGGAGAATTGGCAAGAAGAGGAACTCTGGGTGAGAGTGACCATGTTCTACTAGAATTCTTGATTTCAAAGGAAACCAGAGCAGAGTGTAGCCACCCACATATGCTGTATTTTGAAAAACCCATTTTAATAACCTCAGAACAGAGATGAGTCAAGTCCCATGGCAGAATATCCTAGCAAGAAAAGAAGTTGAAGAAGGGTGGGAGTATCTAAAATAAGAAATCCTAAAAGCACAACTACAATCTATTCCAATAAGAAAAAAGGGTGAGAAGCAGAAAAAAATGCTGATGTGGCTTCACAAAAACCTTAGAGAAGACCTAAAACAACAACAATAAAAAGACATGTACAGGAAGTGGAAAGAAGGCCAAACCGCCAAGGAAGAGTACAGAGAAGTAGCAAGGAAATGCTAAACTTTTAAAGAAGATGCTGACAAATTGGAACAAGTTCAGAAGTGGGTGACAAGGATGATCAGAGGGTTGGAATCCAAGCCCTGTGAGGAAAGACTGAAAGAATTTAACATGCTAAGCGGGGGGAGGGGAGAGACTGAAGGGTGATATGATAGCACTTCTCAAAT
This sequence comes from Phrynocephalus versicolor, assembly GCA_023846285.1. Classification (NCBI taxonomy): domain Eukaryota; kingdom Metazoa; phylum Chordata; class Lepidosauria; order Squamata; family Agamidae; genus Phrynocephalus; species Phrynocephalus versicolor. The sequence continues at coordinate 21,746,552 of JAHTLZ010000074.1, read as the reverse complement.
ATTTGAAGGGCTGTCATCCAGAGGAGGGGCAGGATCTGTTCTCAATCATCCCAGAGTGCAGGATATGCAAGAGTGAGTTCAAGTTAAGAGAACCCAGCTTTCTGCTGAATATCAGGAAAAACTTGTTAACTCTTAGAGCAGTACAGCAATGGAACCAATACATGATAAGAGAGCAGCTCTCAAGAGCTTAAAAATAGGCTATGCATGGTAAAAATGTCACTTATCCAAATCCCTGTCTACATTCTAACAGTAAGGATAGGTTTTATGGGAACGAAGGATGAAAGAACATGCCACATCTCAATAAATTAGATCTGAGAAAACTAGAAGGACAGAACATTGTTTGGAATCATGTCGGAAAATGCCCTAGGGAAGTTGCACATCAGAGGCATGCAAGCCAGAGAACACACTGTTGTAAAGCAGTAAGGCTTCTGCTTCAGAAGGAAGCAATGAATAGCTGTTCACACAGGCTCAGAAAAGGAAAAGACACGGCCGAGTGGTAGAATTTTGCTTAAAATGTCTTGAGTTGGCACTTAAAAGGCCAAAGTGTAGCTCTATGTGGTTCAAGCTGGTATGAAACCAAGGAATTTACTGAACCATTCTCCTCTCTCCTTAACCAACTGAAGGACTTCCAAGAATGTTTATCCCCCCCCCATTTCTTTTAATCCTGGATTGCTATTACATTCAAACCAAAAATGTGCTTTGAACTGTGATCATAACATCAGAATCTTTCCTATTACTGTCGCCACAATTGTAGTGTGAGGAAAAGCTATCGCTACAGAAAATATTTTGTTAACGGTTCTGAGAAATACTTAGTATCAATGTCCATATGTTCTGCGTGACTGGTGAATGCGTTTTAATTTGAAACTACATTAAAATGTAAAAGACTTAAATTGCTTTCCTTCTGTCCCAGATGTTCTTTATATGCAGAAGTATAGCAATGTTGGCCCTGGTTCAGAAGAAATTAGTTGTGTATTAAGTTCCACAAGAGTCAGTGGGACTTAAATTAGTTCTGACAATTGTATCCAATTGATTTCAAATGGGAATTAAATACAATTAATATTGCCTGGAGTAAGGCTTTTCAGACAGTTTTCAAATCTACAGGTTTGATTGGTATGTGTTAATTTTCATTCCAACTGTGTAGTATATTTGTAGCTTTTTTGCAATGGGTGCAGGAAGATGATTTGCAGGTTTTTTATTCTATTCGTGGTAGGTTCATTAGTAGATATTACACAAAAAAACTTAATATTTTTACCTGTCTTACTGATATCCCCTTTCCTGCTCTTCCTGCCCTATTATATTTAACATTAATTAACACAACCATTTTTAATCATTTTCTTATCCTAATGTTCTTCATTAACTGGCTTCCCCATTGCGCAGCTACAAATGCAACCACTTCCTGTAAAGCAAATGGGAAAAGAAAAGTTGCTATTCCGCAGCTCACTTAAGGACATAAAAATATAAGAACAGCCTTGCAGAATAGGCAAGGCCCATCTAGTCCAGCATTCTTTCTCACACAGTGGCTCACCATTTGCTTCAGGGTAATCCCAAGCAGATGTCTTCACCTGCTTATGATTCCCTGCAAATGGCATTGAGAGACATCCTGCCTATCTCTCCCAACCCAGAGATGATAGGCATTGTTCTCCATGAACTTGTCCAATCCTTTCTTAAAGCTGTCAAGGCTGACAGCTGTCACCACTTCTTCTGGCTGGGAGTCCCATAGACCAGTGATTCTCTGAGTGAAAAAGTACTTTCTCTTATTTGTTTGAGATCTAGCACCCAAAAGTTTCATGGAGTGCCCCCTAGTTCTAGTTTGCTTTTTTCACTGCTGCGGCACTCTGGATTGACACCTTCATTTTGCTGTCCACCAGGACACCAAGGTCCTTTTCCTAGTTTGTTGCAGAGAGTTCATTTGACAGAACCAGGATACATTCAACCCATTCATAAAAGACTGCATGCAAATAAGGATGTGTTCGCCAAAAGGGGGAAATATAAAATGTGAATTCCCATGTTGCAGATGGACAGCCTTTCTGTCCTTCACCCTGCAGCCTTCTAAAAGATTTGTCATCTGCTCAGGAAGGTGCCTGAACCCTCAGATCAAGATGGCTGCAGTGAAGAGGAACAAACAAAAGTCCTGAATAGCGATGGCTACTTCCTGTAGTTTGATGGTTTGTGCAGTTCACTGGATCAGACCCCATGGTGTTGTGCAGGTGCCCTGGATTACACCCCCTGCCTCCTCCTGTGGGCACCCCATCAGAAGCAGCACCATGGGCTTCCCTGCCCCACCTCTTCCTCAGAGTGGGTGCCCATGGGAGCAGGGGGAACATGGAATCAGGGGTGTCCACACAAAAGCTGTGGGCCTAGTTCTACTTCTTCCTCAAGTTCCATGTCCTCATAGAACAATGACAGTAAGTAGCACAATCTGTTTTGTTTTTTTTTAATCTAAAGCTATTACAAATAGAGAAGCTGTGCCCACTGCAAACCATTGGCTTGAATTCTTCAACCAGAATGTTCATCTACGCCCCGGGTCATGCTTCTCATATATTTTTCCTTGAAGGATAACCTGCAGCAGATGGTATTTGTTATTACCCATTATGTGACCGAAATATTGTAAAAATTTTCTTCTCTTTACAATATTGAGAATTTCTTGCTCTTTATTCATACACTGTAATACAGACCCATTAGTGACTCTGGCTGTTCAGGGTGTCTTCAGAAGTTGTCTGTACCCATTCCAGTGAACTGTGCTAAACCATAGTAAGAGACCATTGCTAGTCCAGAAAGGTGAAATGCTGGATCTTAATTGTGGTTTTTATTTGTTACCTGTACAAAGAAGGTAAAAAGATAATGTGAGTGTGTTGTGTCGTTACACTTGTGACCGACTCTTCGTGACTCCATGTCCATGGAGTTTTCTTGACAGGAATACTGGAGTGGTAATGAAAGGTTTAAATAGATCATACCAAGTTGCTTAATGCCCAGAACGAGTATAGAATACTAGTTTAAACCGAAGAACAATGTCCTTATGGGGGGTTCATAGGTCAGTGTCCACAATATAAAGCATTCTGGCAGAACAAGTAAATGAATTCTTCCTGTCATAATCCAGTCTTGTGATATGCAGGTGACAAGTTTTCTGAAGCAAAGTAGGTGAATCGACTTTAGGAAGTAAAAAAAAAAAAAAATCAAAGAAATTTTCTTTTATACCTGGGGACTTTCCTCCCCTTTGGAGTTACTTCAGCATCTCAAAAAGTCAATGTACAATATATTTCTGCCATCTACAGCCCCTATGTTCATCTGATTTTGCTGTGTTTTGTTTTATTTTTTTAAATCGGTTGATTCATATCTTCTGTCTAGTTAAATGTGAAGAAAGGAACTCCTGTGAAAATAGTAGCAAATTAAACATTTACCGGTATATTTCTTTCTGGTAAAATTTTATGCAACTATACTTAATTAGGAAAGGCTGTCAGAGCTACTAACTAAATGTCAGCTCAGAAAGGATTATTAAGAAAATTGTTTGTGTTGCTGATGCTGGAACTTTGCTTTAAGACAGAGTCTTATTAGTTTGACTCTTCCTGTTGGAGAATAGGTCTGGCATGCTATAACATCCACCCTCTCGTTTCTTCTTCCAGTTTGATTTCTAGCAGATTGCTGAAATGCTATATTTTGATCATTCATCTTCATCAAGATTTTTTTAAAAAAAATTCTTTAAAATGGCACAGTACAGTACAGTTTTTATACAGAAATTGCTGTCCAACTATTGGAAGCTTTCGTCCTGGTGAAAGAAAGAAAAAATGTCTAACTGGTGGTTTGGGGCGTGTGTGTGTGGGGGGAGAGCACTCAATTTAACCTAATCCACTCTTCTTTGCTGTCAGATCAGGACATATTCTTGAGCTAGACCTATCGTTGGGTCACTGGGTGTGTACCTGCAGTATATAGCTTTAAATCAAGGGTTCCCAGCACCGTTAGGGCTCAAGTCGATCAAGCAAGGACACAAGATGCACTTCAGGTTTGTCCCTTATCAATCATGCCTCAGGGTTTTGTTTTGTTTTTTAACCAAAGAAAGTTGAGGGCAATGCATATCAAGCACTTGGGCTAGCTGCTTGCCAAGGCCACTCCAGCAAATGACATCCTGTCACTGAGATGCACAGTAAATTTAATTTCTTGGTTGGTTTCCATAGATTTTGACAGGCCTTGTTTTAACTAGCACTCAGGGAGGAAAAGATTGATTTCCTTCACTACATGGGGCAATTTTAATCTTTTTTAATATGTCTTTGTATGTCCAAGAAGCAGATTCACAGTGCTGTTAAATCACAGGTTTCCCTCTCTCTTGACTGATCCAAACAGTGTGTAGTTACTCCCTGGTGGCAGCAATGAACATAAGCTCTCGTGTACAAACGTGAATGAATATTAAGGTCTGTGTTTTGCAAATGAATTTCATTTATCAAAGTAGGGTCCAGAGCATTACTGCAGATAATTATTGCAGGCTGAACTTGACTGACTAGGATGATTAATTTGATTGATGAAGCTCTGCAGAAGTCTATCTAATGTGTTCATGCTAAGAGTGGCACCTTGGAAGACTTTGTAAAATAAATGGAGACCAGTGAAGACTCTGCGGGGTAATATTATATTTTTGATTGCTACAGTATAAAAACAGCAGATTCTTACCTATGTAGCTACAGATTTAACCCATTTCAAAGACATCTCCCTCACAGCAGAGCTGGGAAGAAAGATAGCAGTTACAGGAGCCACCGTTCCACTACTGCTTGCAGCAGCTGTGATGCCTGCAAGTTTTACAGACTTCTAGAATTGCTTAAAAGCCAGTGTTTAAGCCCCCTTTCCTTCCCAATCAAAACCGTGTATTTGCAATGAAAAGACAAATCTCCAGTTCACACTTAACAAGTTCAGTTGGCAAATTGCAATTTGCCTTTATGGTCCTCCTTAACCTGAAACAGGTAAATTAGTTCATATGGTGACATTCTGAGATCCTCGACTAGAAAAACTGTAATTATTTGTCAGTCAAGACCATTATTGGCATCAAACAAAAGCATACAGTTACAACTGTAATCATTTATGGGGTATGATCACTGTTTCTCTTCTGTGTCGATAAGTCTTTCAAGATAGCAGACAGTAGAAAGACTCAAGTGATTAACTTTATAAAACAGGGAAGCAAAGTAAAAAAAATGGAACGTCTCTCTTCAAACTGTACATGCTTCTAATTTCTGGGTGACTGAATCAAAACATAACAAGAGAAGGACTAATTTCTGTTATGGCCTGTGAATTTTCCAAGGAACATCCAGGTGACTAGTGTTGAGACAGACAAGACTGATCCTATCCAGCATTTCATTTCTTAACTGAGGTCCTTCACTGCTTAACTGTGTCATCATGATTATTATAATCTGTGAAGATCTTTTAATCTGAAAAGGAAAGGAAAATATAAGTCTGCTCTTCTTAAATTCTGTGATTAAAAACACGTGTATAAACTTGTTTATGATGTTTCTGCTTCAAAATTGTGGACAGGCGCTTGATGAAATTAAAACCGTATCTTTTTAAGCTAGATAATGAACTATGTGCATGTTTCATTAGTTAATTACTATGCTCTTAGTTTTGATTGGCACTTTTAAGAACATCCATTCTTTTCATTTAAGCAAAATTCAGAATGCTTGCAGTATCATGCTGTAACTCATAACGTGAAAATATCCATCTATATATAGGATTATCATTTAACAGGCTAGACCTGAAAGAAATTGAGCTGGTGGCCTAGATCAGGGAATTAAGAAATAACTTGGTTGTTTTTGTCTAAATTTATATAAAGATATTCACCTACATACTTCAGATTCACCTGCTTTAAATCTTGTACAACTCTAATATTTGGTGGAATCAAAAACCCAGAATGCAAAGATCCCAATGAGGAGTGTATAATTAAAGCCAGAAAAGAAATATATTTAAATAAAACAAATACAGTGGTACCTTGTATAAAGGAATTAATTCGTTCCAAATGAAATTATGTTAAGCAAAATTTCCTTTATACAAATTTCCCATAGGAATGCATTGAAAACAGTTATCTCATTTTTATGTTGTACAGATTCGCCCCATAGACGATTATGTTAAGTAAATTTCCCCTATCTCTGGAATTTTTTATGTTGTATAAATTTTATGTTATACAAACCGTTTGTTATACAAGGGTCCACTGTATTTAGATAGCATTAAACTTTTTTAAAAAAGTATTGAAAACTGCACAATAGGTATAAACCTACCCAATAAATAAATAAGAGATAGCAGGTGCCTTCACTACATTCCTAGGTTGTTGTATCCTTTTCTTCCAATAAAAGTTCTTTGTTCAGACCTCTTTCAAAATGCATATGGTACCCTGTAAAACCACCTGGCAGGACAGCTCAGTGAGTTAGATATCTGACTGTAGAGGAGAGATATTGGAAGTTCAATTTCCCTCTATGCCTCCTCGGAAGAGAGCTAGCCAGTGTAGCCTTGGGATAGCTGCACTGCCTCCAAGTGCCCCCAGAAGAAAAAAGTGTTCTGCATATATACCGCCCCATACCACTACAAGTAGTCTCTGGGCAGTTTACAATTTTTTAATTACAGTGTGCAGGCTACATATTGCCCCCCCCCCCCAGCAAGCTGGGTACTCATTTTACCGACCTCGGAAGGATGGAAGGCTGAGTGAACCTTGAGCCTGCTACCAGGGATTGAACCCAGGTCGTGAGCGCAGTTTTACCTGCAGTACAGGCATTTATATACCTTTAAAAGCTTGTAAAACTTTGTCAGAACTGACTTGGTGGAACACAATAATCATTATTTATTCTATAAAGAGGAAATAAATACTGGGCATCTATCCCATGGTGGAACATACAAGTGGAACAAATGGAATCCTAGACAAAAGTACAGTATTTTCCCATGTACAAGACAATATTTTTGTCTCAACTTGTTAGACTGAAAATTGAGGGGCATCTTATACATAGGAGTTAGCCAAGGAGAGCACCGCACAGTTGCAGAACTGTAATTTGGGGTTGGAAAAGTGGGAATCATTTTATACATGGGGACATCTTATAGATGGGGAAATACAGCAACTCCTTAGGGTCTAAAAATCTCCTTGAAGCCTGACTGCATGCAACGATTGATGAAATAGCCAGTGAATTGAGAATATTGTTTCCTCTTCTCCTATTGCCTGATGTCACTTGACCACATCTAATTTATCAGCCACTGGTGAAGAAATCTGATAGTCAATAGAAGCTTAAGGAATTCTGAAGACAGCAACAAAAGAAGAATCAACATGTGCCTAATGACAGCTGGAATAGTTTGAAAGAACAAAAAATTAAGCAAATCAAACAATTTTTTGTTGCAACTGTCAATGTGAAGAACAGGAAACTGCATAAGTTCTCAAGTAGCTTGTAAGAAAGGGGAAAATAGCTTCTAATTTGTAGATATTTAAATGCAGCAGGATGCTGCAAATTGAGTGGCTGGGAGCGGCAGAAAGGGAGGAGAAATTTTATACCACGCTGGGGTGACAGAAGAGTAGACTCTCCTTGTCAACAAAAGAATATGAGAAAAGGCGTGACCAGACACTGAGCTGTAATAATACAGAGATGCATTAAGAAGCCACTGAGCAGGAACTGGTAGACAAGGCATCCCGATATCACCACTAAGGCAGCAACAACAACAAAAGAGCAACATAGACGTTAATGTTGTAGATCAAAAGAACAAAAAGGACATGGGATGGAAAGACTAGCGCTAAGGGAGATAAAATTTATTGACAGTTTGATATCAAATACACAGTGTTATCTCACCCTGCATGGAACATGTCATCTTTCCTTTGTCATTTTTCTGCTGTGGTTCTCCATGCTGTTGGCGCGGCTGCTGTAGTAGATCAAAAGAGCAAATAAGAGCCCTGTGGGAGAAATCTATGGAAAAGGGGGCCAAGCGGAACAGGGGGAATGACAGCAAGATAGTGACAGGGAAAAGAGAGAACCATTGACGGGAGCTACTTAAGAAAAACTTTCTGGAGAGACTGTAAGGGTGTTGAGAAAGAACAAAGGACCCTGAAGAATGCAGGAAGGGAGTGAGACAAGTGAAGGGAAAAGAAAGTTTTTAAAAGAAGTGGAACTCAAAGGGTCTTTGAGATCATACGACTGGCATTTCATGCCTGTGTTGAGGGTGAATCAGAAAGTGAACTGAAGGCAGCAGAAGGTTCTACGGGTCACACTGAAAGCAAGTCTTAGTGGGTCAGTCACTAACTAAGCAACAGATGAAACTGCTTTGAAGATGCCCAGTTCAAAGGAAGAGGTGAAGCTGCAACTAGCCACAGCACTAGCTACTATCTAAATAATGTGCAGTCATGAAGCCTTTAAAAGGAGTGTGCTAAATGAAAAGCTTGTTGTTAAATGGGTGAGTAAAAATGCTTAATGCATTAGTATGCCTGAGAGACTGTGCATGGTTTCAGGGGCCCCAAACACCATAATGAGTAACAGGATTGTGGACTTAATGGAGAAATCCAGGCTCATAATACATACATGATATTGTACCACTGAGCACCATCATTAGGTTTGTTGACAGCAAATATGATGGGGGTGGGAGTCAACATCACATGACTGATATAACCACAATTGTAGACTGTGGCAGGTCTACATTGGTGTAAGATTCAGTTTTACTTTTGTAATTTTTAAAGGCCTTCAAACATTTCCAGTTCCACCCATCCAGTGTCAAACGGGACATGCTATCACTCAATTCAAAGATTATCTCATAATGTGCACCTTTTTTCTCAGTGGTGATCCATAGCAATGAATCTCAGAATGACAACTTTTCAGGGGCCTCACTCAGAAGTACCTTCTGAACTTGGGCACAGGAAGTTACTTTAGTAAAGCAATTAGTTACATTGATAGTTTGAAGGGCCTTAAAATAATTACTTTTTATATTTACAGTTTTGGATAATAACTCTTTAGTTACCCATTTCACAAAAGTAACTGAAATATTGGCTGAAATCCTGTTCCTTAGTTTTCTGAATGCACAATGGGAATGACATCACCAGTGACAATTCATGGCTAATTAAATACTTCTTTTGATTGATTTTTTTCTGAGTCGTGTGGATTCTGAGATCACCTTTCATTAGCAGCAGTTTGCCTTGAATCAGTGGTGATTTGCCATGACTGCTGATGTCATCTCCATTGTACATTCAAAGAGCTAAGCAACAGGATTTGGGCGATTTTGTTTTAGTTGTTTTAAAAATCAAGATAACGAGTTGCTAGACAAATGAACAAATACAGTATATGTCTTGTAATATGGATTTATTGTATTTGCTTTTGTCACCTGTTGTGAACCACCCAGAGTTCCTTTGGAAAGTCAGGTGGTCTATAAATAAATAAATAAATAAATAAATGAGGCTTGCTGGATGTTATGTTAAATCATATTGATTAAATGGATCTAATTTGATTGAGCCCAATGTTTACATTAACCCAACATAATCTCATTCAGTTGCAGAAAACAGAACTTGAACCATATGTTATTCTCCTTCCATAGGTGAATGATCATAATTATAAAATTAGTTTTTAAAATAAAAAGCCTGTGCATTCTACTGTAGGAGATGGGTTATTTTCTATTAAGTTGCAATTATAATTTGGCAGACTTTATATCTGAGCTACTCAGGAAAGGAATTAATTGTAAGTAGTTAGTTGTTTTAGTTAGTTCAGAGCAATCTACATAACACATATAGAGGGTACAGAATGTATGTCATAGTTGCCCAAAGTAATGAGTTTCAGCCTCTAAAATGACAAGATCGTTTTAGTATTCCATTGGACTTCAAAGCAAGTTGCGACAGAAGTGGGAAATGTCAAGTTGACTCCCAGAGGCATTCAGTAGTCTCTTAGTGTCATTGTTAAGAATGGCAGTACTCATTTCTTTTAATCCTGGAGTATCTCATCATGGCATGAGAAACTAATGATGTGCTTTAGTGATTATTATATTTTGTTCCATTTTTGAAATGATAATAGCAGTACCAGGATTTGGATTGGATTTGAAACTCGCTGATCTTTTAAAAACTGTCCCCACAGATTTTTCCAAAATCGATATTCCTGTTTAATCAAGTTGATGTAGTAAGCTGCTTAGATTTTGTAAGGTTTTGTGGGACTTTCTCCAGTTTGCAAAAGTTTTTGCATGGGTTCCATTGACTCTGTATCAATACTGCACCAGAAATATGAGTTCAGTTAACATGTAATGTGATAAGACAGAGTTAGTTCATTTTCATAAAGAAGGAGGAAGATTGTGGTGCAAAAAGATTGAAGTCTGTTCATTTTTATTTTATTTTTTGTCTGCCCATCTTGCCATCAGAATACAGAGAACAAAAATAAGCAGAGCAAGGCCACTGTGCACTCAAGAATTACTAACGGCATTCCTGTAAATGTATAGTCTGTTCAGTTGTCAGGTGCATGTGCACTTGCTTGACCTCAGCATATTCCTGACCTGTTCGACAGTGGAACATGCTGCCCCAAAGGAGGGTGGTGGGGTCTCCTTCTTTGGAGGTTTTTAAGCAGAGGCTGGATGGCCGTCTGTCGGGAGCCCTGTGATGGGGTTTCCTGCATGGCAAGGGGGTTGGACTAGATGGCCCTTGGGGTCTCTTTCAATTCTATGATTCTATGCTTGGGAATCCCATCATGTGCTCATTAACTGCCAGTTAGAAGACACTGGAAGCTATTCTTTAATTCCCACATATATAACTAAGCAAAAAGATGTCAGCCAAAATCTTGTTCTGTACTTAGAGCGGCAGAAAGGAAATTGTGTAGCTCACAGTCTCATTATTAGAAATGTTGAAGGTTCCCTCTTGTTTGGTAGACTTTTATGTTTCTGACTTACACATTCACCTAACGTTCTATTGTCCAATGTGTATTTATTGTCCTTCAGTACTCTATATCATAAAGATTCTTTTCACACCAAGTTGGACATGCAAAGATAGCATTTCAATATGCTGTTTGTCGAAGTCACTTTACCGAGTCAATCGCTCTTCTAAGTTTGACAACACATATACAGTTGGTCCTTTGTATTTTTAGTAAAAATAAATAAATTCAAAAAGTCTTGTGGGAGGACCAATGGGATCAGTATCATGTGCCAAAAGAAGAGGAGTAAGCCCCTCTCTCTCTCTTTCTCTGCACCATTTCCCCAATCAACTTGTATCAGAAAAAAATCAGCCATCATAGGGGCACAGATGTGCAGCCCTTCTCTTTCCCCTCCCCTCTCCAAACCGTAGGAAACCCCATGTCTCAGATTTCCCACGTCAAATCTAGAATGCCCTCATTAGGAAGGAAAATTATTAGCTTATAATAATAGGCCAAGAAGTATCAGACTGTTTGTCTTGTTGGCTCAGCTTGGACAGGTAGCCCCGTATCAACATCCCTGGTTTGTTTTCCTCTGTACAGTTGATCCCATCCCATTACCACAAACTTATTTCTAACTTGCTGACAGGTTGACGTGCCACATGGCAACACTTGTCGGAAGAAAGCCAGTGTTTAGTGTCATGGAAGTAGTTGCACAGGGCTTTCCCCCCTCTTCTGCATCTTAGGTTCTCTCGAGTTTGCAGGCAGTTCATAAGAAAGTGTTTTTATATTCCAATTTTTATGATTCTTAACTTCATAGGCCAATATCCTGTTGGGACTTTTCTGCGTGCATAACTAATATTGAGCAAGTAGTTGTGGTATTTGGGTAAGTCTCTTCCTCGGCTGGTGCATAGAAGCAGCTGCATCAGCCAGACGCACAAAACGACACATTACAAAGTAGTCCGACCTCTTGTGCAATATTAGCTGAGGACACAGAAGTCTGTAAGAGGATCGTGGCACTAGTGTCTTTAACAATGATTTCCTACCTCAATGTGGCTATGCAAAAAGTGTTGTCTGCCCCCCATTACATGATCTGACAGTGGCTTTTATTTTCTCTTATCTAGAATTACCTCAGAAACTTCTTCAGTGCAATGCTCAACTCGCCATCTTCTCCACTACACGTAAATCAAGAAGATTTGACTCTTTCAAAACACACCATCTGTGAATTTTCTTCGTTCTTCAAGAAAGGCGTGTTCGACTACAGCAGCCATGGCACTGGCTAATGGTTAGAGAAAATGTGGGACACTCATTTTTTATGTGGGAAGGCATCGGATTATTTTGAATTTTCAAAGATATCCACCAGAAGCAATATGTGTTCAAAACAGCCTTCTAATAGTTCTTCCATCTAGAACCTGATTTGTTTTCCATCACAGAATATGAAACTATTTTGATACTGTATAAGGGATTGGGATTCAAATTTCTTATGCTGGCTGGATCTACTCAACCAAGGAAGTTCTTCCAACATTTTTTTGTTCTGTTACTATTTCTAAATAGTTTGGTTTTGTACTCATCAGACAAACCTGCTCTTCTGCTTCTCTCCCCCCTCCCCCGGACAATCTTTTTGTAAAACTGAGTCATTTATTGATGGTATCTGTGCACCTCAAGAACTTTGGTTCCTTTGTGTGATCGTCACACTTTCACCTTCTGCACATTACCTTAAATGTGAATGTTTACAAAATACTGCACAGGATTTAAAGTCCTTTAAGTCTTCCAGACCTGGTTACATTAATTAAAAGTGAACAATCTGAAAGAAAGGGAAGCAATGACTACTGGGGAAAAATGAGGCCAACTTCTTTTCATATTTTCTAATTACATGGATTGTAACTGTATATTATGTAACATAGAGTGCTCTTGGCTATGTACTGAAAAATGTAGCATGGAATCTCTTTTTTTCCACAAAAGTGTAATGCTATGTCATTCATTCATCCTTAGTTGCAAAAAATCAGAATTAAAATGTTAATGCGCTTTAAAATTTACTCAGGACTTATTTAGAATTGCACATGTATAGAGGCAGCAGCATAAAATTTGTAGAGGTGCAGACTGAAGAAAAATGTGAGCTGCAGTGGAGGTGTGTATATATTCTGTACAAAATAAAGTTTTGTTTTTTTAAAGCAAACCTATCTACTGTCTACAGCCAATGACAGGGCATTTGCTTGTGTTTTGAACCTTCTTTTTATAGAGGGCAAAAGGAATATTCAAGTTCATAAAAAACTATTCTTTAAGATTTTGTGGTATTAGGCAACAAGTCTTAGTGGTTTATATTTAGGGATAAATTAATCTTCATTCTATTATTACAGTGAAAGAAGCATCTTATTCTTTATGCAATATCTTCATAGACTTTTGTTCCAGAAATTTATTAATGCTAGTAACAGGAATTTCATTCAGAGCCTTTGTAGGGAAAGCTGTTATATGAAAATTGAGTTGCATAGGCCATTTGTTAGGACAACTTAATTTTCTTAGGGTGGAGCAAAAAAAGGTCTCCCTGGAAGCTCTTTATTTATATGAGAGTGTTGCAGAATTTGAAATTATGGATGAGGAACGTGGTGGCTCAGCAGGCTAGAGCGCTGAAACTGTTGGCTGCAAAGTCAGCAGCTTGGCAGTTCAAATCCCGGGTGCCATGCAGCGGAGTGGGCTCCTATTATTAATCCCAGTTCCTGCCAACCTAGCAGTTCGAAAGCATGTAAATGCAAGTAGATAAACGTGTACTGCCATAAAAGCAGAAAGGTAAACAGTATTCCATGCGCAGAAATGCATTCAGCCACGCCGGCCACATGGCCACGGACTTGCACAACACTGGCTTGTTGGCTTAGAAACAGAGATGTGTGCCACCCTTAGAGTTGAACATGACTAGCACGCATGTGTGGGGGGAACCTTTTTATGATATATAGGTAAAATTAAAACAAATTAAAATTTTACGAAAATTAGATTATTTTTGACCAATATGGGCTATTTCAATAGCATTATTGAGGCTATTTGCTAGCTCTTCTTTTGTATATGTAGTTGGGCATTTGCTAGTGTTTTTGAATCAAATAGGTTGTGGTGCTAGTCCCCAGTAAAGGCAATAATTGTAGACAGAGCCTAAATAATTTTTCTGAGCAGTCTCCTATTTACATATAAACATCTGAACCTTCACTCTTCAAGTACATCAGCAGTTCACAGTTGGATAACTTACAAACCTGCACTCAATGGAAATAAACTTTGTCCACATTGTCAAAATACAGTAGAAATCCAACATAAAATCCAGCAATCTTTCCCAGTAATTAAATCACCAATTTCAGACAGCAAGTGTAATACCAACCGTCAGCAATCAAATGGCAAGGAAAATGTTGTCTAATCTCCACCATGATTCTTGGGTCCTCATAATGCTGACCAATCATATTCAGCAATATATCATGTATTGTACATTACCTCATCTGGATTACTTCATTCAAAGGACTCATCCCCCAGACTCCACACAATGAGTCTTCACTGTTTAATTATACACATCTGGGATTTTTATTCTCCATTTTAATTCTCTATTTCTAATCAGAAAATACACTGATTCTCAATTGTCCTGAGAACATATATTGCATGCATGTAAGTCCTGCATTGATTGAGTTTTTCTTCAGTCACAGAAAATTTGTAGCCCCATTTTACTTGATTATTCTTTGATCTGCCTATAGTACTTCTCTTCAAAGTCTGTTAAGTGACTTCCAGGTGATCTAGCTCCAGCTTTGTCCTGGTAGGAGACACTCCACCATTCATCTATTCGGCAAGGTGTGTTGTTTTTGCTCTCCATTGGTTTACCAAGTCTCTCCTGTTTGAATATGTAGAGCTTAAGAACATAAGAACAGCCTTGCTGGAACAGACTAGTAACAGGAATTTCATTCAGAAGCTTTGTAGGGAAAGCTGTTATATGAAAATTGATTTGCATAGGCCAGTTGTTAGGGCAACCTGTCCAGCATTCTGTTTCACACAGTGGCTCACCATTTGCTTCAGGGTATTCCCGAGCAGATTTCTTCACCTGCTTAAGATTCCCTGCAAATGGCATTGAGAGATATCCTGCCTATCTCTCCAACATGGAGGTTATCCTTAGGCATCCATAATGATAACCACTAATACCCCTGTTCTCCATGAATTTGTCTAATCCTTTCTTAAAGCTGTCAAGGCTGGCAGCTGTCACCCCTTCTTTTGGCAGGGAGTTCCATAGACCAGAGGTCCTCTGGGTGAAAAAGTACTTTCTCTTGTTTGAGATCTAGTACCCAAAAGTTCTAGTGCCCCCTAGTTCTAGTGTTTGTTTTCACTGCTGCAGCATCTTTAAGTGAGTGCCAACCGCTACTCAGATATTTACGAAGTGCCTGCCACCAGTGGCAGCTTTCCTGCATCCCCAAGGAATAAATATATTTCCATATTTAGACGACTGGCTCCTGGTTTCACCTACACAAAAGAAAGCAAAACAAGATGTCACTTTTGCCACCCAACTACTTACATCTGTCAGATTCAATATAAACACCAAAAAATCGGTCCTGCGCCCATGTCAGATAGTAAACTACATTGGAGCCATACTCGACTCCAGACAAGGCAAAGCCTTCCTGACAGAAAAGTGTGAGAGGAAGATAGGGAGAGCAGTTTCGCATTTCCAACCATCTGCCAAAGTCACGGCACTCACAGCACAGCATCTCCACGGCCTCATGGCTTCAACCACTTCCATTCTGTCCCCTTCCTGGCTCAAAATGAGACTACTGCAGACCTGGATGATAGCAAGATGCCAGGAAGAGTCCATCCTCTAACAGACCAACCGTCCAAACAGCTTCAGGTCACACGGCAGCTTCAAAAGAGCCTACAATGGTGGACCTTGCACACAAATCTTTCCTGGGGTCGCCCGTTTTACCAAAGATATCCATCTGTGCAAATCACTACGGATGCCAGTAACATAGGTTGGGGCACACATTGCAATGGTATCAACATACAGGGCACCTGGTCAGAAAGCGCAAAGAACTCCCACATCAATCTGTTGGAATTATTGGTGATCTTCAAGGCCCTAAAGTCTTTCAAGCCCCTTGTCACAGGGAGCACAATCCAGGTTGTCACAGACAACACAACATAACTGTATTATGTAAGCAAGCAAGGCGTTACCCACTCCCAGATTCTACTCAAACTCACAATTCAACTCTGGGAATGGTACTACATGAGAAACGTCTTTCCTGTAACAATTCACAAAGCCTCAAAGGACAATCTCACAGCAGATTGCCTCAGTCAGCTAACATTCAACAATCACGATTAGTGCCTCTCTCAGCCGATATTCGGGACCCTCTGCATTCATTGGGGTACTCCCATGATAGAACTGTTTGCAATGTACCACAAAGCGAAGTGTCTTTGGTTTTGCTCCAGGGCCGGCCAAGGATCCCACTCGCTGGGGGACGCTTTCTCTATCCCTTAGCGAGGTGAAACCATATATGCCTTCCCACCACTACCGTTGTTACACAAGACCATAGCGACGCTCCATCAAGAGCCAGCATGTGCCATTCTAATAGGCCCATGGTGGTCGCACCAGCATTGGTTCCTGACTCTCACATCTCTGTCAGTGGAACACATGCACCTCCCTCCAATATCAGATCTCATAACACAGTACAAAGGTCGCCTCCTGCATCCAGGCCTGCAGTCACTGCATCTCACGGCATGGTTAATAGACTGTCCCTCCAGTAGGACATGCCAGGAAACCATCTACCACATCCTTGTACTCTTACAAATGGAGTGCCTTTGTTGCTTTTGATTCGGACTACGAAGTTCTGGCTCTTCCCATGATTCTTCAATCTCCTCTCAATTTCCTCCTGCTACTTTCCAACAGGGGTTTAACCACATTGACCCTCAAGGTCTACATAGCTGCCATTATAGCACACCACACCCTTCATTGTGAGGCAGCTATGTTATTCAGAGACCCTACAGTCAAACAATTTCTTAAGGGCTTAAAGAACTTGCGTCCCACACAGAACTGCCCTGGTCCCTCAGTGGTATCTAACAACTGTCTTGAACAGGCTCACCCATTTTCCCTTCTGGTTCTTTGCGTATTGTCTCATTGAAACCTACATATTTAATGCCTATCACGTTGGCTTGAAGAACTTCAGAACTGGCTGCCCTACATGCTGATCCACCATTCATTCAGTTTCACCCGAATAAAGTTACACTGTACCCAGACATTTCATGTTTGCCTAAAGTTGTTTCAGACTCTCCACCTTAGTCAACCTCCGGCTCTTCCTACCTTCTTCTCTTCTCCTTCCTCTGACCTAGAACGGTCATTTCATACCCTGGATGTTAGAAGAGCTCTTTTGTTTTAAATCCTCCAGAACAGCCAGTTTTTGAAAGTCTCAATTAGAGATGGGCACGAATCACAAAAATGGTGTTTCGTTTGTCGTTTGTCGTTTAGGGGGTCCGTTTCAGTTTGTTTCCATTTTTTGCAAATTTTTGCAAAAAAATCGTTTTCGTTTTCATTCGTTTTGTTACCATTTCATTACCATTTATTTCAATATTTTGTGATTTTTGTGATTTTTTTAAAGCAATTCACTTGTATTGCCTTAACGAAAAAGAAACGCACGAAAAAAATTCCGGTGTTTCTGTTCGTTTTGTTTCATTTTAGAGACAAAATTCGTTTGTCATTTCGTTGCATAACGAAATGAAAAAATGAAAACGGAAACGAAAAATTGTTCATTCCGTGCCCATCTCTAGTCTCAATGTCTATTTGTAAATGCATCTGATCCTTCCATCGGCATGCCATTTAGTTCTCAAACTATATCCGAGGTCATCCAATATTCCTATTTACTACTGAAATAAATGAACATTTCCACAATATTCTAATTTTTCAGGTTTCACCTGTATTCAAGGACTATTCACATGGCTGTGCTCAATTTAGTTATTCCCACCCACCCCATTCTTCTCGTCCCATGACAGAAGGGTTCTTAAATTCCAAAATGTATTAAAATGTTCTGATAGCTTAGGTCAAAATCTTAATTTCCAGGAGCGTTTTTGTAACATTTTAGTCATGTTAGCTTTTATCCTTGCATAATTTAGCCTCAGCCTGTCAGTAAATTGGATCAGAGTGGATAATTTTAAAAAGAACAGAACAGGACAATCTTGAAAACAAATCCTTAAGACTCAAGATCTCTGTATGTCTGCTGAAAATAAATCTCATTTGAGTTCAGCTGAACCTACTTCCAGGTCAAGTATAAAGAAGGAAGAACCCAGGATGAATACTCCCTTTCCTGTGCCCAGCAAGCTGGAAGGTAGGAGGGAAAGTGAAAATTGTATGCATTTATTTGTTTCCAGCTTTATTTATTTGTTCCCACACAATTGGTTCCAGTGGAAAACCCAGCATGCACGATTTTACTGCTAGTTAGGATCGGGCTGAGAAAACGAGCAGACTTTGGATCTTATGCAGAAATAGCTCCTCCCATAAGTTGGGTGGAAGTAACTTCTCCTTCCCCTGTTCATGAACCACCCTCGATCCTGTGGATCCAAATCTTTCCCTGGTCTCCACCTCTCCCCAGGCCTCCTTTTTGCCCTCCCTGAGGTTACAGCACTGAAGAGGGATCACAAGAGGGACACATCCAGGAGATGACCTGCCTCTGATTGGAGAAGACCTTTTCTGCCCTCAGAGAGAGTATCCATTCTCCTTCGGTCTCCTAGATACTCTCCAACCCCAGCGATCATGGGGTAGTCCTCTTGTGATATTTCTGGAACAGTTACAAAATATCACTCAAAGAAAAATAAAGCAAAGTGTGCTGCTTATATACCACCCCATAGCACACGAAGCGCTCCCTGGGTGGCTTACAGTTTAATTATGCAGGCGAGACATTGCCCATCCACTCTCCCCACTTACTCATTTTAAAGACCTCAAAAGGATAGAAGGCTGAGTTGACCTTAGGCCAGCTACCTGGGATCGAACCCCCGGTCATGAGCACTGTTTTGGCTGCAGAACAGCAGTTTAACCTCTGTGCCACAAGGCTCCTCAATACAACTCTTTAAGCAAAAGAGCGGGGGCTAGTTTTTATTTTTGTTTGGGGGGGGGGGGAGAATCAAAGCAAATAACTTCTCCGTTGCGGTAAGCTTTCTGTTTTCCTTCCCGCTTTCAAAAACAAGTCACTCTAGAAAATCCATTTCCTGCCTCTCATCTCAACCTCTGCACCAGTCTGGATGTATTAAATTAGGGTTCAATTTACTAAAGTATATGACACAAATTACCATTTATATAACTGTGAATTTGTCTTCAGCCAGCAGCCATTTTCCTTGTGATAATTCTAGTCTTTAACATAAAAATTGCAATGCAGAAGTTAAATTATTATTCCAAGCAGCACTTTTTACCAAATATACATGGGAAGAATAAATGGCTTACCCACTTCTAATCATAACTTATGTGTAGAAACATGAATAAAAACAGTCTAATGTGAAAGCTGTGTGTGCCCTCCCTTTTGTAACCAGGAGTAATTACAGCGTCCATCAACTTTGCCATACGTAGAGGCACCACTTTGTTGGAGATTTTCCCTTTTCATCCAATTTTAATGAATCTCCTTGCTCAAAATACAACACTTTGAATTAAAGAATTAAAAATTTAACAGTAGATTGTTCCCCTGACAAGAAAGGAGGGCATTTAATCCTTCATACTCACTCTCTCCCTGCCATGCCGTTTATACCGTCGCTGGTGCCATTGAAACGAAATATACAATCGTACTAGTACTTGCTCATAAGATGAAGCCAGATTTCCTCCCAGTGGGATGGAAATGATTGGCCTTTATTGTCATAATTGGTTTCTCCTCTATTTGCTGGAATTAACAAAGGCTGCATGTAGAGAATGATATTTTCTAACGCCTTAGCAGGGCTCAGGGGTTATTTAATAACAACAAACCATGTGTCCTCGAGTCAATTCTCATTCCTCAGGGTTTTCTGGGCAGAGAGGTCTCTGAAGTGGTTTACCCTTCGCTTCTTCTGGGGTTGTCCTGGGACTGGGCAGCATACCCAAGGCCAAACAGGCTGGCTGTACTCACAGGAGACACAGTGGGGAACTGAACTCCCAAACCTAACTCTGAAGCCAAAACACCTAAACCACTAAGCTATCCAGGTCTTATTTAGCTCCCTTAAATTATCTTCTGAGTTATATTATTAGCTATCTGATTTGTGTTCCAAACTAAAATCACAGGGCAGCCATGACAGCAGATCCCCATTCAAGTGTGATATGTGAGGACCAAAGGTGAGTGTTTGTGTTGTCACAGGTAAAGCAAAAAAGCAAAGTGTTCTGCTTATATACCACACCATAGTGCTTAAAGCACTCTCTGGGAAGTTTACAATTTAATTATGCAGGCTATACATTGTGCCCCCCCCCCCAGCAAGCTGGGTACTCATTTTTAGCAACCTCAGAAGGATAGAAAGCTGAGTCAACCATTAGCCAGTTACCGGGGACTGAACCCCAGGTCCTGAGCAGAGTTATAGCTGCAGTACAGGCATTTAATCACTGTGCCACGAGCTCTTAGGTAGAAGACCTTTATATAACAATTGTAAAATAACAATAAGAAGCCGAGGCTGTTGTACTTTGGGGCAAAAATCATGAGAACACAAGGCTCACTAGAAAAGACAGTCATGCTATGAAAAGTTGAACACGGCTGAAAAAAGATGAAAACGGATTTGCTCAAAAAAAGGAAGGCATAGCCTTGGATTTGCAAACAAAACTGTTAATCATAGGACACTTAGAAGGACACTCATTCTGAGGGTTGCCATAATTCAGAAGTGACTAGGCAGCAGGGAACAGCTACAACAATTCAACAAAGAAAGCTCGTGAATTACACTCTGATGTTCTCCTCACTGACCTGATGAAAACAGCACAATAAGCCCAAGAAGATGCACCCACTGACTCTCTTCCAGGTCTCCTTTACTCGCCACTTGTTCTTGGCCTTTAGGTGTTCTTCTGACATGGTGCACAAGTGCCATGTACTTACAAGTTGCTTTTTCACTGAGCCAGTTAAGCTCTGGCACTCTCTGGGAGTGGGCAGGAAGGCGGTTACTCCATGTCCGTTTTGTCTCTGTTAGTGTTGCGCTTAGGAGTGGTAAAAAAAAATGGTACTTCACGTCCGTCGTGCAATTACTGAAATTTGTCTCGACCACGCCCCCGGAATGTGTGCTAAGCATGACAATACTGTACCTGGTGCTGTCGTAGGGTTTTCCCTTGTCACTCTTTGTTCCTGCTTTCTGTTCCGAGACATGACACCGTGTAGTAATGACTGTCATGCAACAAAACATTTGTTTCTCTCAGAAAACTATGTCCAATTTTTTTATTTTGACTTTTCAGAAGCAAAATATCAAAAAAGAATTTTAAGACCCCCCCCCCTGAAAAAAAGGAAAAAGGAAGCTAGACATATTCAGTTTTTCTCATGGTACAAGACCGTGAGGTGACACTGGTCATGAGACAAGTTATCACGGCCATGGGAACACCGAAACAGGGACAAAACCACATGATCGCAACCAACGCTATCACGGTAGAAAACTAGTCGCAGAACAAAGAAAGACATGAAGTAACCACCACAATGGACAATCAGGCTTTCAATTTTCTTCATGCAATAAAACAAAGTTTTCTCCCCTTCCCTGCAGCACTGCTTACCCTGAAATTTGTTCCTCTGCTGAGATGTCCAGGAAAGCCCAGCAATTCACTGGGATGTAAACTCTTGCTCTGTGAGACCTGGCACTCCTATCCTCTTGACAGTCTAATATTGTTGCAAGTTTCATTGCACAAAAGTGGCAGGCAACTAGTCGAGCATCTCTTGTGCTTGAAGTCAAATATCAGATATACCACCCAGCCACCCCTGAGGTCAAGAGGGGCAGTGATTCTTAGCAGAAGTAATCTGCAAATCCTGGCTAACATGTGAAAACTTGAGAGTGGGGAGCAAGTGAGAACACTTTCCATTTCACCAAGTCCCTTCTCCCCCTTTACAGTGGCTTTTGAAATGGAGAAAATAAGTGTTGTGTAAGGTGGCCATGTGTCTAACATGACAATGGACAGTCCTCTGTTTGAAGGTCTTGTGTATTTTAAAGACTGTCCAGTCAGGTTTAAAGAGAGAAAAATGTTTAAAACTGGAGTAAGCCAAGCAAGGACCATGATTTTTTTTCATAAAAAGTGTTTTAGCATAAGAGGCACATTTCCCCCATAGTCATAAGACTTTGTTTCAAGGTGGTATGAAGCCCTTTATATAAAGCTTATGATTTACACACTGCTCTAAAAAGAAAATCTGAGTGCTTTTATTCTCCAGGATTCTTTAAAATCTATCTATCTATCTATCTATCTATCTATCTCAACATGATGATGACTAATAAAACAGAGGTGTCTTGCTCTCCAAATGGATAAGCTCCACCTGAGGGGGGATATGATTGAGACGTACAAAATAATGCAGGGCATGAGTAAAGTGGATAGAGGGAAGCTCTTCTCCCTCTCACAATATACCAGAACTAGGGGACATCCACTCAAATTGAGGGCTGGGAGAGTAAGAACAGACAAAAGAAAATATTTTTTTCACCCAGCGCGTTGTTAGTCTATGGAACTCCCTGCCACAGAATGTGGTGATGGCATCTGGCCTGGATGCCTTCAAAAAGGGATTGGACAGATTCCTGGAGGAAAAGTCCATCACGGGTTACAAACCATGATGGAGATGTGTAATTCCCCAGGCTTAAAACCAGGGTACTTCAAGGGCCAGATGCAGGGGAGTGCTATCAGGAGACAGATATCTAGTCTCATGCGCTCCCAAACGCATCTGGTGGGGCCACTGTGAGATACAGGAAGCTGGACTAGATGGGCCTTTGGCCTGATCCAGCATGGCTCTTCTTATACCATTAAAAATTGTATAATAGTCTGGCCATTCATAATTGCACTCAACTCCAGTGTTCTCTTTATCTTCCTCTCCCTACCCCCACCCTTTGGAAAAGGAGATTTTATTAAAATGCCATTCATTTCAAAGGCCAGCATGGACGAACGTGTTAAAGAATTCCTGGACGAATTCATTTGTTCTCATGTGATCCCTGAGCCTTGCCTACCAAAAACACCGGCGCCCCCACTATGCCTGGAATCTAGGGCCAGAAACAGATTTTGAGATAGCTCTTGGCTGGAAAAGCATAATCCTTCTAATGTGAGCATTGGGCATATCCAAACAGGGCCTCTCTCACTTCCAGAATTATGCAGATTTACTTGTTTTGTTTGGGAATTGGTCTTCAGACGTATGCACCAGATTCCTTTGAAGTTGATTTCACAAATATGGAAACACTGCTTCAGACATCCTTCTGCAACATCAACAGGCCTTCAGCTCTAATTATCGGCTTTCTCTAATGTCTGTTTCTGGCCTTAGTTCCCTGTCTGTGATGTTTCATGGACTCAACAAGGATCAGAAACTCAGTGGCAGACACCCAACCTCCATGTGTTCATTAGGTCTGTAAAAGTACTGTTGGATACAGCTGTTTGGGCACCGAGTTATCTCAGCATAATAAAGATTCCTGCTTTTTCCGGGTTTGAAACACATTTAGATAGATAGATAGATAGATAGATAGATAGATAGATAGATAGATAG
>JAHTLZ010000074.1:21695291-21711893 GCA_023846285.1 Phrynocephalus versicolor | reverse complement strand
AATAATAATAATAATAATAATAATAATAATAATAATAATAATAATAACTTTATTTTTATGCCGCCTTTCTCCCCAAAGGAACCCAAGGTGGCTTACAACAGATTCAAAAAAGTACAATAAAATCAATACAATGTAAAAAACAACACAATACCAATGTGTTTATAGCTTGAATTGTATTCTTTCCATTTAATTTTGATTTTAGTATCTTTCTAACTCTTCTGATGTATACTTGGCTAACTTTATTCTTTATTTCTTTATACTTGATGTTCTAAGATGTTATAAGATACTTATATGATTCTTCTTCATCCAGTGTTTTTATAAAATTATAAGGCATATCAGTTCCTTTAGTCTTTGCTATCTTTCCTCTGATGATGCTGAGATTTGCACATTTGTCTAATTCCATTGCAATGTCATTGCTGAAAATTCACACTGTATTGAGTATTGACTCTATTTATTGTTGTGATTTCCCCTACAGCTTCAAATCATCCATATAGCAAATGGTTTATTTGGCTTGATGTTTTTCATATTTGATAGCCCATATTTGTTTTGTTCAATATTTTTGTGAGTGGAATTAGAGCAATTAGAAGCAGCAGAGGTGATAGTGAATCACCTTGAAATATTCCTCTTCTGATGTTGACATGACCAATTTGTACATCATCAATGGTTAGCTTGGTATTCCACTTTTTCATTGTTGCCTTGATAAATTCTTGGATGCTTCCAATAATTCCTGCTAATTGCAAACTTTTTAGTATCCAATCTTGTGACAAAGAGTCGAATGCTTTCTTATGGTCAATCCATGCAACATGTAAGTTTGTTCTGCGTCTCTTACAGTTTTCAATTATCATCTTGTCAATAAGTAGCTGATCTTTGGTGCCATGGCTAGTCTTACAATTGCCCTTTTGTTCAATGGGATACAAATTGTTTCGTATCAAGTGACTCTGGATGGTATCGGCAATTATTTCTGTAAGGAGTTTGAACATTGTTGGCATGGCAAACTTGTAATTGGACGATAGTTGATTGGTATAGGCCCTTTGCTCGAATCTTTCATAATTAAGTATATTCTTCCTCTTGTTAACTATTGATCTATTTCACTTTGCTGGATTGTTTGGTCAAATTGTTCAGTGAGTCTTGAATGCATACAGGTTAGATGTTTCAGTCAAAATCCATGCAATTCATCTTCTCCAGGGCAGTCCAATTCTTAATTTTCTTAGTTCTTGTTTTTACCATTTGAGATGTAATATTCATTCCATTTAAGCTAGCAGCATCTATGGTCAATATGACTGTCTCTAAACAACCTGCTTGCTTATTATAATTCTTGGGATTATCCCAAATATCCCACCAGAAGAATGGCATTTGATTATGGTTTTACTCTGCTATCTGTTGTCTGGTCTGCAGTCTTGATAGAAATTGGCTGGTAGAACCTCTTCTGGTTACACTGAAAAAGCCTATTTTGTTGGCATTGTTTTATTTTATCTTCAATCTTTGAATCTTCTTTGAGACTGCTATTATTTGCTGTTTGACAATTTCTAGAACTTTTTTGATTTTGTCCAGATGGTATTTCTTGATCAAATAGCTTTTGGTCTTGTTGTTATTCAGCTTCTTTTCTTTCATTTCTTTCAGTTTACTAGCATCTGATCGTAATGTGCCTGTTGTTGTTGTTGTTGTTGCTGCTACCAGTTTTTACAGATTATTTTGAGTCCGTGCTTGGCTCGGAACCAGTGTCCAATAATTAAATTCAAATAAAGTAAGGAAGCGCAAACACTGAACTGTTCAAGTCTGATTTATTAAAGCCAAGCCAAAAGCAACAGTCAGTGGTCTCACCCTGGATGGTGTGAGTGAGCCCTGAACATTTGTATAACAACAGTTTTTATACATTCAAACCAGTTCAAGGTTTCCCTCAATTAGCATTGGTGGGTCATTGTTCACAGTTGCATCCAATCTCCTGTGCCATCAAGCTCTTGATGGTCCAAATCCTTGAGTCAATGTTCCGTAGATTGGTGTTCTATTGTTCAACTGGGCCCAGTCTGGCAGAGACAGAGAATGTGAAACTCCAGACAATGAGACAATCTCCTGTCCCTCAGGCACAGTTTACCTTGGGGATAATCCCCTCATCCAGGTGTTCTGCCACTTCCTGGAGTCATGTACTTAGAGTTAATTTACATTCTTAATGTATTCCAATTCCTATAATTTACCTAGCTAGAATAAATGTTTTGGAGCCTGATTTTTCATGGTATCATTATTATTATTATTATGCCAATGTTAGCTATTGTTTGACTATTACTGTTTCTGAAGCCTTAGGAAGAGACTCTTTTATTATTTCTCACTATAAAATGTAATCCTTAGAGTCATAAATAGTAAGTAGCTACATAAGAGCAAGACTATGTCTCAGCACACAACCAAGAGGCTAAATGAGGGATAAAAATTCAAAGGCATAGAAAGAGGAAGTGGTGATTATTTTAAAAATTATGGTTTCCCAAATTGTTTCCCTTTGGGCAGTCTGTGGATGCCTCGAAGCAGCACACAGAAACATAAGTATACATTTTTCTTAGAAAAGGATAATTCCATTTGACACTTTGAAAAAACGGATTTTTTTGGTAAAGCGACAGGGGAAGAAGAAACCAATGAAAATGCAAAAGATCATAAAAGGAACAGTAATAATGAAATGGGCTACCACTAGGAAGTATAAATATTTGACAGTCATTACTGACATCTAGGGTGGAACAAAAAACAAACAAATAAATGTAGAGGGACACAGGTTATTGGCATTCATTAGGAATGGAATAACAGACTTTTAGACTATTACAGAGGAAGAAAAGAAAGGTGGCAATAATGATAAGTGAAAATGGGAATGTATTAACCTGTGGTGAATTTTTTTTCCTTTGAAGTTTGAAGGTTGAAGGTCTTTATTTCGGTCACTGACCAGATAAAATACAAGATACATTCCACATAAAATCAAAATAAAAGTGTATAAAAACAATAAAAGCATGCACAAGACAAGCATAATACAATGGCAAACCCTTTGTATAAGGGCCAGAACAGGTAAAATCTTCCCAGCCCAGAGTAATCAACTCAATAGGTCTAGAATTGTCTCCAGCCTGGGACCACGCCCATGCTCTAGACCACCTCCAACCCACATCATGAGAGGGGGTAAGGATAAATGCACAATGGACATTGCCAATCATCTGACCTCGCCACCTGAAGTGGGCAGGGATGAGCGATGCCTCATTGCTGCGGCACAGAATTTAGCCACCACCTCAGTTACATCTGGCTTTTTATCTCCTAGCAGGTGTTGAACACAAAACTCCCTTGGCCTCCCCTGAGTTTGCTGCAAGGTAGACTGAAGAAGAGTCCTCCGGATATCCCGATAAAGGGAACACTCCAAGAGGACATGATCAATAGTTTCAGTAGTCTCCTCGCCACAAGGGCAAACACGTTTATCCACTGGAAGACCCTGGTATCTGCCTTCCAGCAATCTGGAGGGCAGAACATTGAATCGAGCTAAGGTGAAGGCTCTCCTGAACTTGGGAATGGTTATTTTGGATAGGTAGTTGGCCATTCTAAAGGAATGATTCCTAACTGTGCTGAGTTTATCATGAGCAGCTAGATGTTCTTGGAGTTCTACATCCCAGATTCTCCTTTTAATTGCAGCCTTGGCATTGCCAAAACCCATGGCCAAAATAGCCTCTAAGGAAAAACCCAGCTGCAGTAAGTTAACAGTTAGATTCCTTTTCAAAGTTGATTGGAATGCATCCACTAATACTAGGGGTGCCAAGCCAGATGGGGCAAAAATAAGTTTCAGCCAGTAGCTGAACATGTGGATCAGGGCACGTGCTTTAATGGAGATTAGTTCAGCCTCCAGTCGGAGTGTCGTATTAGGGACACACAGAGGTGTTACAAGAATTCTTCTCAAAAACTTTGTCTGCACCGTCTCCAAAGGCTTCACGTTTGAGTATGCAAACAGTTGGGCTCCGTAAAGCATTTGGGCTATAATTTTAGCTTTAGAAACTTGAATTGCTGATGGCACATATTGACCACCCTTGGTATAAAAGAACCTCAGTAGTGCAGAGCTGCATGTTTGTGCATTAGATGCTACATGGTTCACGTGGGAGGACCATAAGCCTGATGAGTGAAATATCATACCTAGATATTTATAGCAGGACACTTGCTCTATACTGTTTCCATTTATTGTCCATCTATGTTTTTTACGCTTCCTGCTAATGACCATGATCTTAGTCTTATCGTAATTAATGGTCAGCTGTTCTTTTGTACAGTATGTAGCTAAAGCTTTCAAGATTCTCCGTAATCCCACACACGAGACTGACATCAAGACTGCATCATCTGCATAAAGCAGGATTGAAAGGGGGCGTGAGCCTAGTGTAGGGGGATGAAAGTCTGCACTCGATAAATTGCTCACAATATCATTAATGTAAAAATTAAACAATGTTGGAGCTA
This sequence comes from Phrynocephalus versicolor, assembly GCA_023846285.1. Lineage (NCBI taxonomy): Eukaryota > Metazoa > Chordata > Lepidosauria > Squamata > Agamidae > Phrynocephalus > Phrynocephalus versicolor. Next base: position 21,707,441 of record JAHTLZ010000074.1, on the reverse strand, counting down.
AAATGCAGCCTTGCTTGACCCCACTGAAAGATGGAATTATGTTGGATAGTGCCCCTGCCTTGTTACAAATTATCCTAAGAGTAGTATTTTCATGCAGTCGCTTCATTAGCAGGAGAAGTCTTTTCTCAATATTTGTGGTCTCGAATTTGGCCCACAGTTTTTCTCTGGGTATCAGATCGAAAGCAGATTTAAAATCTATGAATGCCACATACAAGGAACCTCCTTTTGGAGTAGAATATTTATTTGCTAGATGGTGTAGAACGAGTGCCTGATCTATAGTGGCCCAACCAAATCTGAACCCAGCTTGTTCTTCAGCAAGAATATTTTCATCATTTAACCAATCCTGAAGCTTCCCCAACAGGTGCCTTGCATATAGCTTGCTAATAATGCTTAGTAGACTTTTTGGGCGGTAGTTTCTTGGGTCCAGTTTACAGCCTTTCTTGAAAATTGGCATTATAATGGCAAGCCCCCAGTCCTCCAGTATAACTGCTGTGCGGTCAATCCAAGTAAATAACGAGGCCAAAACTGGGGTCCACCACTCCAAATTATCCTGCAATAAATCAGCTGTTATATAATCAGCGCCTGGGGCTTTGCCTGGTTTCAGCTGATGAATCAGCGAGATGATTTCCTGCATGGAAACAGGGGGCCACTCTGCCAAGCCTAAAGGCAATTCTTGAACTCTGGTTGCAGAGTCAGAATGCTGTGAGTAGATTCCCCTAAAATGTGCTTCCCAGACCTTTGCGGGGATACATAGCTCATCAACAACCGGGTAGGTGGTCAACCCCCTTGTCACGATTTTCCAGAAGCATGAGGCATCCTTAGATCTAGTTGCAGCTATTAATTGTTGTCATAATTCCTTCTGGGCTTCAGCCTTCTTCCTCTTAATCAGGGATTTGTATTCCCTTTTCAGTGTGAACCATTCAGGTGGAATTCTTTCCAGGGCCTGTTCTTTATAAAATCTATATTTATTCAATAACTCATGCTTCATCTCTCTACATTCCCTATCGAACCATGGTTTTGAATAGGTGCTGTTTTGAGTCTTTGTCCTATTATAATTGGTCTCATGCTTTAAATGATACTGTAAAGAGTTTAATAGTTCTTGGTAGGTCTCTAGCACAGTTGTAATGGAATCAGATGTGCTAATTAGATGACTCATCTGGATGTAAGGCTTGGTATTTAGTACTTTACTCATAGTGTCTCCCTGCCTGCCTGACCATTTAATGTGAGAGGCTCTGATTTCAGTTCCTGGGAGAATTGTGAGATCTTGTCCAGCAGAGATAACGGATTCTCCCAGATTAACTTCCAGCACCAGTGGTAAATGATCACTATCTATATGGTCATCAACCTTAAAGTGTGATATTGCTCCTACCAGGTCCTGGGAGATTAGAGCATAATCTATTGTTGAAGCACCATTGGATGATATAAAAGTAAATTCTCCAGGCCTATCTCCCTTCACACTTCCATTTAAGAGAGCCAAATCAAGGTTATTGATCATTTGCATGAAACATAACCCAGCATAATTACAACCCTTATCCTTAGACAATCTATAGGGCAGAGGATTACAAGTGTTGGTTTCAGGTGGTAACCTGTTATAACGTGAAAATAAGATTTCATCATTACAACCTATTCTTGCATTGCAATCACCCATCAGGATGAGCGAAGCTGAAGGATGAAGCATAATCAAATTGACAATATAATCTTCTAATGCAGCCCAAGCCCGTTTAGTGCACTCATGGGATTGCTGAGGTGGAAAATGTCAATTAACAATAAAACACAGAGATTAAATTTCAATATTACAGCAATAGCAATGTTGGGAATGGGATCGATAGTAACTACACAAGCCTGTAGTTTGTTAGACGTCATCACACACAATCCCCCCTTACAGCGACCCCTTTTCCCACTTGGAATTGCCTTAAGAACATGTGACATAAAACCATCCAATACCAAATCTTGCTGGGACCATGTCTCTTGAAACAGTAAAATATCAAGCTTCTCCACATACTCTCTAAAAGAATTATCTACCAATTTGGATCCCCATCCTGCAATATTCCAGGAGATAATTTTAATTGAGTTCCCTTGGGAGCCGGTGGATTGTGAGGTCACAATGTTCCTTCCCCTTACATTCTTAGTAACTAGAGGTTCACAATCCACTCCATGGCTACTATAGGATTGAACAATATTTTTGTCCCCATGTCAATTGTGAATTACACCTTCTAGTAACCCACTCTGGGTCTGTCCATGCCGGTAAATCTGTGAGGATCCATTTAATACAGGAGTATTTCTCTCATATGTCCAGAGATTAGTGTCAGCTTTCTTATGTATTGCTTTCCTCCCATTTGCTCTCCACCTCCCAAGCCTCGTGTATGCTTTCTGTTTCCAATTATGACTGGAATTGGATAAATCCTATTGCCAAGTTGTTGGCTGCTTGCTTCCATTTCAATTCTCCCATTCAGTTTTGGTGGAAAATGTCTCTTCACTTGATGGAGTTCTGCCATAAAAATATCAGATCCATCTGAAATAGAGGTAATCTGCTTCTGTGGATGGGTCATATCTGGGGGCAATTTTGCAACTTTACAGGTCTCAGGTTCAGTTTCCCTCTTTGGTGGCCTTTTTGCCTCCATGCCCAGCTGTAAAGTACTCCTAGTAGCATCTGTAGTTTTTCTGGTATTATTGGGTTTATCCTCCTCCAATAATTTGAAAAGTGGTCTGAAGTTCATACCTTTCCTTGCCTTGCTCTGAGGGTAGCTAGCCACCTTCCTCTTACCAGTCTTGCCCTTACTTTTCCTTTTCCACGTCTTATGGCTTAGTGGTGCACCTTTACTGGAAGTTTCATTACTCCTTTTCACAGCTGAAATTGTGGACGTTCCAGTTGGGGGCTCAGTAGGGACTTCTTTGGCAACTGAGGGAGTCTGGATGACTGCCTCTTCTTGAGCCTTAGAGACATTTGGAGGAATAAAGCTTTGCTGTGCTGTGTTCTTTGGGTCCACACAAAGTAAAAGTTCCTCCAGAGAAAGACCAGCAATTCTGTCTATTGTATTTGGGGTCAGATTGTAGTAGTTGACATTATTAGACCTTTGTGTGCTACTGTCCTCTTTTCTCTGCTGTTCAGTCTTCGTCAGGTAGCCTACTAAGACAATCATGAGCTCTTTAATATCAAACAGAAAGTCTCTGATTTCTGCAAGATGAGTTGGTGAGCCTGATTATGAATGCAGCAATCATCTTTTGTAGGAGCGTTGTTGTTTGAGTCATTGGCGGGCTTGAGACTGTCACTCTCTTGCACAAGCTGACTGTCCATAGGCTCAGTAGTTCCCATCAAGGAGTAGCCTTTAACTGGATTCCACTGGCTCCACCTCTTAACTGGAGGGACATTTCTATGAGGCAAGATGATTGGAGAGGAGTGAAAATCCATAAAGCCCAGATGACCAAAATCAACATCCAGATTGCTAGACAGATAGCTAGTGTCCAGAGTCTATCAACTGCAGCACTATTTGGTAGATCAATTGTAGGATTACCTAGTGGCTGTGAGGGGTCCGTCTCTGTGAGGTCGGTCTTATGGATAGTGCAATCCCCCAATTTGACAAAGTCAGTGATCTTGACCTGTTTCAGCGGTTTCTTAACAGCACTCCCCTTCTCCTCAGGGTCAGTAGTTGCCTTCAATGTATCGCCATGAGATGAAATGCTGTTATCTGGTGTTTTAAATAGTCGTTGGGATAAGGCCAATGAGTCCCCATAACCTTTGAAGTTTCAAAGCATGAAACATAAGGCACGTATGTAGACAAGCAAAGCAAGACAGGAGAACAAAGGCCTGTTGGATTCTACAGGTATATTTTGGGGAGGCAGGGGCATGATCAGTAGGAAGGATATCCATCTTTAGACTCCTTTCATGTGATATTCCCAAAGGTGAATGCAACTGGTGTATTTATCCTTAATTTAATTTCATTTTGTTTTACATTATTTATTACTTATTAATCCTACCCTTCAAGATTTTTTTGTTTTTGTTTTTAAAAGAGCTTCCTTGGTGGCATATAAATGAGCAGTAAATCCAACTGTTAAAAAAAAGCAAAGAGAATGCTGAACCAACAGAAGAATACAGACACTGACTGAAGCAGTTCTAGCATGGGTAAAAAAAAGCCATTGCAGATAAAGAGCATGAAAACCTCAAAAGGTCTTCTCTTGGTGGGTGCCACCGAAAAGTTATCACCTTCAAGGCCTGCCAAGGCTTTCTGAGGTCCACATCCTATAAAAGAAGCCTTGTTTTCCCACGGATCGGGGATGGCAGGAAGAAGGAACCTCAGGGCCAAATAAACTAGATTTGATGCTGTAGTAACCATATTTGCTATTTAGAAATGTCCCTCATTCGGAGAGTAAAGCAGGTCAGGAGCATCCCATCCCCTGATATCGCAGACCTTAATACTCCTTCTCTTCTGTTTACTTTCTCAGGCTTTCCCAACTGAGAAGTTTTCAGAACCCCTCCTCTCTGGGATGTTTACTGACACCACGAGAAAGCCATCGTGTTTTCCAAGCCCTTTGGTCCTCACTGAAGACTGGCTGTTCTTCATTATTTCATCTCTGTGCCATTTGCCTCTTCTGTTCTTTAATTATTGATTTAAAATTATATCAGTTTGTTTACTGCGGTTGTATATTTACTATGCCTTTGTTGTACCATTATTTTGTTGCTATGGCTACTTGAAACTATGAAGCAATGCAGGGTTTTACTATTTTCAAACAAACCAGTACAGATATTGTGAGATAAATTAAGTTACCAACTTTCATAATAGGAAATAGGGACAGAGCTTATCTGATGCTGCAAAAGAAATCAGCTTTTGTAGGTTTTGTTCTTTGAGGCCTTATTTACTGGTTCCATAAATAGAAAATGACAGCTTCCCTGAAGAAATTGGCTGCACTGTATACCATGAAAGTTCAAACCATGATACATTTTTCAGTTTGCTAACGACCACAGGAGTCTTCTTTGCCACAGAACACTTTGCTTGTGTTTCATGCCATCATTCCACACTTGCACACCAGTAGCATGTCCCACAAAAGAGTTGCCAGGGCCAAGCAAGAATTTGAACTCAGTTTTCCTGAATACCAGTAAATCTCTCTATCGCCTACATCACACTGGGTATACCACTTGTTGGTACTACTAGAGAGTTATTCCACAATAATGACTTATTAGTCCAATTGATCATGTACCTTGGGCTGCTGCAAATAGGGAAGAAAATTCTGTGACCTGGCAATCAAACTGACAGGATACACAATTGAGGCATGAATCCAGGACTGCATCTGAGCAAAAATAGGAGGGACCATCTCCTTATGTATTACAGCATGCCCCATATGCTAAAATCCTATTGTGGAGGACTAAAGCATCTGTGGAGTAGGATTTATTGTCATGGAGTGCTATGAGGTGAGGGAAAGACAGGTTTGATGCTACTTTGAACACATTGTGGTAAGTGTCATACTGTTGACTCATAGGAAATGACATATAGCATATGTACACATAGGCAGCATAACTACCATCTTTCAAGTACAGGCATTTGGCTTTCGTACGTTAACCCAGAGTAGGATTCTGTTTTTACTTTGGTAAGACTGCATCTGGAATACTGTGCCCAGTACTGAGTACTACAGTTTAAAAAGGGCATCAACAAGCTAGAACATATCCAGAGGGGTAGGTATGCCCAGGATGGTAAGAGGTCTGGAAACTAAAAACAATGAGGAATCACCGTGGAAGATGGGTACGTGTAGCTTAGGGAAGAGAAGGCAACATGAAAGCCACCTTCAAATATCTGAAGGGCTGCCTTGTCAAGATGGAGCAAGCATATTTTCCATAGCACTGGTGGGTGCAGTCTGAAGTAATTTATTCAAGGATTAGGAAAAGGAGATGTCACCTAAAATTAGGAAGAAGACCAGATCCGTAGGAGTGCTTCAGCAAGGAGAGGGTCTCTCTGGAAGGGTGGTGGGCTGTTCTTTGTCAAACGGTTTTTATCCGAACTTAGACAGAACTTAGATACCCCCTTCCAGGGATGCTTGAGCTGGGGACATCCTGACCCTGGTGGTGGTGGTGATGGTGGTGGTGCTGGCAATGATTTCCAGCTCCGCAGTTCCATCATTCTACAATTCCATTATTCTGTTCTAGGAAGGAATGCATTTTTCCCAGGTCCAAAGTCATCAGTGAAAAGAAGCATGTTTCCATCTCCGAATCATATGCCATTACTTTTTTGAAAGCCCCACTTTGGAGAAATTATCCTAGTCTACAGTACCTTGGAAATAGAGACCAAAATGGGCATCTGGGGGGGGATTATTGAGATGTCCATGTTAGCAAAACCAATCTCAGTCACACTGATTTTGATCTTGACATCCCTCTTGACCTATAGCTGGAGCCTATGAAAAATCATCTTAGCTTACTGCCTCACCAAGGAGATGCATTCCACACCCCCAGAGGATGGGCTGACACCTCCTACTCCTCCTTTCAATGATCATAGCCGTTGTTTCCAAAACACTGGTCCATAAAAGGAGTAAACAGGGTTATTTTTAGATGGGTAACTGATCAGGCCCCCTTAAGCCTTTCAAAATAGCTTTAGTCCCCACACTTAAATGAACGGCAAGCTGAAGGGTAATTTCAGTTCTGTGGGTTTATTAAAAACTCCATTGCAATAAATGCCTTTGAGTAGCTTCCCTGAGGCAGAAGCAGCCTGGGCAGTTTTCCATTTTATTTCCTACAGGACTAGTAATTCATGTCATTTAGACCTTGCACTCATTTAGAGAGCTCCTAGCCTCTTCCCCTCTTTTCTCCACCCCTGGAAGTTTGTGGTCCCTCAAGACACTCACTAATTCAAGCAGAAGGGTTCGTTAAAGACAGAGCTCTCTTTAGGGAGCGGCCGTTTGACCATCCGTCCTTGTTCCTCCTTCACCAAACCTGCAGATTCACAGGCAGTCCTGGCTCTATTGGGCGAGATGGAGAGAAAAAGGAAGGGAGAAAGTAAGCTGTGGGGGGATGAAGTTAAAGAAAATTGAAAACGCGCCCGTTTGGACCAGAGGGAGTGCCTGTAATTCATTTTGTTGGAAAAACAGCATCCAATCACTAGTACACATATGGTGTAAGTGTTTGAAAAGTTCACCGCCTGGCAAACGAGGCCATTTTGCTCTCATCCAAGTTTGCAGGAAACAGAATGGCCCATCTGTGAACTAAGTCCTTGGCTGGTTTCCTCACTTTGTGAAATATCTACGTGAGGGTGTGAGGAGGAAAGGCCATAGAGGCAGCTGGATCAGACTTATGGCTGATATGATCTGGTTCCCATTAATATTGATTTTTTTGCACATTTCCTATTTCATGGCAGCTGGATGGGTCCAAGCAGCCCCTTCCCTTCCCGTTTCCTTGCCTCAGGAGGCAAAACATTGTACCTTCCCTACTTCATGTAAACAACAACAACAACAACAACAACAACAAAACAACCCTAAATTGCTTCTGCTTCAATGCAGATTTAATTATGGCTTATCATACTTTTTCCATGCGGCCACGGCACAACTTGTTTACCAGTGATGTCTATTATTACAAAAATAACAACCATAATAACAACACTGACGATAATAGAACTATGATACCACTCATCTCAATTATAAGCACTTCTGTCAGATGAAATATATGCTAATATTTCTAGGCTTTTGACCATGCATAATGCTGGAACATCGTAGAAAGCCATGTTATTCCTAAATGAAGCTGTTGCTCCAATAGGAATTAACATACTCAGCAGTACTGAAAGCCTGCTAAAACAGCACTATGTTCTGTGTTGTTGTAGGCACCATCCTCTAGTTGCTCTCTTTCCATGGGACTGCAACACCCAATGTTAGTGAGAGCAGAGTCACTGGTCCAGAATCTCTTGTAGACTTGGGCACGACCAGAAAAAATGACGTTTCGAGTTTTCATTTGTCGGAACGGGTCCGTTTCGGGTCATTTCTGTTTGTCGCGAAATTTTTCAAAAATTTGTCATTTTGTCATTTTGTTTGTCATTTCCACCGCGATTTAGCACGATTTGACTTCCCAGAGCATAGGGGCGTCCTGCAATCAGGGCCGGTGCTAGGTGGTTTTGCACCCTAGGCGGCGGGTGGGGTGGGGGCAGGGCAGAGGGGCGGGCGGGTGGCGGTGGTGGGGGGCCATGGGTGGGCGGCGACAGCGGCAGGGGGAAGGCGCAGGCGAGTGGGTGGGCGGCGGCGTGGGCGGGCAGGCGAGTGGGCAGTTAGGATATTACTTAGGATAGAGGTTCTGTTCTTGGCTTGCACCCCAAATGTCTGTGTGTGCAAGCAAATTGAAGTTGGGAAAATAGAAAATTTATTATATCAACTTTTGATAGATCCTGACCTCCCAGTCAATATCTCTGCTCTTAAAGTAGCGGGATTGGACATTGAGCAGCTTGGCATGTTAAGTCAATCTGAAGCATATAGGACTAGACATGGGCACGACCAGAAAAAATGACGTTTTGAGTTTTCGTTTGTCGGAATGGGTCCATTTCGGGTTGTTTCCATTTGTTGCGAATTTTTTTCAAAAATTTGTCATTTCGTTTGTCATTTGTCGTTTCCACTGCGATTTAGCACGATTTGACTTCCCAGAGCATAGGGGCGTCCCGCAATCAGGGCCAGCGCTAGGTGTTTTTGCGCCCTAGGCGGGGGAGGGGAGGGGGGACGGCAGGGGCGGGGCCATGGGTGGGCGGCGACAGCGGCAGGGGGGAGGCAAGGGCGGGTGAGTGGGCGGGCGGCGGCGCGGACCGCATGCGGGTGGCGGCACCGGTGGGCGGGCAAGTGGGCAGTTAGGATATCACTTAGGATAGAGGTTCTGTTCTTGGCTTGCACCCCAAATGTTTGTGTGTGCAAGCAAATTGAAGTTGGAAAATAGAAAATAAATGGTAGTATATAATATATTTTTAAAATAAATCCACACCTCCCACTCCCAGTCGAACCTCCCCCTTTATCCAATATCAGAAAAAAATCCTCACAAACTGCCAGAGAAGAAATAAAGAATAAACTGCTATTCCCTTCAGCAGACAAAGCTGCAGGGAATCAAAGAAATTATTTTCTAAATCCAATTCCCTCCCTGCCTGCCTAACTTAAATCCTAAAGCCTCCAGCCTCCCTCCTCAATCTCAATCGGATCACACCAGCACCAGCAGACTGCCCTCCTCCCTCAACCACATCCATACACCTGACTGTGATTTCTTGAAGGTGCGTCGGCTTTTTATGCCCTCCGAGACATCCAGAAGTGTCAGTTAAAAACCTGGTGATGCCATTGGTGGAATGGTTCAAAAAATTTGCATGGTCCCATCCCATGCCCAGCCCAAATGGGCAGGTCTAAAAAAATAAAAAATAAAATAAAATAAAATCAATACGACGTTTTATTGCTATTAAAAAAACCACTGCTGCTACTATTAAAATTCAGGCATTTAAAATAAATGAATTTCACATGTTTCTGTGGTGATTTGGTGTTTATTTTTTGACCACGATTTCAAAAGAAAAATTGCGGTTGCATGGCGAGACGACGAGGATGACCCCCCCCCCCCAGCCTGGTGCAAGCAGCCCAGGACAGGAGAAGAGAGGGGGAAAGGCCGGGGACCCCCCAGAAACCACCCCTCTGGTAGGTGGCAAAGCCTCAGGCAGGCATATTTTCACCTGTTTTTTTGGCCGGGAGTCAGGTTTTTTAAAAAAACTTTTAAAAACTTTTTCTGTGCTTCGCATTGCGCGATCGCCGCGATGCCACAAACGAAAACGAAAAACCCGACAAAATTTTTCTTTTTTCGGTTCAAGTTCGAGTTCTGACGGCTTAATTATCATTACCGTTTCCGTTACATAACGGAAACAAAAATGAAAACGAAAACGAAAATTTCGCTGAGTCGTGCCCATGTCTAATCTCTTGGCATTGGGCCACAGCATTTTGACAGGCCCACATTGCTTCACATAACCTCCAGGACAGCAGAAAATTCCTATGAATGTGAACAGAGGTCCTGCATGCACAAAATGATACTGGATCCCCGCTGTGGGCAAGCTCCAAAGCCGTCAAACAACCTTTTCAACAGAGCATTTCATGATCAGAAGGACTCAACAGAATATGGGTCACTGAATATTGGTGGCAATTAAAATGTGAGGCACTGCACTTATGTAACAGGCTGAGGGAAGGCCTGTAGAAATAGCCAAGTTTTTAATAGGCATTTAAATAATTCCAGAGAGGGTGACAGACATTCATCTGTAGCCAAGGTGTTCCATAGGCACGAGGCAACTGCTAAGGCCCAATTCTTGGCTTTAGCCTTACAGGGCTACGCGCCACCTTGGATTCCATGGATAGCGTTGGGCCCAAGCTGCCACGAGAAAGATTCTAGAAAGGTTTGAAAGAGGAAACAATGAAGGAAGGGAACTCATTCTCTTTGGAATACTGTACTATATTAGTGTGGGGTTGCCTTTGCAACCCATTGAAAAATGTCAATCAGTGTAGAATAATGCTGTTTAAATTCTACATGCATCAAAGGAACAGTGTAGGGAAAGATCCCAGTTCACTTCCTAGGGACTGTAAAACAGACAAAATATAGCGAATCCTGGTTACAAAACCATAAAACCCTATTACTTTTGAAAACAGAATTACTTTTGAAAGCCGTGGGATCACTAAACTAGTATAATGCTGGCTCCGCGGGCGGCTAGTCCTCCCGCGGAGCCGATTTGCCCCTCCCAAGGAGGACGGAGGGGCGAGGCAGGACGCATGCGTCTTGGCAGGGCGGGGGGAGGAGCGCGCAATAAAGGGCGGCTCCTCCCCCCCAACTGCAGGCAGTTGCGATCGGCGTTCCCCACCCACCCACTGCGTTAGGGCTAGTGTGAGTTTACCTGGTCGCCTATTTTGGGGCCGGATAGGAATTTTTGACCCGCACTCTAGATTGGCCGGTGAGAGCGGGGATTTTTCGCCTATCCCACACTGGTTCCTCGAGGTTTGAAAGTTTTGTGAAATTGTTAATTGGTCACACTGCGGCGGCTAAAAGCTGAGGGAGGGCAGCAGGGAGCCACAATTGACAGCTAAACCAAAATGCCCCTTCACCACAGCACCGCGGGCCAGGAGGTCTCGGGGCTGGGGTGGGGGAGGGCAAACATCTCCCTGCGCTGGGAATTACCCATGTTGGAGAATAACAGGGGCAGGGAGGAGAAAACCAAATTGACTGGCCTGGTGGGTGCTGTCGGACGACTGCACCACCTGGGGGTTGATGGCTCGCCTGAGGCTGCCCGGTTGGAGGGGTCCCGGGAGACCCCGGGGTTCCAACCAAGGAATTGATGCCTGGCCCCTCCTGTTGTTATGGTATTGTTATTTGTTAATAAAGTGTGGCCCAGTTACCCCCAACATACTGTCTCGCCTGGTCATTCCGAGTGGGGGGGCAATAAAATAATAAAATAGTTGCTCTAAGTGACAATTCCAAAGTACAAACAGCCAAAAACAGGAAAGCAAAAGACAGCTTCTCTTTTCATGTTTTTATCTATCATAATACCTCTATCTGACCTGGCCAGTGAATACAGACTTTCTGACATGGTTCGCACACTTCCTCACCAGCATCCTGACAAGGGCTAGACTTGATGATCCACAAGGTCCCTTCCAGCTCTACAATTCTATGATGATGATGATGATTATGGAGCCCCTTTAGTCTATCAACCACCCTGGTGACGGATGGGTTTCCAAGTGCAATTCAAAAGCCCTAAAGAGCATGGGATCGTGCTCTTTGAAGATTCACTTAGTCCTATGCAATTTTGCCTGTCTTTTAAGAACAGCTGAAACTGTCCTTTGGTCTATGTGTGGTCTGTTGTTGTTGCTGCTGCTGCTATTGTTGTTGTTGTCATCATTGTCATTGTCATCATCGTTGCCAACGTCATTGTCGTCGTCATCATTCTTGCCATCATTGTTACCATTGAGGGGAATTTTATGAATGAGTGACCATAAAGAAGACCCTACTGTGTGCAGCCCAGCTCAGGTTTTGGAAACCCAGTGCTAGGAATGTTTGATTGTGGTGGATGAAAGAAATTTTTCAGTGGTGGAAACCCATGTATAGGTTGGATTATCCCTATCTCTCTTGGTTCCTCAGTGAGTTAGAAACAGATAGATAGATAGATAGATAGATAGATAGATAGATAGATAGATAGA
>JAHTLZ010000074.1:21628595-21683682 GCA_023846285.1 Phrynocephalus versicolor | reverse complement strand
CTTCTAGGCCTTTCCTTCCTGTAACCTCTTTGTCCCATCATTGCTTTTGACGCTTGGGGGAGGGTGGTGGTGGTGGAGGAGGTTCTTACTAGTTCAAACCAACCAACCCTGAGAGAATCTCATGTTCTCAGCCTCACCCAAGAAGGCTCATACCACAAACCTGCTCAGGAGGATGAAGACAAGACAGTCCCACAAAGAGGTCACAGCCGAGCCCAACTATCTGGGATTAACACACCTACAATGCCACTCAAAATCCCCAAAGAGAAGAAACCCACATCTATGTGCTGCTGCACCCAGGGCGAGGCAGTACTCCATCTCCTTCTCCGCTGTGAACTGTTCCTCCCTTCATTACTCATAAAAAGCAGCTGCCCAATATTTATTGCCATTTTCTGAAGGAAGGAAGGAAGGAAGAGGCCCCAGCTCTTTTTTCCCCTCTCCCTATTTTTATTTTTTAGTGGTGTGACCTTCAGCTTTACTGACCATGATAAAATGCACATGCCAGTACTACCAAAAATGCTTTATCGCCCCTGCATGAGATAAGCGAAATTACATTCGCTAGCCCAACGGCCATGCATTCTTGATGGGAGCCTGAAGCGTTTCTATTAGGGAACGGCAGGTGCAGACCAGCAATTAGGAGATGGTTGCCATTTCAAGAAATATTTCCCACAGGCTGCCTTCTAACACTGACCTTCCCCATTGAGCTGCTTATCACAGGCAATAAACCCAGACTCATTAATTGGAGCTTGTCCTCAAAACCTCCCTCAGAAGCAGTGCACTCCCAATGACAGATCCTTTGCCCACATCTAATAGGTATCATCACTACATTTTTCACTGTAGGATTACCCCATATGAAGAGTCAGACACCCTTTCCCCTAAAATGTTATTCAGGAGAGCTCAGTGCTCAACAGGCATCTAGGCAGATCTGGTCAATGAGGCACCTAAAGGCAGGGGGCTGAAGATGAATCACAACCCTTTGGCCTCCATGAAGCTGCCACTGTGAAGCATTTCCCAAGAGCCTTGGCTAAGCTGGCTGAGGCATTGTGGGAGTTAAAATCCCAAACAAAAGCATACCCTTCTCCACTCCCTGAGGAGTAATTGTACCACATCTGTGAGCCACATGCCTGATAGTTATGCCTCCTCTTTCTTCAGTGCTGATGTGTTGAACTTAATAGGTCTTCTTCTCTTCTTGTTATTATTTCATTATACAGTGGTGCCTTGTATAAAGGAATTAATTTGTTCCAAACAAAATTATGTTAAATTTCCTTTATACAAATTTCCCATAGGAATGCATTGAAAACAGAGTAATCCCTAATCATGACCATTTTATGTTGTACGGATTCGCCCCATAGGTGATTATGTTAAGCAAATTTTCCCTATCTCTGGAATGTTTTATTTTGTACAAATGTTATGTTATACATACCATATATTATACGAGGGTCCACTGTACTTTAAAATATGTATGTAGGAGGGCTATTGCTGACAGAGGTCAACATCCTCTTAGTTATGCTGGCAGAACACAAATGATGCAACATTGGGGGTGAACTGCCCCAAGTTGCCATAGTCATTATCTATCCAAAATAGAGAGCACCATTTCTCCTGGAGCAGTTCAAAAGTTTGTGTGCATACGGCACAATTATTGCTTTGCCAGCACTACGAGCCAAGGGAAAACTTAATGGAAACTGAAGAGCGTCTTTCATTTGCTGAGAGAAAACACCACAAACACTGGGATAGTTCTGAACTGGATCCTTAACACCATGCTTGTCCTAGTACTTGCACCATCTAACTCCCAAACTGCCTTCTCTAAAGGCCATTTAAACTTCAGTAACAACACTGGCCGTTACTTCACGAGCCGCTCGCTTCGCGGTAAGCCGTCATTTGCGTGCGAACCGACCGCTTCAGTCCGCACGCTCCTCCCTTTTGGCTGCGACGTCACCCCGACCACGCCCACTTTAGCGTGCTCCAACCGGGGTAAGTGATGCCCCTGGCGGAGGACGGGAATCTCTTCGCTTCGCATCTCGCTTCGCACCCAGCGCCACGTGTGGTCTCAGTTTTTGGCTTTTATTTCAAGTTTTTTTAAAAAATATTCAAACAGGGATATCGATGCATCGCTATATTGTTTCATCGCTTTGCGCTGTTACTTCCTCGCTCAAGTAGCAGCAGCGGCGGCGGCGGCGGCGGCGGCGGCGGCGGGCGCAGGAGGAGCCGCTGCTGCCTTGCCCGGCCAGAGCAGGGCACCCGGGGCAGGCAGCGTGCAAGCGGCGGAGGGCGGGCGGCTGTGCCATGCGGGGCTCCCCCCGAGTAGCGGCGGCGGCGGCGGCGGGGGGCTGCCAATGATGCCAGGAAACAAAACACAGGATCGTACAGTAACCACGCTCTGTCGTGAATGACAGCCAAGCATTGATGCATCGATACACCGGTCCCTTTTTTTTTAAAAAAATCAAAGAACGCGGGAAACGGGGGAAGAACATCAGTGCTTTAATGCGAATGGAGCTTGTGAGGTCATTCTCGATTCGAACGGAAAAGCGGCCCGCGTGAGTACAGGGAAAAAGGGGTGGGGGCGAAGGGAGACCACGTGATCGCCTTCGCATTCAAAGCGAAGGCAATCACGCTGCGAAGCGAAGAGCCTCGTGAAGTGACGGCCACTGTCTCCAGGGATTGAATTTATGCCTTTCTTGCACTGACCTGAGAAATGGAGAGTCAATTTGTGCAAGTTCATATTAAACTGATATTGCAACAAAATGGAGACTCTCTTGAAAACTGGGACAAGGAGCTTGATACAATCTCAAGGCTGAGGAAAGCAATATCCTTCCCACACAACATGTCCATTAGGCTAGTATTTGGCCTTTTGCAATTACGTTCCTTAGGGGTTCCTGATTCATAGCCCAGCCCATGACCCTTAAAAATTGTCTTTTATTTGTTTAAAAAGCACATCCAAAAATCTTGTTCCCACCAGGAGCTGGTTCAAAAAAATAAAAAATAAAGCTGTTCCCAGCTCGGGCAGTAGTACTTCTTTGAACCACATCTTATAGGGAATTTGATACAAAGCAATCGGAAATAGGAACAAGAACTGCACCTTAATCTTTCTGTTTCTATTTCTGAGGTATCAGGCAGGGTGGGTTGGGAATGTGGGACTGCCCCACAGCCTGCCATGGCTCAACGGGTACCCATGGCCTCTCTGGCTCCATCCCCCTTTTGGTAAGCAGCACAGCTTGGCTGCCCCACTCATGGTGGACGTGGAGGGTGTGCATGGCATCCAGCAGCCAACTACAGTTGGGGGTGGAAGCAAAGCAAAGTGTTCTGCTTATATACCCCCATACCACTTCAAGTAGTCTCTGGGTGGTTTACAGTTTTTAATGACAGTATGCAGGCTACACATTGCCTGCCTAGCAAGATGGGTACTCAGTTTACTGACCTCGGAAGGATGGAAGGCTGAGTCAACCATGAGCCGGCTACCTGGGATAGAACCATGGGTTGTGAGCACAGTTTTGGCTGCAGGACAGGCACCACGAGGCTCATTGGATTGGGGGATCACACTGCGGGACCCTTTTGCCGCACCAGCTATAATGACCACCTTCTCTCCCGGTGAATATCAAGGGTGCACGTGGTGCCCATCAGCTGACAGTGCTCCTCCACCCAGGAGGCACAGGGAACAGGGAGGAGCACCTAGTGCTTCATGGTGGGTAGGTGGGAGGCACAGGGATTGAGCCCGCCCCACCATAGCCCACACAGACTCCTCACAGCAGCCATCCCTTTCATCCCATACTGGACACAAAACACACACACACACACATACACACTGCCTCCTAAAAGTGTGCTTTATGCAGCAACGGGACCGCATAATATGCAGCTCATAAAGCTGCTGTCGCTTTGATGCACTTTTCGGCAGTGGGGGCACATCAAATGCGACTCATTAAACAGCTGTTGTGGGGACAGAAAGTGCGCATCTTATACCACATGGCCTGTAGTGGAGAAGAAGCACACTTTAATATCAACCACATTTTTCTGTCATGTGACAGCTGTGTTAGATTATCTGGAACTCAGGCTGAAGCCCTAAGCAAGCATCCTAGGGAGTAAGTCACGTTGAATATAGCAAGAATTACTTCTGAATAAACCTGATCCGAATTGTGCTGTATGCCTTAGTGATGGATCACTGTTTCAAGTCTCTTTTGCAGCAGAGCTGTTTGTTTCAAATATTTATATCCTGCCTTTCTGTTTAACAAAAGAAAAATCACAAAGTGACTTCCAGAGAAGGAAATCACCATAAAACACAATAAAACATCACAATAAAAACAGAAGACAGCTGCATAAAACTAAGCTGAAACAACAATACATTACCAAGTCTAAACATTTAGCCCTGCTTAACGCAGCACCCTGGCCGGCTCCTACTTTGTAATATTTTTAATAAAGAAATGGAGCAGAAAAATGAAGAAATGCTTAATGTTCTTCAAGTATTAATATGATTTTCTTTGAAGTATGTTTAGGATGGTGTCCATAATTGCTATTACAGGCTATACTAAAAAAGGGGACCTTTTTTCCTAAGCAGTATCCACAAACATGGACTTCTAGAAAGTGCTGGAAGTTTATCATCAGTGAAGAAAGGTGAGTTGTTTTGCTCTGCCTTATAGGGAAAGCACGGACATTCACCATTTCCATCTAACATTTGCAGATGATGTTCCTCTGCAACATTCTCCCTTTGAACTAGTTCTGTATTCAATGCACAGTTGTCAGAATTTATCCTGGCTGCGCACATTTTGTGTATAGGGACTGACATATGCTTCCTCCAAAAATTGGGGGTCACCCCAACCTTCCTGAGGAGCTAGTTCCAATGCAATTAATAATGAATAATTACCCTATACAGTAGTACCTTGTATAACGTAATTAATTCGTTCCAAATTAAATTACGTTATACAAATTTTCCGTTGTACAAATTGAAATTTCCCATAGGAATGCATTGAAAACAGATTTAATTTGCCCCCACCACTCCCCCTTTCCCTCGAACTCAGACTTCCCTGCCGTCTTTTTTACTGGTCCCGGCGTGGCCGCGGTGTGGCCTGCTCCTTTGGATGTCACTGCCCCGCGGCGCCTCGTCGTCCTTCCCCGCCGACGCGGGGATCTCGGGTTGTTGCGGCTCTGCGGCCCCGGGGGTCACCGCCGCCGCTGCCTTGCGGCCCCGGGCCGTAAGCGGCCATCCTCACCGGCATGGGGATCCCGCCCCGGGAGCCACCAGCGCTTGGCGGACCCTGCCGGATGCTGCCTTTTCTACCAGCCTTGCGGGGCTGCCCGGGAGCCGCCGCCGCCACCGCTGCCTTGCGGCCCCTTCCCAAAGCAGCCAACCTCACTGGCCTCGCGGGGCCACCCCGGGAGCCGCCGCTGCCGCCGCCTCTTGGTAGCCCCTGCCCGACACGGCCAACCTCACCGGCCTCACGGGGCCACCCCGGGAGCCGCCGCCGCTGCCGCCTTACGTTCCCCGCCCAACGCGGCCCTCCCCTCTCCTCCCCTCCCGCCCCGCATCCTCTTCCCGGGCGGCCTTGGACGGGACCGCGCCAGGAATTCCCCCCCACCTCTTGCTGGAGCCCCGGAGGCAGGAAGTAGGGCACACCGGTGGCCTGCCCCGCCGGGAGGAACCTCAGCATCCGCGGCGGCGGCAAGCGGAGGACCCCTGCGCAGGTGCCAGGTAAGGGCACCCCTCCCTGGCTTGCCCCCTCCATGTCTGCCGCCCCTCCCCTCCCCTCCCCTCTTTCCCCAACTGCCCCCCGTCCTCTTCCCGTGCGGCCACAGGTGGTGGACGGAGGTGGCCGCGGGGGGGAAGGGGGCGGATTTTTTCCGTTGTACGGATTTTTCGTTGTACAAACCCTCTGTTATACGAGGGTCTACTGTATACTCGAGTATAGGCTGACCTGAGTATAAGCCAAGGCCCCTAATCTAACCCCCCAAAACTGAGAAAACCTATTGACTCAAGTATAAGCCGAGGGCGATTTTTCATTATCCTTAAGTATATATGGTATACCGGCCGAGCTCTAAAGGGGCTGGGGGTAGTAATTGTCAATGTGTGCTGGGATTGTGGAGGCAATTTGGGAGCTAATACCATAGAGTAAACTCCCTGATTGTCTTTTCAGAAGGCTTTTGACACAGTCCCCCACCAAAGGCTGCTGAGAAAATTGCACAGCCAGGGGATAAGAGGGCAGGTCCTCTTATGGATTGAGAACTGGTTGAGATCCAGGAAACAAAGAGTAGGTGTCAATGGGACATTTTCACAATGGAGAGAGGTGAAAAGCGGTGTGCCCCAGGGATCAGTCCTCGGACCGGTGCTTTTCAATCTATTCATAAATGACCTGGAGACAAGGATAAGCAGTGAGGTGGCGAAGTTTGCGGATGACACGAAACTTTTCCGTGCGGTAAAAACCACAGAAGATTGTGAAGAGCTCCAGAAGGATCTCTCCAAAGACATAGTGGAACTGGAAAAGGTGCAGAAGAGAGTGACTAAAATGATTACTGGGCTGGGGCACCTCCCTTATGAGGAAAGGCTAAAACATTTGGGGCTGTTTAGTCTGGGGGAAAAGGCGCCTGAGGGGGGATATGATTGAGACGTACAAAATTATGCAGGACATGAGTAAAGTGGATAGAGGGAAGCTCTTCTCCCTCTCACAAAATACCAGAACTAGGGGACATCCATTCAAATTGAGGGCTGGGAGAGTAAGAACAGACAAAAGAAAATATTTTTTCACCCAGCGCATTGTTAGTCTGTGGAACTCCCTGCCACAAGATGTGATGATGGCATCTGGCTGGATGCCTACAAAAGGGGATTGGACAGATTCCTGGAGGAAAAGTCCATCACAGGTTACAAACCATGAGGGAGATATATCATCTTCAAGCTTAAAACCGGGGTACCTCAAGGACCCAATGCAGGGGAGTGGTATCAGGAGACAGATATCTAGTCTCATGCGCTCCCAGATGCATTTGGTGGGGCCACTGTGAGATACAGGAAGCTGGACTAGATGGGCCTTTGGCCTGATCCAGCATGGCTCTTCTTATGTTCTTACGTTCTTATGCCTCCAGGCTCCCAGCACACTTTGCAAATTACCCTCAGCCCCTATAGAACTTCATAACTAAGTCCCCTTACCCCCAAATATTTCCCGATTTCAGGGGGTTCCCTAAAATTGCTTTGGGAAAGTACCCTGCTACTTTGGAGTCCCAAGGAAAGTAAATTTGATTGCATATTTTTAAAATGATTTTTGAATGCATATTTTTTTAAAAATATATGCACTCAAAAATTACTTACCTTTGGGGCACTAATGTAGCAGGGGTACCTTAAGAAAATGATTTTAGGGAACCCCCTGAAATTTGGAAACATTGGGGGGCTAAGGGGGCGGACTCTGAGTGATTAAGCTTCAAAGGAGGTGCCCCTAAACCTTCTCATTGGAATCACTCACTTTACATACCTTTATTGGCCTTAAAACAAAGAAAATAGAACACAACCAAAACAGTGATGGTAAAGCATTGTCAAGTAAAACAATAGGTAAAAGGCCAAAAAGGGGATACACTCTCATTTCTTATTAATAACAGCTACTAAAAAATCTGCAACTTGTAGGGTGACCCATTCGAAATTGTCACGAAGTAAAAAGCTTGTGTATTCCTCTGGGGGGCCAGGGAACATAGACATAATTGGATCTAAAAACTCTTTGCGTAACCTAGTATGGGCAGGGCAACGGCACAGTATATGAGAGACTGTGTCCGGTTCGAGATGGCAAAATTTACAAAGCCTCTGGGACGATGGTATACCTAAGTATCTTCCTGAGAGTACTGAGGAGGGGAAAATATTGAGTCTGGCCAACATGAAAGCATGTCTCTTATTTGGATTAATTAGCTTGCGGAAATAACAGAGATCATGGCCAAAGATAGGGGATAAGTTAAAGAAACATGGAGAGCAGGTCCAATTTAGATTAGAGGAAAGTAATTCAGTTTCTTCTTCAAATAATTTTGCCTTTATGGTCAAGTAAGCTTTTTTAAAATCAAAGTTGGCAAAATAATCAAGAGTAAAGCCTAAGTTGTGAAGTTTGTTTACAAAGAGGGAATCCCAGGTGGAAGTAAAGGGATCCTTTAAGAGGTCAAAAAGTAAGGAACCAGGGGAGGAATTATAATGGAGGGCTAACCAGTATTTGATGGCCCGAGACCATGCCAGAGTGGAAGGTAAGTGAATGCCCAACTCAAGGATCATGGTTGAAAGTTTGATTGTGTTAGGAACACCTAGCATTTGCCTTAAAAAGGAGGCAATTACTAGGTCTACTTTTGTGGAAGCCGCCTTGATCCAAATTGGAACTCCGTACAGAAGCTGACTCAAGGTCTTTGTCTGAAGAACCTTGAGGGCTGCAGGTACATACTGGTTGCCACTATGGTAATGAAAACGGGATACTGCATTCAGATGGAGTTTGGTTGAAGATATTGCCAAGTCTCTATGGAAATTCCATTCTAATCGGTGGTGGAAATTTATATCTAAATATTTGAATGTTTTAACTTGTTCGACTGGTCTGCTGTCAATACTCCAGGATAGTGGTTTCCATAGATGAGAGAAAACTAATATTTTGGTTTTTT
Organism: Phrynocephalus versicolor; assembly: GCA_023846285.1. NCBI lineage: Eukaryota > Metazoa > Chordata > Lepidosauria > Squamata > Agamidae > Phrynocephalus > Phrynocephalus versicolor. The sequence goes on along the minus strand of JAHTLZ010000074.1, from coordinate 21,675,093 downwards.
CGGAGTTGATTATTAGATCATTAGATATACAGTAAGAATGAAAAGCAGATAGGAGATGGCGTAGCCCAATTTTGGAGATGGAAAGAAGGACTGAATCGTCAGCATAAAGGAGAATTGGTAATGGGGAGTTATTCAAACAAGGGGCGTACTTATCACAAGGAGATAGTTGAGAACGTTAATCAGCAAGGAAGAGGTTGAATAGTTGGGGCGCTAGTATACAACCCTGACGAACACCTTTGGATATAGTAATCTTTTCATTGGAATCATATGGGAAGCTGCAGTAGCCTTATCTCCCACCTGATCAGCTTCGGAGTAGTTTTTTTCCCTAAGGACTTGCCCTCCATGATCCTCCCCAAGCCCTCCAAGCACCTAATTTTACCCCCAAAACCTGGGAAATTTATTGACACAAGTATAAATTGAGAGTGATTTTTAGCCAATAATAAGGGCTAAAAAACTAGACTTATACTCAAATATATACAGTATATGCCACCTTGGGTCCTTATGGGGAGAAAGTCAGGATAGAAATATTTTAAATGAATAAATAATGATGCCGTCAAGCCAGTTCTGCCTCAAGGTCACCCCTTCCAAACGCTCCTCAGTGTAGCGCATTCAATGGTGGTTTACTCTTCTGGCAATGCTCTGGAGATGTGTAGCCCAGGCTTCACTGAGCTCAAATCAACCTTTATTGGCATTAAAATAAAATAAAACAACACAACAAGAGAAAAGGAGGTACAGCAAGGAGGGTAATCAAACACGGAACTGGTGATTCTAATATATGCATTAGCTACTCAAGCCAATGAGATGGGAAATAGGGAAGTCCAGATCCTCGTGCTGCTATAATCTCAGAGGCAAAGGAGGCCACCTCATCCAGATGAGAGGTGACTTGCGTAGAGAGAAGAAACCTAAGCTTAACTAAGTCTTCCCACCCTTGCATTCTATCGAGGATGGAGGATAGATATTTCTTACGAAGTGCATTGTGAGTTGGGCAATGAAAGAAGATGTGTTCAAGTGTTTCAATGGCATTAGTTTGACATGGACAGATTCTCTGGAATTAAGGGATTCCATTGAACCTGCCCGACAATTGTGCAGAGGGGAAGGAATTACATCTGGCAAGTGAATAGGCTCTGCACGCTTCGGGACATGTTAGGTAAGTCAGAAAAAAAGCAGGCTTCCCAGGTAGGACTGGGATGTTAAATTGAAGTGGGGATCTGATGGTATTAGCTTCGCTGCACAGTTCTTGCCATTCGATGTTCAATAGCCTGTCTTTAATAGTCCTATATGCTTCAGATTGACTTAACATGCCAAGCTACTCAATGTCCAATCCCGCTACTTTAAGAGCGGTAAGAACATCAGAGATCTCGACTGGGAGGTCAGGATCTATCAAAAGTTGATATAATAAATGGGTATGAACTGGGTTGTAGAGGATTCCAAGCCAGAATTTAATAGCTCTTAATATGGCCAATGTCTTCAGCCATATCATGCCAGTTTCTAAGCAAAGAACGGCGTATGGGACACATTTAGGGAGGCCTAGGATTCTCCTCAATAATTTCCCCTGTAGCTGCCCTCTAAAACTTCCAAGCCAACCTGAAGATCTATTTCCAACAGTTTTTTTTCCTTCCCCCACAACAACAGTGTCCACACACACCGCACCCTTTTCTATTCCTCATGGGTGTGATTGGTGGTTGGAAATATACAGTTTCTACCTGAACGGTCTCCAGATGATAACAAAAAATGTTTATCATTTATCCCCATGAGCCTGACCTTATACTAGGTGCTGTTTAATTCCATTATATTTCTATCACTCCATTTTATAAGGTCATCCAATTTATTCTGTATAACTGAGCAATTCCACTCTTAATTTACAAGGACTCTTAACTTGGTGTCATCCATGAACTTCTTCAGCACTTCTTTGCTTCCCTCTGCAAGGTCACAGCCATGTAAAATAATCCCTGAAGGCTTCCCTTGAGGACAATACTGGTTCTCTTGGAAAACCTAAGCTCATATTTTATACTAACTTTATATTTCTCTTTAAGGAATATTAAGACTAACTTTATACTTCTCTTTAAGGAATGTTTTATGTACCTCCCAGTGCATGTGAAGATCTTCTAGTACATGTATTTGTGCCAAATAATATTAGGATGTTATCTGTTACCTAGATGTTGAGTGGAAAGGAAATCACATACAGTGGAACCTCTACTTACGAGCAGCTCAACTTAAGAACAATTCGACTTAAGATAGAAAAACCATTGGCATTTTCACTGCTGCCTTAATTTTAGATGGGGTTTTCTTTCTTTCTTTCTTTCTTTCTTTCTTTCTTTCTTTCTTTAGATTTTTAGATACTCTACTTAAGAGTTGTTGCATGCATTCGGAATGGATTAAACTCGTAAGTAGAGGTATCACTGTACTCTTCAACTCCAGTAGGCTGCCTGTGTTGTGCTCATTCTCACACTAGCTGCAAGACTGGTCTCACAAATGTACAGAGTGAAGAAGTGAGTGACCATTCATTGCCATTCAGTGACCAAATGAAGAAGTGACCATTCATTGCTTGGATGGAATATAATGTATGTGTAAGTGCTGATGGCTCAGTCTGATCTCTTACCTGTAGATACTTCTGCAGATTTTAGAAGCATAGGCAACCAGTTAGCTGGGTAACTTAGGCCACTAATATAATGCCATGAAAGAGACTAAGAGTCTGTTCACACGGAAATAATGATGTGATATAAGGATCATGGATGGCTTTTAGGAAATACGAAAGCAACATTTTGATTTGTGTCAAACCATACAGGGGTAAGGCACTTTGGGCATCTACAAATGTTTAATAAACATGTGCCTGTTTTTGATAGCACTGCTAGTACAATATGTGCTTTGTACAGTCTTGTGGCTCTCACAATCTCTATACACCGGAGATCTTATAACGATCAGCTGCTCATAAAACCATTGATCATAAACCCATTTGATAATTAGCAGTATCCCTAGTAGACCTGGCCACAGAGAAAACCCTACATTATCATGTCAGAATCAAAAACTAAAAACTGGAAATACTAGCAAGCAGGTGTAGGAATCTGCAGCAGTTAAAACCCCATTCTTTCTTAAACAGAGACCTAAAGCTGTCATAATGCATGGAAGGCTAAATAGGTGGTCGAGACATGGGCGCTCAGTTAATCAAAGCAAAGCATACTCATAACACTTCATAGCACTTAAAAGTACTCTCTGGACAGTTTACAATTTAATTATGAAGGCTACACCTTGGCCCCCACTCACCCACTCTTACCCCCATCCCCAACAAGCTGGGTCCTCAATTGACCAACCTTGGAAGTATGGAAGACAAGGCTATCAGCCTTGGCTGGCTACCTCAGGTCATGAACACAATCTTCTACAACCAGGTATGACCTCAACATTTAATTATAAGTACTAACCTTATCACATATCTGCTTGGAATGTTCCAAGTGCTTGGTATTCATCCATGGGATGTCATTATTTTGATTTTCAGGAACCTATGGAGCAGGAGGGTGAGCTTTTGAGAAAGTTTACTCCATGAAGTGATTTAGTGGACTGTTTTACAAACTCATCGAGTTGTAACCATAACAGATAATCACCACCCGTTAATTAACTTGGACTATATCCTGTGATTTTGAACATTACTTACATTACAAATGAAGGTCGGCTTGGTTATATGAACGTGCTTTCATTGTAAGGCTGTTTGGTATTATATATGTATTTGTATAGATGCTGCCTAGATGCCCTAAGCATATCCGATCTCGCCTGATTTCCCCCCATGAGGTTTATGGAGCTCGAGTTAAGGATATCCAAAAGTAACAAAGTGGTAAAAAAAAGCCTGTGTTGATGTGCCCTTCCTGTGTGTGAGGCCCTCCTTATACAGTATATGAGGCTCATGTCAGTTACCCCATGCTCTCCCTTCAAAAGGAACTGCTCTGCCCCCTACCTAAAAATTACCACAACCTTCCGGTACTCAGTGCAAAAGAGCTTGTAAATGTTTTGGGGTTTACAGCACTGTGCCATATCGGGTTCCTAATTACAGCAATGCTGTGAGGGCCATGAGAACAATGCACCTCTGGATTGCTTTGAATTAAGCATATGGAGGTCCTGCTGAGATCCTGGTAGGGTAGGGGTGTCAGTGGTATGGGTTTATGGATATCCCCCACATCCTCACCACCCAGTTGGCCCTCCATGACATAACGCCTGAATAGTGGTGGACATGATTCTGTATTAGACATTTGACATACTTCTTTTTCTGTCTCCCCAGTACTTAAGTTCACTTTTAGAGTCCTCTCTCTCTCCACTCTAGCCGGTCTGCTGATGATGATTCCCAGGACCAGCTTACATAGAAACACTACAGGACTGGTAGGTGGGGATAGTTGGATCTCCAGATGTTTTGAGTGTCCCATACTCTCCATCCTCCTGCATGACTGTTGATTAAGGCAGTGATTCTCAACCTGTAGGTCCCCAGATGTTCCTGCACTGCAGCTCCCAGAAATCCTAGCCAACTCATGAAGATGAAGACTTCTGGGAGTTGCAGTCCAGGAACGTCTGGGGACCCACAGGTTGAGAACCACTGGATTAAGGGATTGTGGAAGATGCAGCTCATAACTCTCTGGATGGCCAAACATGTCTGCCTCTGCCTTATCCAGTGGCAACCACCATGGCTGTGATGTCATAGAACCTTGACCAACTCATTCATTCCACACTCATCCTTCCTGCTGGCTTCATTTACTGTTTTACTGCTTGATTTACTTCCATTTCTGTCCTGCCTTTCCCTGTCAAAAAGGGAGGGCTTTTAAAAGCTAAAAGGCACATGCAACTAAAATTGCAGTACATGACAGTATCGAAGACAAGCAATGTCAACCAACAAAAAGAGCCTGACTAGTCTGTCATGGGAAGAGGGTCCAAGGAGCAGCTTCTGAAGAGGTCCTCTGACATATCTTCACCTAACGTGCCTGAGAAGGGAGATGGAGCTCCAACAAGACCTCTCCCTAAAGATCTCAAACCATGACGGAGGAGAATATATGAGAACAGATGGCCCTTCAAATAGCCTTGTTTCAAGCTGTACTGGACTTTGTAGGCCTTAACTGGCAATGGCATGGTTATGTTCAGATCAATTCTTTGTGAAGTGAGTCAGGGTTTGCCTGCCAGGTTCATGCCCAATGAGGAAGGTTAGATCTCTATTCCTATCCTTTCATCATGAACTGAGATTTGATATTCATGATATCCAGAAACAGATGGCCTGATGGCATGAGCCAAACATTATCGCAAGCCTATGAGAACTCTCCATGGTGAAGTTGGCATTTCATGACAGCCTAATTAAAAATGAACTATCTGGAAGTTGAGTCATGGCTACTGGACTTCTTTTTTGAGAGATAGAAACATTTCGCTATTCATCCAAACAGCTTCATCATTCTCAAGCTGTTTGGATGAACAGCGAAACGTTTCTATCTCTCAAAAAAGAAGTCCAGTAGCTATGACTCAACTTCCAGATAAACTCACCTGGATGACTGAGAATCTTCACAAAAAATGAACTAGTTTTAAGGGCAGACCTATTGCCCGTAATTAAAGTTTACTTCTGCCATCAATTCAAATTGGTATGCTTGTAGAAACTATAGTTGTGAAGAAATCAAAAACCTTTCCTTAGGTGATGGACTGATTAAAAGCAGATTTGAGAAGCTGGTCTCTTGCTGTAACACTTTTGTTCAAGGTTGTTTAAGAATGGAGCTCTTTGTCCACCCAGCCTGGAAATAAAGAGGCGAGACATGTTTGTGGGATTAAAATTGGGCCACAATTTATTGATGTTAATTCACTCAATTCAACTGTTAAATGTCCCTTAAACAAGGGGGCCTGAACGTAGTGCAAGCAGATCAGTTAATATTATTAGAAGGGCGCTGCCCATCTGTTCAGCGCCCTCCCAAAACCTGCGGTCTGGGCAGCCCTCATTCCTAATCTTTGAACTATTTTTTACCTAACACCTAATGTTCCTAATTTACTAATCTATTTCCTAGTTCATATTGAGGGCTACCGGCTCAATAAATGTATATTATTCAATAACTTTCATCTGACTTAAATTTACCACTTGCACTACCCACCACAGAAAGGGGGCTATGTAGTATGCTCCCTTTCCCCCACCAAGCCGATTAATTTGGTGCAAAGGCCCCCTTGTAAATCAAATAGGCAATCCCCAAACCAAATTAAATAGCTGGACACTGCCCTCCCTATAAATATCTGGATGGTAAATTCTAGTGCTTGGGTGACTGACAACATACCCAAAACCTTGATAACTATAATTATAAATTTCCTTAATTATTTCATATTCAGACGCTATCAGTTTGTTTGGAGTCCCGTGCCTTTCTCTGAACTAGCGTGGCATGATATTGGACCAAATTAAGCCCAACATGGGGAGCCTGTCTCTAATGGTTCGCAGGTCAGCTTTGACCTGGGCAACCAGAAACTTGAACAACCGCTGGGTCAAGTCATAGCCACCGCTGTGGCCCCACACAATGGCAGGGGTTGTCCCCTCCATTCACACTTGGCCTGTGGCCAAGGCTTAGCCACTGAAGTGGCTCAATGCACTGGCAGGGGCTTCCCTTCCAGTCACACTTGGCCCATTACAAGGGCCCAGCCACCAAAGCGGCTCCAAGCAATGATTGGGATCGTACCCTCCATTCAACCTGGCCCATCCAAGGCCCAGACACTGAGGAAGCATAAATCAATGTCAGGGGGTCCCCTCCATTTTAACATGGCCCTTATGAAAGGCCCAGCCACTCCGGTGGCTCAAACAGTGGTAGGGGGCACATCTGTAGTACATGAGATGTGACTTCTTTAAGCCCCATCTCTGGGCCTGCATTCCTGTCCCCCCCCCCACCTTCAGATAGGCCTATGGTCAGGGCCCAGCCATCAAGGTAGCATGGTTCACTGTCAGCAGATAACTGACGATGAAAGGGCCCCCAATTTAAATTCCTGAATCCCGAGCTTGCATAAGGCCTGGGATATAAATTCCAATTTGATCTTTAATCAAAGAGGACCCATTACAATGCATGATCCAAGTTCCTGTTGCGATGCTCTCCTATTGAGGTACCTTCTGTCTTCCAGTGGCCTCTTAGCCCATGGCAGTAGCCGGAGGTGCTGCACAATCATAAGAGAATGGGTGCCAAATCTGTAATTCTGGGTCCCGACTTTGCATTGGGGCCGAGATGCAGTTTTCATAATTGATCTTTAGTTAAAAGGGGGCCATCTTGATACCTGAACAAAGTTCCTGTTGCAGCGCCTCTCAGGAAGACATTCACACATCGCTTAAACTGGGCAGATCACACACAAATATTGCACCCATCTTTTGGTGTGCTTCTCTCATCGCTCCCACTGGGCAGATCTCAAATATCACACCCATCTCTGGGCATGCTTCTCTATCCCCTCTACTTAAACATGGCCCATGACAAGGCCCAGCCACTGAGGGGGCAACATTCAAGGGCAGGGGGCAGATGATGACAACTGGGTCCAAAATTTATAAATCTGGATCATGACATTGCATAAGGCATGGAATGTGAAAGATGCATTAACCAAATTACCATTGCATCTCACCTCCTCATGAATTCTATTCATATTCCAATAGCCTCATAGCCAAGGGCAGCGGCTACAGATGCTGTGCCAGTGCTGAAGAAATGGGACCCAATTCTGTAATTCTGGAGCCTGACTTTGCATAAAGCTGGAGATGCAATTTCCCAACTCAACATTCAGTTAAAGGGCATGCATGCACAGTATTACTACTTCATCACCGAGTTGCTAATTTTGCAATTTAACATTATATTTTTAAATCTGTATTGTAACTGTGCTGTTTTGTACTCTCTTTTTTTGCATGCCAATAAAGGCTGATTGATTTTTTTAACTGCCTCACCCCTCCTAGTGAGGTACTTCCATAGACAAAGGCACCACAAACAAAGGCTGCAGCAGTGGAAACTGAGCCAATCCTGAATGAATGGGTTCCAATTCTGTACATCTGGATCCTGACTCTGATTTGGGATGTAATTCTCCAGAATCAATATTTGGTTAAAGGGGACTCATCTTAATACAGATTAGCAGAAATTCTGCAGGGTGAAGCACTCTTCCCCTGCTGCAGCAATGTGCAAACACTAAATCAAGCCTGCACCCTGTCTGCTCCAGGCCAATCTGCAGGGGTATGAACATCTGGGCTCTGTGTACCACCGAAAGCTCTGCATGGACTGGGCATCACCCTTAGGTTGAGCAAGCCCACACATAATTTTAAGTTAGTTCTGTTTTCTTCTTGTTTTTTGAGCCCATTAAATCTTCAGATTGTGCTTCAAGCATTGAGTCAGTCTTTAATCCAACAGCTTAATATTTACATGGGTATTCATTTTGTGGCCAATCGGCATTTCAGAATGGGAAGAGCTGATGGCAACTTTGACTGCTGGGCTGAAGAGCTAGGCATGCCATTAGCCAAGGAGGAAGAACAGATAAAAAGGGGGAATAGCGCATGAGCAGACATTTTGGTTTCATTCCCAGTTTGGGAACCCTGCAGTAGGACACTCATTGTCGAAATGGTCAAGTAGCGTGAGAGCTGAAACACTTATTTGTATCACTTACACCCTAGCCTTCAATTTGTATTTTGTAATGGCCACACATATTTCCTTTTATTATTCTTGTTCTTTTATACACTGATATGTTTCCAATATTATAATCTAGCAACATATTCTTAGATTACAGCATAATTTTGTGAACGTCCTGTCTGGCCAAGAAGAGGCTGTTCAGAGCCTTGGTTCTGAAGGGAAGTGTTATGAAATCTTGGAGGCTAGAAGCATACAAAACAATGAACCTAGGTTTGGCCCTGGTAATGAGCAGTTACCTAGCGGCAGTGGCCAATCTTCCAGAATTTGTTGAAAAGGACAGATGATTGGATTTAATCGGCTTCTAGTGATCTATTACTGATCCTCAATTTCCTTATTCAGTAACTAAATAATTTACATGTTCTTCTAGAAATCACCCACCTACTGTAGTTGTGGCAAGGTGAACACTTATCGGCAGGGATAGCCTTCAGACCTAATGCTTTAGTGCTCACCTGCACTGCAGCATGCCTAGTGGGTAGAACCCTGCCACTTGCCTTGTTTGTCCTTGTGGTGTTGGTGCAACCTCACCTGGTAGGGGCTTGATCACCTTCCTTAATGATCCGCCCGCTGCAGCATGTCAGCTAATTGACAGGTCCAAGACCTGCAATCACCAGGATCAGCAAATGCCACATACAATACCACTGATGGCTCACGCTCGCTCTGGCTGGCTCACTGCGGGGCCCCTAGCCACTGCATTCCTCTGGAAGTAGCCACCGTAGGCCTCTGAAAGTATCTGCTTGCTCACCTTCATCTTTCCTTGCGTTTCCTCTCAAGAACTTTCTGGAAATATCAACAATAACAATCTTTACTTAAGGTCTAGATCCAACAAAATTATTAAAACAGAAAAAGTATGTACATGTAATTTAAAAGGATAAAATGACAAAACAATTGCAAGGTTTCAGGATAGTTATAACAGTTTAGATGAATTGCATAACACTGGGAGTAAACCATTGACATATTTAGAGCAAACAGAAGCCAAAATTATCTTCTGTATTCTTTGGGTAAAGAGAATAAACATAGCCACTAATTCTGGCAATATCAAGTAACCATAAATGTTGGAGTATGACCTGAATTTCCTGTCTTTCTTAGTTTGGTTTCATTGGTTCAAGTAGCTGCTGTGACTCAATTTGCATATGATAAAAGGAAGAACACCCAGTGAGTTACAAACAGTGGGGGTTCCACAGTTTATTTATTTACTTTATGTATTTAGAGTATTTTACCCCACCTTTCTCCTTGGAAAGGATCCAAGGCAGCTTGGAACAAAAGACCCAAGGCAGTTAGCATCAAAAGAAGTCTAAATTATGTCACCCATTACCCAGAGTCTTGGGGGGGGGGGTCAGGTCTGATAGGGGCAGATATTTCCATCCAGTATTCAATTTACTTGAAATATATACATTTTATTATGAGTTTTAACATTGTTCCCTTTAAACCTATCCATGGATAGGCAAATAGGGGTGTGCTACCTGCTTATATGAATTTCTGTGTGTGGTTTTCATTCTGATTTTTCAGACCTTATCTCATAAAAGCCCTACTGTATGTTTTCAAAGAAGGTTGTTAGAGGTGGGAGTGAACCAGTTATATAACAGCCTTAACCCCTGGTGGGGGAGAACCACCTGAAAGATCTAGTTCAAACTTTGCACAAACTGAAGCAAACTTCTACTTAACAGCTTCAGAGAAAGAAGTAAGCTCCTTAAAAGAAGACAAAACACTCTGGAGGGAGATGTAGAACAGAACTGGGGTGTACAATTTGAAATGCAAACTTATTATTTCTAGTGAGAGTCACTCCATCTTAACCTAAACAGAGCAACTGTAGCATACAGTCTCCCACTTAGGACTACAGCAATTCTTAAATAAACAGTGAGGGAGGCAAACACACATACAGAGAGGGAGAGGGAGAGAGATTTCCCTTCTCATCCCTTCATCTGTTCATAGAGGATTTGAACTGCATAGCCCTAACACCAAGAATCTACAAGCTAGTTGCTGTGCTGACGACAGAATTCTGGGAGCTATAGGTACATGTATATCTCCTTTTTTGCAAATGCAAAACCTAGCCATAATCAGATCTGATTCTGACTTTTTAGCTGAGTGTGAGTGGAAATTTGGCCCCCTGTTCATATTCCCCATATCTGTTACCTATTACAATACTTTTATTTCTTCCTTTTAAAGCAATGGCCTCACATGAGGCTTCCTCCCTCTGTCTCATTCACCAAACTCATAAACACCTGGCCTGAGCTCTGCTGATTTAGGAGATAAGATCAGCCCTCCTACAGTGAGATGGGATACCACCAGGCTGGCTGAAGCTCAGCCTGAATTGCCTGAGGAACTCCTCCTAGGTGCTGCAAAATCGAAAGGTCCGCCTACCTCTGAGAAGCCAAGGTAAGAGAAAAGAAGCATCAAGAGGGCTGGGTTGAAAAAGAGGCCTCTCACCCTGTGGCAAGACCTTATCTAACCTACTGGCCCCTGCAAACAGCCCCATAGGCGGCTGCACAGTAACTCCAACCAGTTGGGTAGACAAAGAGGTCCCTCCCAGCACTATGGCTGAGAGAAGCCACCATTTCCACTACATCTTTGGATGAACGTGAAAATATGCTGGTTGGCAGAACCTCTTAGTCAACACTGTTGCCTTTTAGTTCTTTTTTAAAAATGATTTACTATTCTTTAAATTGACTCTGGTCTTACAGTAAATAAAGCAAATAATCCTTTTTAGACCACAATATAGTAACGGGCTGGAAACACAGAAAACTTTTAAATTATCTCTCTGAAAAAGCACACCAGGCTTTTCTTTACTTGTCAAAGAATCTCTGTTAGTGTGCATAAAGATATGCCTCTCCTTTTCAGACCCTGGAAAAGTTTGTTTTTTGCTCTTTACTACAACTTCCAGCATCCCCTAGTCAGCATGGAGCCATGTTGCCTGAGGATGAATGTTAACGGTCCCAAAATATTTTTTTAAAGCTGTACTCCACATTTCCCTCCAACCATTGACAAATGGCACAACACCTTTTCTTACTTTGTTCTTACTTTGTTTGTTTTTTCTAAAAAAAAAGTGAGATAAAAAATAACCTTTTTTAGTGGGGGGAGAAGTTACATTCCTGAAGGAGGAGTTAAAGAACAAATGAGTTTGAGATGATTGGTCAACACCTAGAGTAATGGATTGTTGGTTTACAGCTTGGTGGTCAAATGATTATTTAATTGCTTCTAGCCTTGTAGCTTTTTTATGACATTTAGTTCATTAGCAGTCACTCTTAGCATTGCCATGATGATTACCTAAGCTGGATAGCTTTATTGCTTAAAGATTAGTACTGTAGTTTACCTGCTTAAATGCAAGACAAGACCAGTGATGATGAACCTTCAGCACTCCAGGTGTTTTAGACCACAACTCCCACAGTCCTCTGCAATTGGCAGTTCTGGCCTAGAATTCTGGAAGTTGTGATCCAAAACATCTGGAGTGTTGAAGGTTCACCACCACTGCTACAGATGATACCTTTATAGGCCACTAATATTTTTTTTAAAAAATCATTGCAAGCTTTCATGGGCAATATCCACTTCTTCAAAGCATGTACCAAAAGTCCAAACATGGCAAAAGATGTAGCTTGCCAGGAGATTATACTTAGATGTAAAGTTCTTGGCAGTCTTACGGGCCTTTTCACACGACCCCTAAAATCAGTGGCAAATGGCTCCCAGATCCACAGCTTAAAATTGTTTTCCCACCAGCTCCGGAGTTTACAAAAAATTAAGTGCGACCACGCCCACCTAAGTGCATCCCAGCACACTTTTCAAGTACCTGCTCTCCAGAGCTGAAAAATTTCTGATGCGGATGTAAAGTAGTGAGTGCCGGGCTCTCCTCGCCTTGTGTTGGTTTTTTTTGTCCCCGCCGCCCCTTTAAGAGACAGGAATCATGACGACGACGGGGCTCGGGGCAGCTTCCATCGGTAGACAGAGGTGAGCCTGCATTTTTTCTCCCTTTTTTTCTCCCTCCCCTCACGCAGACAGGAGCAAGGAAGTGCGGAGGGGGTGGGAACACCAGAAGAGTGAGGAGCCCCCAAGATCTCTGGTCCGAATTTAAGTGGCCAGCGGATCTTAGGGGTCGTGTGAGAAGACTCTTAGATGAGGCAGGAAGCAGCACATCTGTGTTAAAGCTGCATCTGAAGTCAAGTTTTCACATCCCAGTCCTTCAAACAAAGGGGCATAGGTAGGTCATGCACACTCACCCACACCACCTCACCATCTGGCGTGTCTTCAAACCATACAAGTTTCTGTTTGGACAGTTGGGCGGGGGGAGAGGTTCATGCAGAAGCTTTTGTGCACAATATTTATGTCTTCAAAGCAAGTACCTCTTTAACTTCTTTAGAGATTTGAATATGCCTTTGTTTTTACAATACTTTGAACATATAACTGACTTTTTGAATTCTTTAGCTTTTAAAATAATTTTCAACAAACGTTTTAATCTTTTACCAAGGTGTGTTCCTTGGGAAGGCAGGAAAAAGAGGGTCTAAGGAAGGTGCCTAGCTATTTGGCAATGTTTAATTCTTTTAAGTATTTGGGGGGTTCCTACATGTCCTGGTTGATGTGCAAAGGTTCAAAGTACACATTCAGCAGAGTTTTGGTTTGAAAAAGAGCATGTTTCATAGATTCATCCAGGGTTTCTCCTCACACATCCTCTTGATCTATAAAACCAACCTGGGTTAAAAAGTGTCGTGAGGGATGAGAAGAAGAGTGACTCTCTCAGCTACTGCAGTTCCCTTTTAGGAGAGATTCTTGACAATCACCATGGGCAAATAGTTGAATTTGGATGTTCTCAAGAACATTTTAACTCATATGTTGTCTTCTTTGACCTAGTCCTTCTTGCATTGGAATAGAAATGTGTAAGATGGGTTTTTAAACAACATTTTGCTTCTTCCTGGTATTTCTCATTAGGAAGGTCAATGGATGATTTGGGGGACAATCAACGATGGATATGCAATGGGGTGGATGAGGAGTGGCTGCTTTCTGTATTTAGGTGTGTGATCTTCCTCCTCCTGCTCCTCATTCAGAGCCGAGGCTCTGATCAAGCAGTTCCTTACCCCTAGTTCCTTACCTCAAGAACAATAGTTATTCAAATGAATTGCTAAGCACTTCAGAGACATCAGGATGCAATGGAAATGGGGGCCATGAACATTGACTTTGCTCATTTTAAATTTCATTCTCTGTTGATCTGGAAACAGAACTCTGATTGCGCCTAACCACCAAAAGCAAATTTAAAACTACGCCAGTTTTAATCTGAAATGCAAAAGAGATATTATGGGAATGTGTAGGAATGTGTAAGACATTTCTGGAGTAGGATTTGCTGCATTACAAATGGCCGCCAGGCGCCTCCTGTCTCTGGGTGGCCAACTGCAGTGTGAAATATGTCAAACGGCTCTAGTGACCTTTTCCTTTGCTCTGTTTCATTTTCCTCCTCCTCCTCAATTGATGTATTTCTTTTCCAACAAAACAAACCATGGCTGTGTCAAAAGCCCTACCTTCACTCTCTGCATCGAACTGTGTTTTATTCTTTTAATTTTAACTTGAAGACAGCCAGAGATAGAAGACTGATTTATCACACCAGGAAAACAATCCTGTGTGAGCCACTCAGTGCCTGGCTGCTGCTCTGTCTTGAAAAGAAGAGGCACCATGTTGTTGTTTTTGTTGTTTTCCCTTCTTCCTGCTTTTTGTGTTTTTTTTTTTTTTGGAAATGTTATGCTACCTCATAATTCTCAGTAGTAAACAGTCTATGTTTTATCTGCCTCAGGCAGCCTCTCAGCAAGGGTAGGGTCACTTTCCAGCAAGAGAAGGTGGATTACTGGTGGTCCAACTCCTGGCAGTCAACTGGCTCTAACTTTAACTCAGCGTGAGTCTACAAAGTATAAAGTCTTGAAGTAAATTATAAAAATAGAGAAGATGAAAGATCAAGAGCCTGTATAATTCATTATCTCTCTGTAGTTTAAGGCCTGCATGCTTCCCCCTTATATGCAGTAAATCAACATAAGTACCAATTTGAGGGGGGAAATATTACCTATATATAATACTGGTACTGTATTATATATAGCATAAAGAGATACAGTGGACCCTCGTATAACGGAGGGTCCGTATAACGAAAAATCCGCACAACGGGGAAAAAATCTGCCCCCCCTCTCCCCCAGATTTGGGGGGGGGCAGATTTTTTTTCCATTGTAGGGATTTTTCGCCACCTTCGTCCACCATCGGCGGGGGGGAGGACGCAGGGGCGGGAGGGCACTGGGCAAGGCGAGGCGCGGGATGAGGAGCCCCGCTTGGGCTCCTGAGGCGAGCAGGGAGAGAGAGAGAGAGAGAAAGCAAGAAACAGAAGAGAGGAGCCGCTCGGCCGGCCGCTTGCTCGCCCGGTCGCCCCCGGCGCCACTCTGGACCGCCTTCCCTTCCCGCCCGCCTGCTTTGCCTGCTGCCTTTTTTCCCCCTCAGACAGCTCCGCCGCCGACGCCGAAGCAGAAGCTGAAGCCGCCGCCTCGGCCGGCCCGCCCGCCCCTTCTCATGGTGCCCCTCTTCTCTCTCTCTCTCTCTCTCTCTCTCTCTCTCTCTCTCTCTCTCTCACCTCTCCCGGGACCCGGCAGGGCGCAGCGGCGGCGGCGGAGCTGTCTGAGGGGGAAAAAAGGCAGCAGGCAAAGCAGGCGGGCGGGAAGGGAAGGCGGTCCAGAGTGGCGCCGGGGGCGACCGGGCGAGCAAGCGGCCGGCCGAGCGGCTCCTCTCTTCTGTTTCTTCCTTTCTCTCTCTCTCATCCCGCGCCTCGCCTTGCCCAGTGCCCGCCCGGCAGCGCCGGTCCCAACATGGACGAAGAAGGCGGCGGCGGCGGCAAGAGCGGTGAGTGGCGGCGGAGAGGCGGGAACGGACCGGCGGGGCCTTTGGGAGCGCCACCGCCGCCCGTGTGCGTGTGCGTGTGCGTGTGTGTGTGTGTGTGTGTGTGTGCGTGTGCGTGTGCGTGTGCGTGTGTGTGGGAGGTGGCTGGCGGGGCCTTTAGGAATGCATTGGAACGGATTAAATCCACTTCCAATGCATTCCTATGGGAAATGATAATTTGCTTAACGAAAAAATTGCATAACGTAATTTAATTGGGAACCAATTAATTACGTTATGCAAGGTACCACTGTACAGTTTTATCTCAAAATGGCACCTATGTTAATCTAAGATTAACAAATTGGCATCTGTGTTAATCTAAGAAAGCAGCAATGAAGTGAAATGAGTCTTGACGAAGGTGAAAGAAGAAAGTGTAAAATCAAGGTTGCCAGTGGAAATAAATAAAAAATCAAAATTGTTAAAGCCTTTCTATACCTTCGTTTAATCGTCATTCCAAATGGAGACCCAGCCCAGATGTCAAAAGAAGACTGAGACTTGGAAAGGCATCAATGAAAGAAATTTGTAAAGATTATCACTTGCAATGCTGCGTCACTGGAGACCAGGGCAAACATCATCTACACTCATGTCTTCTCTGTATGGAAGCGAATTCTCTGTATGGAATTCTCTGTATGGAAGCGAAAGCTGGACAACGAAGGAGGTTGACAGGTAGAAAAAAAAGATTCATTTGAAATGTGGTGTCGGAGGAAAGCTTCATGGATGCTCTGGACTGCCAGAAAGTGGTATGTTTTGCATATAGGAACCAGCTTTGAAACTGTTAAGATGCTAAACAAACATCCTCCTGGCACATCTGTAGCATTCTGCCTACTGTGATAATAGTACAGTACATCCTTTTCATTTCAGCCAATTTGGCCTTCTGGTTTACCATTGTCTTTGTACTTTCACGGATGATGCATTTATGACAAAGAAAAACAGCCAAAAGGAGACACAAGTAGAAAACTAGACACGAGGGAATTTACAAGGGGAGAAACAACATGGTTGATCCAATCTGGAAGGAAGGGTATCTGCACAAATGCTTCCAAGTGGATTCAAAGAGATATTGTGGCCTGCAATTGGCAAGCCAGTATTTCAAGTCTAGTCATAACCCCAGTAAATTCCCCGATCTTTTAAAAAATATTCCCTTTCTTCCTGCAGAAACCTTCCTGCCATGGGTTTAAAATGAATCTGGGATATCCTTCTGCACAGATAGGGCATCTTGATCCTCACCGCGGCGGCGGGTGCAGCGGGGGGGCACGGGCGGGCAGGCTCTCCGCTCTGATTAGCCCTCTGGAAACGCACAGGCGAGAACAGCGAGGCCGAGTTGCTTCCGTGCGCTCGGGTGTGTGCCACATTTTTTTATTAGCTAGGAATAATCCCACAGACAATATTGTGATGGCAGCCGGAGGGCGACGAGAGCGAGATGGGTTGCTGGGCAGGCAGTGGCGGCAGCAGGGGGGACGGGCGGTGGGGGACGGCGGCGGGGGGGCAGCAGGCTGTCCGGGGGTGGCGCCCCCTCTCCATTTTGGCGCCCTAGGCAACTACCTAGTTCGCCTTAATGGACGCACCGGTCCTGGCCATGGCTAATTTCAGATTGAAACAATGAAGGATCAGGTGAACTGACTTTGAAACAAATAAGCAGAATATTGGCTGCATATTCGCCGATTCTGCGTAGCCTACATTGGCTACCAGTTGCTGCCCGAGCCCAATTCAAAGTGCTTGTTTTGACATATAAAGCCCTAAATGGCTTAGGACCTGGATACCTGAAGGACCGCCTCCTTCCATATGAACCTACCCGGCAATTAAGATCAAGCCAGGGGGCCCTCTTGAAAGAGCCATCCCTCAAGGAGGTAAGAGGGATGGCTTGCAGACACAGGGCCTTCTCGGCAGCTGCCCCCAAGCTATGGAATGCCCTCCCAAGTGAGATCCGCCTGGCGCCAACACTGATGACATTTCGGCGCCAGGTAAAAACCTTCCTGTTCCAGAAGTTTTTTAATTGATATAATTTAGATTGTGGGTCTTCTGATGGCAATTTTAGTGTGATGTTTTTAGTATAAGGTTTTATTGTTGTTTTAATTATTTATTGTTGTTTGATGTTTTTTAACTGTTTTAATCCCTTGATTGTAAGCCGCCCAGAGACCTTTGGGTAGTGGGCGGCATATAAGTTAAATAAATAAATAAATAAATAAATAAATAAATATTTTGCATCCTATTCAAATGTCTACAAGGTCTAGGAATTTCTTTCATATTTAAACAATATGAAAGCTGAACATCCGGAAATTATGGCTCATGAGAGACCTTTGGGTGGTGGGTGGCATATAAATTGTATAAATAATAAATAAATAAATAAAATGAGGCAGAGGGAGCTGCTTTTGGCTCTGTCCTCAGCAGTTGCCGATTGGTCTTTCCTTTAACATGCTCAATAAGTATAGTTATTAGAATCCTATAAGTTATTTCCCACTGTTTCCAGATTGTTAAACAAAAATATTACAACATTATCGAAGGGCCAGAATCGATTGCAAACCAACTGCATCACACCAGAATGCAGACAGTATTAAGGCAAACTAATATCCCACTGCTTTACATGATAGTCACCACTTTAGATGTCCAGATCTGGCAAATTTTGCAGAAGCATCATCATTAGATCTCAAGGGGCAACATCCGTTTGTGCTGCCAGCCATTTGTCAGAGGTGAACCCCCCCCCCCAAAAAAAAAAGCAGGCTCTCATCCAAAACATCTCAATCCTATGCTAGCAGCAGTAGTGGTCCCACTGTCTTGGTTTTGTGTATGTGTCTGCCGATGCACTCCTGGTCATCTCCTCCTATGGATTTTTTAAACGTGCTGCTGAACACAAAACACTCTGTTAGAAAGCCATAGATATGCAGTTGGAGAAACAGAAGGGGGGAAATATACAGGTAATGTGTATCTGTTTATTGCAAACCTAAATGAATTGCACAGTTTGCACAAGGTTTTTAGGCAGTGTTTCGGTCCCACCCTTAAATCATGTGGACTGTGCTGTATGAAGGTAACTTCTCTTCAGCAGAAACCACCTCTTCTTTATCAGTGCAGACAAGCTTCCTTGGTGACACTAAAAGCAACCGCTTGAAGATGTGTGTTGAGGGGTGTTGTTCTTTATTTTGTGGGATGCTCTGACAAGTATTTGTGTATTTGGAAAGTCTGTTTTTTTTTAAAAAAATAATAACCCCTGTCCTACAGACACCAGTTCCTGGACAATCAAATCAATGATGAGATGGTCAGAACGTGCCCTATAGCAATGTTTTGGCTTCCTACTGCAAGGAATCAATGAAACCCACACACCGTTTCAATTTCTGAATGTAAGACTGGTGGGCAAGCTTTCATAAGAGTAGACAAGATAGTATCTAAATGTGCCAGTTTAGTCTGGAATAGTTTTGCAGTGGGTTCACATGCATAATTCTACAGCCAAATGTGAAAAATGCTTAAGAATATTTTTCCCCTCCAAGCAAGAACGTACTTTTATTTTTTCTAATGTACACAGTGTCCATGGTAAAACTGCCTAAGTGCAACTCAGGTTACATTCAAGAAGATGTTAAGTCTTTGCAAGGGGAAACCTTGCTTTCTAGGTTGTCCTTCATCTTCCCTGACCTGTGCTGACCTTTCTTCAACCTTAGATTGCTATTCTTGGGATTGCTGATATAAATTCCTTCCTTCTCTTATCCCTTCCAAGAGAGACATCTTGCCTTTGTTCTCTAAAGCCAAGGGGGCAGCCATGATTCTTGACACCTCCAACTTAATTACAGTAGTTGGAGGTAAGACACAAGGGTACTGCTCTAACAAACACCAACTTTTCTTACTTATTTGGGGTGTAATCTGATGGTAATTGAGCCCATTGTTTGATATACTGCACAGATGGATTGGTTCCTTCCTCTTTCTAGCAGTTACACAATGTAATGTTGTTTCCACCCAGTGTATGTGGTGCTGAAAAGGAAGCAAAACTGAGCCCTCTGGTAGTCAAGCCTCCATGTGGTGGCAATTTCCAATACTGCAAAGTGGATTAAGAAGAGAGACCCTTCAGGATATGAGCCACTTCACGATACTGGTTAATTAAAGACTTCCTCTCCTTCTCAGGGAAGGAGCAATGGAAATTAGTAAAATTACTAAAACAGCATGCATGTGCTGTATGACTTATATTTTTAAAAGGTTGTATTTGGTTTGTTTTAAAGGACTGGTCAAGCAACCACCCACAGCCAAAGTTGGTACTCAGTGGTGGATTCAGCTGCAAGCAGATTCTCAACTGGCATATCCTAATAGAGTCTGGTTGTTATTTTATTTCCTCTCCCCCCTTCACCAAGGCGCAGAGGGAGTGTTTAATTTGCCAGTCCTCTGAAGTGGCTCTCCTCTTAAGCCTCTTCATAATCACATCAATTCCCACCTGAGGGAATCTGTCCAGCTTGAGCTGCAAGATGCCATTTGGATGCAGATGACACTTCTAACTGATCCCAAGAGAGACCCTATGTAGCCCACTCCAGCCCTCTCCAAAACAGTCCATTTGGCAAGAACTTAGAAAGACCTGCAGGCCTGATTCCATCACAGAGGGGGAAGCATGCTCTAGTTGTCATTCTGCATTTCAAAAGGGGAAACCACTAAGCTTAATGTTGCTCTGGTGCTGAACAAAGACCTACACTTAAAGCAATCCGCTCTGGAGCAAGCCAAGCCATGTCTGTTGGATTTCAAGACCCTGTTTGACAAACACAAGGCATGCAGATACAAAACCAGCCTGTAAGCCTGTAAGGCGGTTACTTCATGTCCTACCTTGTTCCGCAATTACCTTTCTTACTGTGACAGCGTTGTTTGCGGTCATGTGGTTTTGTCCCTTTTCAGTCCCTGTTTCCATTTACTCATGGGAGTGATTACTTGTCTAGTGACAACTGTTACTTCATGGTCAAATTCTGAATTTGTCTTGCTTTCTTAAACCCCCCTTTTAATATTGTAAATAAAACTTTTTCAATATTTCAATTTCCAGGATTTAAACGTCAATGCTACAGAATTTACAGTACTTTCTTTAATAAACATTTGCACTGTGTGGTGTTTCCCATAGGGAAAATAATGTTGAATGTCACTTCAGCCGCTGACCACTAGGTGGACACTGGTTGTTGCATGACAGTTGTTACCACACGGTCCCTCGTCTCGGAACAGGAACCAGGAACTAAACGTGACAAGAGAATTTCCCAGCCCAGGGGTAGGTATGGCTTGTCACGCTCTGTTCCTGGTTCCGGGGGCATGGTCGAGACAAATTTTTGCTGTCACGCTATGGATGTGAGGTAAGGTTTTTTTGTACCGGTCCCAAGCGGGACAGCAAGGAGGGACGAACAGGATGTGAAGTAACTGCCTAAGAGTCTCGGGAGCAGAGGAAGGATTTCAGGGCAAGGGAAGTCTTGAAATCCATGTGGGCATTACATGTCAAGGAATCTACGCTCCAAGACTTTTATCAGAAGCCTCACTCCTCATCCTCTTCCTCAGATAATATAATAATTACCTCTGAATTATTCATAAAATAGAACATTGAATCCTGAAGCAACAAGTAATTCAAGGCTGATTTAAACAGGCTATGTTTCTAAAAATAAAAGAGGAAGAAATTAAGATCTCCCATTTTTTTTATTCTGACTCCCTCCCCCCGCATTCTTTCTTTGTGTGTAACACATGCTTGCTTTAATAATCAACAGGGAAAAATTCATTAGCCAGTACCAATTAGAGCTGCCCACTTTAAAAAAAAAATCTGCCTACCTCCTGTGTCATCAGTAGTAGAACTGTAGAAGATAAGACATTTTTTTTCAGGCCCAGAGGTAAAGGGGTAAGAGGTGAAATTTGGCCTGATTAGTATCTGTCCATTGAGTTTATTTATTTTATTTATTTATTAAATTTCTATACTGCTCCATTTAGCTGCATGGCTACTCTGGGCAGTTTACAAGGTTGAACAAATATCAGTCTAGACACACACTAAATATACAATCCAATAATAAAAAACATAATAAGTTATAAAACAATATATATCAGAGCATCAAGCAGGAGCAATATGGCTTAAAAACAAATAAAAAACAAAATAAAGTGCATTAATGGCAATCCTTCATAGCATATATTAATACCCAGGGAAAGCCTTTTTAAATAGCTATGTCTTTAGATGTTTCTTAAAGACTGGGAGGGAAGATGCCAAACAAATCTCAGGGGGAAGTTGATACCAGAGGTGAGGAGCTTCTACTGAGAATGCCCGACTTCTTGTCCAAAATTTACGAACCTCTTTCAGCAATGGTACCCTCAGATGCCCTGCCTGAGATGATCAGGTGTGATGGGCAGTATTTTGCAGCAGGGGCCGTTCTGCCAGATAGCAAGGTCCTAAACCGTTTAGGTTTTTGTATGTCATCATTAAAACCTTTAAATCAATAAGGAAGTGACTTGGCAGGCAGCCACTGCAGTATGGCCAACATATATATCAATATATGTTGATATTTCCTTAACCCCATAACTAGCCCAGCCGCAGAATTCTGCACTAGCTGGAGCCTCCACATTAACCTAAAAGGTAGCCCATGTAGAGTGTGTTGCAGCAGTCTAATCTTGAGACTATGAGCGCCTGGAACAATGTGGCGAGTGCACCGGAGTCCAGGAAGGCATGTAGCTGAGCAATCTGCCTAAAGTTACCTTTTTAAGAGTTGCTTTTAAGGTACATGTCAGCAAGCTCCTGTCCTACTTCTGTGAGACATATATAACAGCATCCAGTCATTCACATCCTCTTAACGGTGTCTTGGGCCATTCCTGCTATGTCCAAGATTCAACATGCTAAGAAATGACCTTGCCATGCATTACCCTGCTCAGTGACTTAATAGGAAAAAGAAGACCAAGGTTTACATAGAAAAAGCCCCCTGGACATGGATGACACTCAAAGCAAGCCCTTAAGAAGGCGTATAAGATTATTTCTTGTGCTCAGTGTGACATTCTGGCCCAGGGAGACACTAATTCTTCCTGCATTTTTTACACTAGCTGGGTCATCCATTCCTGGGCCTGTTTCAGGCACCATTCAGGTACCTTGTTTACACCTTTTGGTGCCTAAATCAAATCAGCCTTCACTCGTTAGTGTCATAAAGGAAGGCATTAAACTGTAAGAACAAGCACTCCCCAAACTAACAGTTTAACTTTTTTAAAGGATCTGATAGTCAAAATTGAGCTCCAACATCTAGTACCCTTGGGCTAAAACTGTTTTTGGTATCATTACTCCTAGGGCTAAATGCTTATATGAAAAAGACATAATTTGGGAGTAAAATTTCTGCAACTAGCAGTGTTCATAATGACCCTCTGCTCCTCTGAAGAGATCTAAGGAAATCTGCTCCCCCCCATCTGATTAATTTTATGCCAATAATTGGGCATCCTGCAATGAATTATTCCAGAAATCATTTCCATGCCCAGTTTTACTCTAATTTAGAAGGCAGGGGTATGTAGCGTTATTAATTACACATACACAGAGTTTTGGGGTACAATCATCTCCTGGTCCCAGGCTGTGTCTCTCTGTGTGTGGGTGTCTTGTGTGTGTGCATGTGTGAGTGTGTGGGAGTGTCTCTCTGAGCTGCGCCTGGGACCCAGAGGTATTTATTTGTGACAGTAAACAAGTACACAATAGGACAGAGGAAGAGACAGAGGAAGGATGGTCTTTGGTCACTTATGCATTCCATTGGTGGGACGAGTATGCACCCTTATCTGGGAGGAAGATGCTGGCTAGTTAGGAATCATTGATAAGGGGAGAGGAAGGAGTTTTGGGCCAGATGTCACAGACCAGATGTGCCTGATATCTTGATACAGTAACCCCCCCCCGCCGATCGCGGGGGTTAGGGACCCATCCCACCCGTGCTGCATGAAAATCCGCGATATGTGGAAGCGGGTGGGGTGGGGCGGGGGACGATTGAGTGGTACGCTGCCGCCGTCAGGGGGAATCTTACCTCCTGCCACCACCGCCCACCCGCGCGGCCCCGAGGCTTCTCAGGGGTGTGTGGGAGGGCCGCGCGGAGCGACCGGATCGCCTGCAGCCGCCGCCATCACCCACCCACGCACCCCGGAGGCTTCTTGGGGGTGCGTGGGAGGGCCGCACGGAGCGACCAGATCACCCGTTGCCACCTGCCCGTGCAGCCCCGAGGCTTCTCGGGGGTGCGTGGGAGGGCCACGTGGAGCGAGCAGATCGCCCCCGCCCCCCGCTCATGCACCCCGGAGGCTTCTCGGGGGTGTGTGGGAGGGCGGCGTGGAGTGAACGGATCCCCCGTCACCCTCCCCACAATTCCAGTACTGCAGTCCTGCGATGTAGTGGGACCGCAATACCGGAACCGCAAAATTGGGGGGGGGGTCACTGTATCTAGAATTGCCATCTGCTTTCTTCTGGCCTTCTGAGCTAGGTCAGCTCCAGGTCAGCTTAACCACACACTGGGTTTTCCTGCTTGCTGTCTGAACATTCCTGTCCAGGGCCCAAGGATGATCCTCAGTGCTGCCAGATTATTTCGGGGTTCAGAGCCTATCCGCACAGGGGTAGGTTTTGAGCCATTATATGAAATAATTGGTTTTGAATTCTTTCAATGTTGGGGAGGTCAGCAAGCCCCCCCCCCCCATGAACAACAACAACAGATTTCTGTACCATATATTAGTGTTGGTATTACCTTTGAGTTGAAGATCTTTAAAACTGGATGTAATGCCCAAGCACCCAAAACTGTTTAATTGCAACCAATGTGTTTAGTCATGCTAAAACTTATACATAAATTTAAATGGGTAGAATCATCATACTCGCTACCATTCACAAAAGAGGTAGCAAAGAAGGGAATAATCCCAGAATCTTGCTTTTTTCATCATTTATCTCTCTCCCAAGCAATTAACAATCTCTTTTTCTCTCTCCATTACCTCTCTCTCTCTCTCTCTCTCTCTCTCTCTGGTTCATATCACTCTCTATTCTCCATTTCCATCTCTTTATCCCTTCCCTGCTCTGTGGCTCTTCTGTGTGCATATTGATTGGTTCAAAGACACTTATGTGTGTAGTAATGCTGAAATCCTAGTCCACCATTTTGCTCAGAGGTACACCTCCAGCAGGAACCTGAAGCACCAGGGTGCTCGTGGTAACCAGAGGCACAACCCAGCATGAGAATTACTTCTTCAGCCCCAGAGATGGCATAGTTTATATCTTTCCTGTGAGAATCAATGGGAAGAGGGGAAATAGAAAGCAGCCAGAAATACCCAGTTGATTTCATTCTTTTTGTGGTGGGACTCCAGGTATTAATTAAAGTAGGCTATTTTTACTCAGAGTTCCCTAGTAGGCTGAGGCAGTGACGAGGAGAGGAGAGCGGCCTTGGAAGCTACAGGTGTGGCCATGGAGGAGGTCCCTTCTGAAGGAAGAGCAGGAAACAGTGGCAGAGGACAGATGGGAAGACACTGTAGACAGGGAGGTGTGTGAGACTCAGGAGGTGCAGGCAACAAGGCAGACCTCCTCATACCTCCTGAAGAGGCAAACCATGCCCACTGGAATGAGGCCCACTAGGCAAAGAACCCTTCTCAGGGCCATTGCCACCACCACAGATAACGGGAAGGTGCCCTGCCACTGGAACCACCATGTGCTGCCTCCCATCCTGGTGGACAGAGAGCTCCTGGAGCTGACGCAACACCCTTCCCCCCTCACAGTCCTGAGAGAAAGCCAGTCAGGCACATCTGGAGTTCGGCCGGGCCACTACAGTGGGTTGCCAGTTAGGTAATTGTCCTATGGCTTGGCAGGAGAGGGAGCAAACACCACTTCTTTCCTTCCTAAGCCCACGTTCAAGGGGTCTTTGACATGGTGGAGGAGAAAGGGATCCATTCCAACCCCAAGAACCAAGGACTTGGGTGAAGCTCTATGAGGACAGTTTTAATCAGGACAAAATGGCCCCTTGTGATCTCTCTGGAGTGAAGCGCTAGCATTAGACTCATGTGCTCATTCATTTTCTTCATTTGGTGTTGGGGGGAAAGATCCTCAACCATCAATCCTCACATTGGGGAAGAGTAAAGAGTTTGTTGCATTATAATTCCACTAACCCCCACGCCCGTAGTTCAAAACAGCTTTTCCAGTTTGCCTGTGGGGAATGAGAACGAGCCTGAATGTATCATATAGCTAAGTCACAATAACACTACTGGCTTGAACAAACAGTAATCTCAAAGCCCTGTGGCACATAATGAGAGGAGTGGTGTCACGTGCAGCCTAAGCTCATTCTGGCTGAATTTGCCTTTCTAAGTTGAAGCTTTAAACCCTTAGCTAAGCTATCGAGTTCCTTCAGCTGCTCTCTGAGTGTCACCCATCCTCTGTCTGGCCGCATCTTCTGTATCTTCTTTCTTTCTTCTTGTTCTTCTTAAAACCCATATAGCTTGAGAAAGCTGCTGTTTGGGAGGCGGATGCACCACTTTGAGAATCTGCAGCCAGCATCGCTGGCAGCCATGCTGGTGGGGGAATCCTAGGAATGGTGGTCCAAAAATAAAATAAAAAAGCAATTTCTCTAAGGGAACAGCATTTTGAGAAAGAATCCCGGGATATTCAGATACTCTTTGCCAGGACCTCAGGCTGCGGAAAGTCTGGCTTTAAAAGCAAGGAGCAGTTCAGTTAAGGCCAGAACTGTCAGCAGCAATGAGCATTTTGGCCAACGGTGTATACAGTCGGATCCTTTGTTCTCTATATTTTTTGCAATCCCTCCAAGGTTTGCATCCTGTTCAAACAATGCAAGAATACCCGCCCCCCACCTCCACCCCATTGCCCGTATTTCTTCCCAGAAAACATAAATGTCAGTGATTCAGTACAGAAGAACAGCACAGAGACCTGCACAACACACACTTTTGCAGTTCTGGAGGAACGCAATGCAAGCCACTCAGTGTCATCTCAGAAGACGTTTTATTCTGTTGTTGCTTCTAACAAACATTTGTATGAAGGCATCATTTGTTAAAGAGTTTTTAATTATATGGCACAGACAAAAGGAAAAGAACAGATTCATCAGCAAGTTTAACAAAAGGGGCTTGTGTTGACCCTACGTAGCAGTCTATTACTATCTGGCAGAAGGTATTTTGCAAGCAAGAGACTACATTTATTTGCATTGAAGTAAAAACATTTTTATCAAGAAAATTACATATATTTTTTCTGACTTTCTTTTATATCACAAATGTCAGGGTAAGGCAAATCCTTGATGGAACATATGATAAAAATCCTATTTCCCAAGAAAATATATCTGATATATTTTGCTAACTTTGTCATTTTAAAAGCAAAGTGGGCATGCGCTGCATATAAAGAAATCTTTTTCGGTCCACCACCCCACCCCCAAACCAAGTGCATAAGCATAACAGTATTAAATCACAAAAGAGGCTGCTCAGAGCTTCAGGAAGAGATTTACAAAGAGCTGCAGTGGATAAGATATGACCCAATATTAACAGAAAGTAATGTCTGGATAGGAAACTTTGTCCCTTATCAGAACAATTGCTAAAATAGAATGTTGCCTCTCAGCATAGAACCAGGATGCTTTAAAAATAGCTGGAAACAATTATATATATATATGGTATGGTGATGCAAATAATAGAGCTCTGTTTTTGATGAAAAATTGAAAGGAGGCTGGGAGTAGGGAGGAGGAAGGATTATGAGTTTTGGATAACAGCAAACCCAATTGTTAATGCAAGAATACTAGGACCTTTATAATCTTCTATAGAGCTTATAGTATGTGCTTCTCTAAAGTATAATGAAATCTACTCAGGCTGCATTTGCTGGCCAAAATAAAATGGGAATTGCATTATTGCCTATATTATTTACCTTTTACACACATAAACACACACACACACACACACACACACACCCATAGAAAATTATAAGTCATCCACAGCCTGGCCTTGAATCAAGACTCCTGAGATTTAATCACTTTTTTGCCTTCTTATTCTCAGATTCCTATTTGTTTCACATCTTCGTATTAATCCCCAAAACACGAATGAAGCATCATTGTTGAGGAGGATCAACGTCAAATGATAACAATGAAATTGCTATTGTACTATGGAGGACAAAACTCTCATCTAGTATTTTGGCAGCTAATTCCTTCAAGCACCTTTCAATCTATCAAAAGAACACCCTCTGCAGAGCTCTGAATATTTCCCCACATCCAGCTGGTTCCTCCTTTCTCTGATCTTTTTCTGAAACCTAATCACAATGAGGCTTGAGGGAAGGGGTTGCCAAAAGATGGTTCCATTACCTATCTGAATGCAAGCGAACAAAATGTGAATTAGAACTATGAAACATTAACAGGAGAATAAAAAAGGAATGGAAAGCATTTTTTCAAAACCACTGCTTCATGGAGTCATGACGCCAGCCTTCTAGAGATATGGAATCCTTCTGCCTTTATCATTTCAATAAACCCTCTTACCTCCCTTTGTTGTTGGGGCACCTTTGAAGGCAAACTGCCCCATGTTGAGAAATCATTGCCAATGTTATCTCTTTCGTTCCTTAGTTGTATTACTCGATGTCAACTGGCAACATAGAATGTCTGCAGTGATTTCTTAACTAGGGGTAGTTCACCTCCGAGACATTATTCCATTGTTGCAGCTATACAACAGGATTTTGGTCAGACAGGCTCAGATTCAGGCCCCATGAAAAGCTGAGGAAAAACTTCTGCTTTGAACCTTAGGAAGCCACTAGTGAGATAGACGAAAGATCAGATTCAGTGGAGGGCAACTTTCAACGACACTATCTTTTAACAATCCTGGCTATTGAGAGGAATTAGAAGAATTTAATGCTCATGTACATTGGTCTCAATCCCCACCTCCACATGCGCAGGTGTCAAAGAGTGGTGCTTGCCAAACAGTGTAAAACCAGAGCTATGTACTTTTGGGGTTTCAACGACCCTCACAGAATTCTCCAGGCAGTGTGACATCCTGCTACCTACAAAATTTGATATCCAAAACCAAGATATAGAACCTGAGAGGTGCCTAAGCCAGCGTTGAATTTACTCAGCAGAATACTAACTTCAAAGAATGAACCATCCATTATGTACAATCCCACAACTGCAAGTGAGAAAAACATAAACCAAGCCTAGATTTAAAATGCCCAGAGAGAAGCTGCAATTCTGTGCACACTTGACTGCAAGTAAGCCCTGAAAACTTACGTATGAGTCAACATGAATAGGATTGTGCATCTCATGCCTTAACCCTTCCCATCTTTCATCCCTAGTTTTTCTGCTTAGTTTCATACTTTGCACATATTTGCGTATTGAAGCAATAACATCAGAAACTTGGGGAACTGTGTTAGGGTCATGTGTGCCTAGAACTGAACCAAAACACTAGGGCACCCTTATTTTATCTCATGGGGTTGCTTCTCCTCCCCATAGTTCCTCACAACTCTGTCTTTTCATGCACAAGGTCAATCTATCTGCAGCCTCTATTTTCTAAATTGTGGAAAAGGGAAGTTACTTACCTGTAACTTTAGTTCTTCGAGACTGCATCTGTGAATTCACACGCTGGGTATTCACGCCTGCACAGAAGTCACCGGCAAGTTCCAAGCTCTTGCAATATAGGACTTCCTCCTCCAAATTCCGCATGCTCCTCCTTTCCTGCGCTCAGATTAACAGTTCCCTGCATATCTGCCGCTAAAAGGGAAGCATAGACAGACGTAATGGGTAGAGGGGTAGGGCGGGAAGTGTGAATTCACAGATGCGGTCTCGAAGAAATACAGTTACAGGTAAGTAACTTCCCTTTCTTCTTTGAAGCATCCGTGACTTCACACGCTGGGTGATTAGCAAGCTGGCTTACTGGAGGAGGGCCATCATAGCAATGAAGAGAGAACAGCCCTTCCAAAAGCAGCATGAGCTCTGTCTCTGACATCCAGCTTATAGTGATTCACAAACATGGAGGGATTCGACCATGTGGCAGCCTTACAGATGTCATCTAGGTCAACGTGTCTGAGGAAAGCTGTTGAAGAAACAACTGCCATAGCAGAGTGGCCTCGTGGCACCTCGGGAAGAGGTGTAGCAGCTAATTCATAGGCAAGTTGGATGGCTTTGGAGATCCACTTTGAGATGGTTTGTGAAGAAATTGGGACACCTACAGATGGATTCAAGGTGCAGACAAATAATCTCTTAGACTTCCTTAGGGAGGCTGTCTGGGAGAGATAAAAGAGGAGTGTTCTCTGTACATCTAGAGTATGCAATGTCTTCTCCAAGCCCATAGAAGGAGAGGGGGGGGAAAGGTAGGTAGTATAAGGGATTGTTTGAGGTGAAAATCAGAGACAACTTTTGGTAGGAAAGATATATCAGGGTAAAGCATCACCTTGTTGAGGTGAAATTGGAGGAATGGAGGGTCTATCCGAAAGGTTGATAATTCAGATGCTCTTCTAGAAGATGTGATTACTATAAGGAAAGCACTCTTTCAAGTCAGCATGTACAGATAAATGGTTGCTAGGGGTTCAATGGGTGGTTTTGTTAGCTTATTAAGGACCAGAGTGAGTGACTACTGTGGGGTAGGTAAACTGGAATGTGGACGAATATTTCTCAGCCCTTTCAAAAACTGTTTTAGTTGTGGATGTTTGAAAATGTGGGCAGCTTGAGACTGTGGAGGTTGGTGTGCCATGATCGCAGTCACATTAAACTCAAAGTGTTGAGATGGATAAGCCTCTACTGGATAGGAGGAGCAAGAACTAAAGGAGGATGTTGATGTTAGTCGGAACAAAGGGAAGGTTATGTTGTAAGGTAAATGCCTGAAAAGCCTTCCATTTGTAGTAATATAAAGTAGTTGTAGATAGTTTCCTGGCATGGGCTAGTACTTGGTCTAGTGTGAGAGGACTACCCACACTGTTAGGTGGAAAGAGGGATGGTCCGGGTAAAGAATGTTGCCTTTGTTCTGGGAAAGTGGGTTGGACGTTGTGGACAGTCGAAGATACTGTGTTGTCAATGGACCTGAGCGTCATGAACCATGGTTGGCATGGCCATCATGGGAAATGATGATGGCGCTGGCTGAGTCCTGTTGAAGTTTTACTATTGTCTTTTGTAGAAGTGGAAGAGGAGGAAAAGTGTATAGAAGCTTCCAGGGCCATTGTGTTTATTCAGAGGCCAAGGGAGGTAAGTATTTGTAATCTGTACTCAGTGTCTTTGATTGCTTTTTAATTTGTAGGTGACACCAGGAGCCAGTCGTTGAGGTATGGAAAGATGTTGATGTCTCATAGGAAAAGAAAGGCAGCGACTGGAGGGAGGCATTTGGCGAACAGCCAAGGTGCCCTGGAAAATCCAAATGGAAGAGCTCGAAAATGTAAGAATGGTCTGCTACACAGAACCATAAATATTTACGGTTGTCTGGTCTGATAGAGATATGGAAATTAGCATCTTGTAGAGCTATGACAGCAAACCTGTCTTCGTGGCAGAGGAGAGGAAGGATTCAATTTTCTGAGAGCAAGAATGGAATGCAACCCTCCATCCTTTTGCAGGATAGTAAAATTGTGTGAATAAAACCTGTAGGTGTCATCAGGTGAAACTTTCGATAGCACACTTTTGCATTAGATTGTCTACTTCATCCTGGATGGTGTGAGAAGGGTGTGTGAGAAGTACGTGTCCCAAAGGTGGAAGAGTTTTGAATGTTATGGTGCAGCCTGACTGTATGACGGTTAGCACCCAGGAATCTGATGTTATTTAGCTCCAAGCAGGGAGAAAGGGTTGCAGTCTCCGTTTGAAGGAGGAAGGAGTAGACAGTAGTCAGGGAGTCTGCTTATGTTCATGGTCTAAGTGTCTCAATGGTTGGTTTTGATGGTTTCTGACTTGTGTTTGGCAGTATGGTGGTGCAGTATATTGTTGACGATAGTGGGTTGTAGGTCTAGACCAGGCATGTCCAAACTTCATCCCTCCAGATGTTTTGGATCGCAACTCCCACAGTCCTTTGCCATTGGCAATCTAAGCTTAGAATTCTGGGAGTTGTGGTCCAAAACATCAGGAGGGCTGAAGTTTGGACATGCCTAGTCTAGACTATTGTGGCTGATATGTACATTGCCACTGTTGCTGAGGGCATCAAAAGGACAAGTGATTTGAGCTGCCTTGATAATTGTAAGATCTAGCAGTTTTATGCATCTTCATGATGTTGTCTAGTGTCTCATTTATGGTGGATGTGAAGAGACCCTCTCCATCAAAAGAGGAATCCTCTGCTCTGTGTCTGGCATCATCAGGAATATTGGCTGTTCTGAGCCAGGAGTGTCTTTGTAGGTAGACAGCAGTTACTAGTTGTTTAGAGGCCGCATCGGCTAGATGATGGGCTGCTATAGTCTCATAATCAACTAGGGGCATGACCCCTGTGTGGTAGGATAGCAGCTTATTCCTTTGACCATCTGGAAGAGCATTGATGAAGAGAATTTTGAGAGGATGT
Source organism: Phrynocephalus versicolor (assembly GCA_023846285.1). Classification (NCBI taxonomy): domain Eukaryota; kingdom Metazoa; phylum Chordata; class Lepidosauria; order Squamata; family Agamidae; genus Phrynocephalus; species Phrynocephalus versicolor. The sequence goes on along the minus strand of JAHTLZ010000074.1, from coordinate 21,643,210 downwards.
GGCGGTTGTATGCTTCCATGGCACAGAGATAATTATATGTCCTCAGTAAGAAAGAGGAAAGTGAATAATGTCATTTTACAGTGAGGTTGAGTTTCCTTCCTTCTTTATTGCATGGCATAGTGGGTGAACGACACTTAGCTCTATTCTGGGTAGCATCTACTATGAGAGAGTTTAGCAAAGGATGCTAAGCAAGGAAGTTAGTTTCTTCACCATGTGTTCTATATACAGTAACTTGTCAACCCTTCTAGTCATCAGTGACACTGAAGATGGTTTATTCCAGGTGCCCTTAACTTGTTTTAGGAGAGAGGGTATGAAGCCCAAGCGTAAGGGAGGGGCTTGATTTTGATTAAGGTGACAAAAAAAATTGCAGGAATCATCCATCTCTGTCTGCTCTACTTAAAGATCCATAACCTTCGCTATTTGGTGGCTCATCTGGGAATACAGCTTGAGGTCTCCTGAAGGAGAAGGTGGTTGGTTATGAGCAACATCAGAATCTGGTGTAGGTAACTTAGGTGGAGATGAAGGCAGAGTTTGTCTGGACCGCTTTGCCATTGGTTGAGAGGAAGACAAGGGGAGCAGTCTCTTAGCATGGTGTCTAACAAGATGGTTGACATCAGGTTTGTCATCAGAGGAACCAGAGATAACCTGTATATATCTGCAATGTCAACAGGAGGGATCTGTGTAGGTTTCCCTATATTCTGTATCATGAGATTGTTGACATCGAGGAGGCGATTGGTTGACATCAATGTATCGCTGGTGTCGAGGAGGAGACTGGGATGGTGAAGAGTTACAGGTATAATATGCCCGGTGTTGAGGCTCTCAGAATCGATGTCGAGATTGCCTGTTCAACGTCGAGGAAAGCTCTTTGCCTTCTGTTTTCTTTTGGAGGTGAACACACTTCAAACGTTCTGGTCGATGTTGAGGTGGAGATGAATCATCAACCTCTTCAACCTCAAGAATAGTATCAGTGTCAGAGGGATGTCAAGATCGGTTGGGTCTAGATATTGTCATTGTGTGGTGTGTTCCACTTGTGCTGGCTGGGCCGTGGCATCTGGAACTGAGCCTGGTGACAAAGCAGGGCTTCTGAGAGGTGCTTCTAACATTGTAGGTGGTTCATTGGAATTGTCTCCCCAGCTAAAAGAATGGCTGGATCTTGGAGACAGTGCCTGAAGTTGCTGAGAGGGGATATCCTCTCCCTCAAGGTGTCTTAACTCCATCAGGGCTGGAGTTGCATCTCTCGCTATGAGCATATCGGGCTTGAGGAAGCATTTGGAAGTCTTGAATCCAGTTTTGGTGTCAAGGAAGGTTGCGTCTTTTTCGTTTTCTCTTTTTCCAGCAAGGGAGTGGTCAGAGTAGACAACACTTTAGAGCCCTGAGTGGATTTCGACTTCTGCAGTCTCCATTGTGGCTAAATGGTTGGAGGGGTCTTGAGGCTCCATGGGGGAAAGTCTCCCAGAGATGAGCTCAAAGGCGCCCAAGGCATTGTTTAAGTGCCGGTTTAGTTAGGTTTTTGCAGTCCAAACACTGAGAGGGCTGATGGGCTTTGCCTAGACAATACAACCACTTGTTGTGGCCTTCAGATAGTGGAATTTTATTAGGACAGCCACACATCTCTTGAAAAGGGCTGCAGAAGCCATAAAAGTGGTGCAAGAGAAGGGTGATGGTGAAAAACAAAGGAAAGTTTGTTTAAATCATAAAGTTGCTCACCAGTAAAAAAGAAAAACAATCCAGGAGGAGGAGGAGGAGGTCGCAAAGCAACAAGAAGAATAACAGTAACTTGAAAACTTTTTCAATCCACAGGTGACTGAGTGCAGCGGTGGAAAGAGAACTGCTAATCTGAGCGTGGGAAAGGAGGAGCATGCACACTGGGGAAGAGGAGGTCCTATATTGCAAGAGCTTGGAACATGCTGGTGAGGTGACGTCTGAGCAGGCGTGAATACCCAGCATGTGAAGTCACAGGTGCTTCAAAGAAGATCAACTTGTGAGGCACACTCCTTGCTACTCCTTGGACTGTAGTTAGTGGAATTTACCTTCTCCCCTCCCTCAAAAAAGGTGAATCCAGGCATAGAAGGCTACAGGAAAACCTGTATTGGCAGGAAGAAATCTCTCCAGCTCAGCCAGTAGGGGTGGAAAACAAAAGAGGCTCAGCCAGTAGGGATGGAAAGCAAAAGATAAATGCATGCTTCACCTACTACAGTGAAGACCATATGGATGTAAAGGAAACCCATAGAGTTTATTGTATGTATGGTACATACATTGTGATTTCTTACACAAAGATTACCATCCCAGGTACCACAGCACTGGCTGAACTGCACATTTTATAAATTTTATGGTACATTGTTCTTTTCTACACAAAGGTGTTGCTCTTTAAAAGCATAGCTATACAACACTTAAAACAATTTTGAATCTGCCTACACTGAATTACTAATTCATATTTCAATATAGAATTGGGGAAACTTAAATTGTGTTTACTACCTTATTCCAGATATACTTTGAAAGAAATGTACAAAATGAGCAATGCTAGTAGATTTCAGATTCCTTTCACACATATATACCTTTATTTCATTATTTTTGGCAAGCCTGAAAACTTATTATTATTTAAGACTTTGGAGTAATAGTATACATGTGCATAATTAGGTAAAATGAAAATTCTCAAAATATCAAACCATTCCTCTAATTGTTTTTAGCAGCAGTTGGGAAGTAGTTTACAGAATATCAAACTCTGGACCCATGCTGTGTGTTCTTTCTTTCTTGCAAGTAGAATATCAGCTTAATTTACAGGGTGATTAATGAATTTAAAATTCTTGTTTTTTAAGTTGAGCCCAGCATTTGCTAGCAGAACAGATGACATATGATACAACATTCATCACCAACTAACTGTTAATTGCATTTGTACGTATTAAAAAGTGTGCATATGCAATTGAAAATCTAACAAATGCTGACAATAATTTGTTAAAGCCACAAGCCATATAATAATGTGCTATGTGCAGAATATCTGCAGTCTTCCAGAATTAGAAGGGAAGGGAAATAACAGAAGCATTAATAATATCCCAAATACAACTGTGGGGACTGCTGACCCATTCATAGAAAATACACTGTTGATGGATGCAGCATCACCACTAAGGTTGATAAAATGTTTCATACTAAGAATAGGTTAATTAACAAGTCACGGAATGATGGAGACTGGTTGTACTATGAAAAATGTTGCTGCTCTAAAGAAACCCTAGCTCTTGCAATGTTGACAAACAGTGTAAGAAAATGGAACCCCTTCCCCTGGTGCTCATCTCTTGGGGATGAAAGTTGCATGGATCTACGATCCTTAGGCATCATGACTCATACCCATGGACAGACATGTTCTCCGTGGCATACATATTGATTCTGTCCATTGGTACCCTCACTGTGCACATGTGCCTAGGTAAATCCTAAGTCTGAAGGCCATTTCAAATGTCATGGATCCCTACAGGAACGCCACCTTTGCATGGCAGTGCTCTGCTCCAGGCTTGTTGTACGTACCAGCTTCTTACCAGGTAGACTGACTTGATGATATAGGGACTATCTATATAGAAGTGCTGTTCAGCTCCCAGTTTTGATTAGACCCAGGAAGATTTACTTATTTATTTAGGCTACATACTCTGAAGCAAGTGACTCTAAGATTTTATTCACACTAATATCTCTAGGCATGTCTACTTCTCATTGCATTCTATAGGCAGCAAAAAAGTCTAACAAGCTGAAACTACTAGGCCCTAGTACTGGTGGGTTGACCATACCAGTGGGGGAAAGGGTACAAATATGTGCTGCCATCACCACTGAACATAGATAGCTGCAACTGTAAGAGCTTCACAGGCAGTCAGAGCAAACTCTTCAGATTTGTGGGGGACTGTTGTTTAAAAATAACCCTTTGCAAGGTGTTGCCTTGAAGAGTAAACATTAACTGACAACAATACTGTAGTAGGTCCTTAAATCATTTGCAGAAGGATTTTCAACCACCCTTTTTCTTCTTTGGCAGATGGGAGCCGAGCTTTTGAAAAGAAGCAGAAAAATACAGGGACAAAGCAAAAGAAAACTAAACCAAGACACCATAGCCAGAGTAGAAAAGCTGAGTATCGGTTACTCAACAAAATGAATCAGAGAACAGAAATTAATGTAAAGAATCATCATTCCTTTTTTCACCCTCCCCTTCCCATCCCATGTTGCACTCTACGATGAGCTGTTGTCTGCTAGTCAAAATATCGCCATATAATGCACCAGTGACTGCCGTTCTCGATTCACCTCCCACTCTCTTCTCTTCTTGTTGACTTCTGCAGAGACAGAAAAGGAATTGTTCACAAAGAAGAACACATTGTAAATAATGGCCAAACTGAATTATTAGAAAGATTTTAGGGAGGTTGCATCCAGCATTCCATTTGAAAACTCCCAGCTTTGCAAATATGTAAAGGAAATAGAGTTGAGAGATCATCCTTAGTGCTTTGTAGGTTGACTTAGGGCATTATCAAGTAAAGAAATAGATCACAAGATATATGGGGAAATACATTGCAGCCCAATCCCAATCCATGCTGAAGCTTTTTGATCTAGCTGGTAGGTTTCTACCTTTGGGGCTTAGGCTGGAGCATTTCTCCAGCAGATGGAAAAGTCAGTTTATGGGAGGTTGCTTCCTCCTTTATGTGACCCTTTTTGGTGCAATCAGGTGCATGCCTTTGAAGCCATGTGATCACACCTTTACTTTGCAAACTACAGTTGTCCACCGACATTTTGCGTTTCATATATTGCATTCCCGGTATATCGCGAGACCGTAGTATATGAAATGAAGGACTCCTGGGGCAAGCTGCATGGGCCCATTTGAGGCCTCCTGTACTTATCCCAGGTCTGGCGCTGCCCTGAATGGGCTTCTGACGGGCTTCCTGGGCCTATCGGAGGCCCCAGAAGTGGTTTCTGGAAAACTGTAAGTCATTCCAGAAAAATGGAAGTGTCTTCCGGATCACCCAAAAACAATTCTGGGGCAGTGCCAGGCCTCAGGCAAGTATAGGATGCCCCAGATAGGCCCTCCAGTCCCGACCCAACCCAGCACCTGCACATTGCAGATTTTTCATTATCACAGGTCGGGTCGGATCCCTAACCCCCACGATAAGTGGGGGATTACTGTACTCTGTTAATTTCCTGATTTCATGTGGAGAATTAACTTCCTATTTTCTGGTTTAATTTGTAGAATTTCTAAAGTAGGCAGGATGCTCCCTTGACAAGTGTCTGTATTGCTCAAATGCTGGTTGGTGTTTTTGAAAAGATACATAATGACATAAAACATTTTATAACTATTTTCAAAACGGTGCATTGGTTGATTTGGCTTAATGTTCAGGATCTACATTGGATGATTGATCTCTTTCCAAACGGTCCTGGACAGAGCTTGGAAATTTTAGCTTCTGGGATCACAACACCCAAAATACCCTCACTAGGTTGGGTTGAGAATTGTGAGACCTGTAGTCCAAAAACAGTTGCTTTTCCAAACTCTGGATGCTGACTTGCATACAAATTCCTAATTTATCTTCCAGTCAGCCACATTGGCTTTTGTAAAGACCACCTCATTTACACAGCAGACACACATGCCTTATCCTTGAGATGTATACATCTTTCCCACTTCTTTCTCTAAAGGAAAGGAGCCAGACAATTTTTGTCTAAACTATACAGTATAGGGGATGTTAAATAACATGGGTCATCTTCAAGAAACAAATCAAAGCAGGAATGACAGTTTCTGGGCAAACCAAGAACACACTGACAGGAACAACACACTTAGCCCAATGTCTGCTGACAAAATGTAACAGCAAAAGATTGACTCAGGGAACTGACTGGTAGATCAGAATCAGACCCCAGATATTTAAAGACATATACTCTAGGAGTCTAGTGAGCAGATACAACTTGCTGACAACCTTCTGACATCCATACTGTAGTCTGAGCCACTGATATTATGATGAACTACGGAACTTCACTGTTTGAGAGAAACCCCACTTTTCTCTGTGTGGCATTAAATTAATTATTACATTAAAACATAAGGCCTATACCAAAAGTTTTATCCAACACCAGCAATTAATCTTCCGTTACCTAGAACTTTCCAGGCAATGTATCAATTTCTGTAAGGTTTGCTGAAAATCAAAAGGAACAATTTTATCATACCTACTTGGAATTCTCAGTACTAAAAAGGGAAATAAGGGTTTCTGGCCTTTGGAACGTTTCAAGCAATGGAAGCTGCCATCTTATTATTTTTAAAGAAGGGCTAAAGTGGGAGGAATTTCTTGAACATCACATAATGATATATAAATATTAATGTGAACAGGATTTTTAAATGGCTTGTCCAATTAGTGGTGGCTTCAAGTTTCTTTAGTCCAGATAAAAGCTTTTTCCTCAGACAAGGTGATAACATCAAACTCTATAAAAGGTCTGCCATGAAAGAGTTTCTTTGTTCTGACATTTTCCCCATCTCCTTGAGCTCTCCTTTGCATCCCAATCAGATAGAGATGCATGACAGAAGTCCTTCATCTCTCTTTCTCTCTCCTCCACTCGCCAAGCTTCATGCTTCTTTGCCATTCTTCTATCTTGCATTGTAAATCAGTAATTATATCGCTTCATGTTTGGATAAGAATAATCTTATCCCTCTAGCTTAATCACCCACTTCGGTCATAGTCATTCATTATTTCCCTCTTTTCTTGTTAGACATATGTGGGTGGTGTTTTTGTTTTTTTTTTTTGCCTTTTCTGGAGCTAAATAGACCTAAAACTTTGTGCACTTCCAGGCTGTCTCCAGTTGTGGTCAGTTCTCCTAAGGGAGAAGGACAAGGGGAGCCTCCCGTGCTCTGTAGAATCTTCAGCTACTTCTGTCCCTCTCCAGTCTGTTCTAGAGGGTGCCTAGCTGTGTCGGCATCTCTGGGCTGTCACTCCAGAGATGGAAGGCATCGGGCAGGAGAACAGGGAGGAAGGCGACTCTGGCCACTTCCCCTGACCACCACCCCCCAATTTCCCACAAAGAAGAACATGTGGGAGCACCAGTCCTCTCATGGAGTGATCCCTTCTGTCAGTACAATCAATGCAGTTTTGATACAACAGCTAAACAGCTATTTACTAGTTAAATGTTGCTGTTCAGAATCCCCCTGTTTAACTTATGTCAGCTGAAATCCATATATGTAGATCTCAATGGCAAGTTGCCACCAGTTAAGAAATCAATGCTTGTACTTCTAGCTGCAAGCCAAGTAACACGGCTGGTGTGCCACAAGAAATACCAAGTGTCAACTTCTTAACTAACGGTGATTCACTGCTGATATTATTAGGCCAAAGCCGACAGGGTTTTCTTTTGTCATTTAATTTTTTTTTTTAAAAAACCATTTGTGTATATGCTCAAAGCACCCTTATCACCACTGACAGCATAGTTTTCAGCTCTGGGAATGTAATTCTACACAAACTTAATTTGGAAGTACATCCCACTTATCTCTGAGTAAGGCTACACAGAACTGTGCTATAAAACAATTTTAATGTCAGTGTAGGAATGGGAATCAGTTATGGTTATAGTTTTTACCATCTGGGTTCAAATCCAGTAGGCCACAAATCTAGTAATGGATAATATTTGAAATATTAAAGAACATGACACAAGTAGGGAAATTTTTACATCACCATTCTCCCCTTTGGGAGGTAAATAAGGACTGCAAAGCGCACACCGGCCATTACCACTCCTTCCTTCCTTCCTTCCTCCCTTCCTTCCATCTACACCCGTCACATGTTAATTTCACCTTAAGTCTCTTACCTCTGAAACAGAATAATTCATTTAATTTACTACAGTGTGAGAAAAAGAATGTTTCATTTACATGGAAGCAATTTATAAGGATCAGTTATATTTTTCTGCTTTGTGGAGATCCTAGCCATTGGAACTACTTCTAAACACATAAAGTGTGAGATTGTGTGTATGTTAAAAGAAAGACAATAAAACAGAAAAGAACATTTTTGAATATTGCATCTTAATTGACATGGACTTTCTCTCCTTTTAGCATCACAACTTTTTCAACAGGAGTCTTAAGAAAGAACACTGTCTTATATTGTCAATACACTGTCAAGGACATAAAAGTAAGCACAACAATAAGACTTTTTAAAATTGCTGTGACAATGCTGCCACTGTTCTAAAGCTACTATATTTGAGATTTGTAAAATCACATTACTGGTGTAAATAACATATTGTGGCAACATGCAATGTTGGTATCTTGCAATTAGCATTACAAAAGAGAGGGACAGACATATTTGCATCTCTGTGCTTTGGCAGGGATCTCAAAACTTGCATGTTATAATCAAGGTGCAACAGGAATTTGCCTTTCAGCCAGGCATCACTTTCTATCAAGGAATCAAGTTGCATGTGATTATGCCCATATTTCTGCAGTCTTTTTCATCTCTCAGATGTTAAGCCTCTACAGTGTCATGTTCTCCCGTTTCTCTAGAGCAGGTCAGTGCAAAAGCAATCTAGTCACAAGTGATGCTTCATAGATCAATACCAAGGGTCTGACATTCCCATGGCATGCACCTCTTCTTCTGAGGATACAGATTTCATAGAGCTAGACTGAAATCCAGCATAAACTGCTTCTTGTTCTTCTAAACTGTAACACAGTGTGCTATGTCTCTATGCATATGGCTACTGCTGGGATGTTGATGATCTACAACCAAAGTGAGGAACTCGATTTGGCCCAAAAGGATGGATTCCAACTGGGAAGATGGTGTGGATGGATCTACCCAGTGTGTGTGTGTGGGGGGGGGCTTCAAAGAGGATAAGGGCCAAAGCAAAGGGGGCAAGACCTTGCTCACCCCTCCCCCAAGCAACAACTTTCCAAAAACAAGCAAACTGGTGGGCTGCTAATTGGAGTTCCTATATCATGCAAAACCTTCCAGGACTATACACGTCTTCTCTATGAAATAGGAAAACATTAATGTGAAAAGAAATAAATGTGAGGAGAAAGTGAGGAGGAATTAAAGAAGCCCTTAATGAGGGTGAAAGAGGAGAGTGAAAAAATGGGCTGAAGCTTAACATCAAAAAAACTAAGATCATGGCTACTGGTCCCATCACCTCCTGGCAAATAGAAGGGGAAGAAATGGAGGCAATGACAGAGTTTATTTTCTTGGGCTCCTTGAGCACTACAGATGGTAACTGCAGCAACAAAATTAAAAGATGACTGCTTCTTGGGAGGAAAGCAATGACAAACCTAGGCACCATCTTAAAGAGCGGAGACATCACTTTGCCGACAAAGCTCCGGATAGTCAAAGCTAGGGTGTTTTTCAGCAGTGATGTGTGGAAGTTAGAGCTGGACTGATTGCTACAGAATCATTGCTTTTGAGCTGTGGTGCTGGAGGAGAGTTTTGAGAGTTCCCTGGACTGCAAGGAAAATAAACCTATCCATCCTGAAAGAAATCAACCCTGAATATTCACTGGAAGGAAAGATGTTGAAGCTGAGTCTCCAGTACTTTGGCCACCTCATGAGGAGAGAGGAGTCCTTGGAAAAGTCCCTGATGTTGGGGCAGAATGAAGGCAAAAGGAAACGAGGACGGCAGACAATGAGATGGTTGGACAGGGTCATCAATGCAACCAACATGGATTTGACCAAACTATGGGAGGTAGTGGAAGACAGAAGGGCCTGGCATGCTCTGGTCCATTGGGTCACGAAGAGTCAGACACGAATGAACAACTGAACAACAACAACAACATCATCAACAACAAATGTGGCAATTCCAGCCCAGATTATTATTGTCATTAGAGCAGTCATATTGCTCACTGGAGACAGTCTAATCACATCAATCTTTAGCCCTTGTCCCTGTCCATCTACCACTGATAATGCTATTATAAATTTAATGATGCCTCCTCGATGTCCTATGATCCCTCTTTTACGGTATGTCGTCGTGTTGTCTACATCAACAGGAAAATAAAAATGAAGAAGCAACAGCAGCATGTTAACCGATTTCAAGGCCAGCTCACAGAAGCCATTGTTTTCTTTTTCACCAAAAAAAAAAAAAAGGAATTGTGAAGTAGGCAGTAAGTAGATGGAAGTGGCAATGATTTCTGTAACGATGGCAGTCTATTTTCTGTCCACTGAAAAAAATTAAATGCTGGTAACCTTCTGCAGCCTGGTTCATGTTTGCGATTGAAACAAATGACATGAAGTTCTTTATGCAAGGATTCATGCCCTTAACAGCTAGGACTGAACATGTGGAGAATGTAACACTGCATATTCTGAGATCTCATTTGCAGGCAGTTCTTGATCTCCTGAATTGTGTGGTGGATTGCCATTAAGATCTGTGCTCCTGTACCTATTTTCCTCCTCTTGAGGACACAATGGTAGCTTCCACAGATAAAAGGCTCACACAGATACTATGCTAATCATCTTTCAACTAATAATATGACATCAGCAAAGAAGAAAAATGAAACAACTTACCTAGATCTTAATTATCTGTTTGGGATTCTGTAGGCTCGTCTACATTTTCAACCTGACTAGTCATTTCAACTGTGGGGAAAAAGCAGCAGGATTATATATCTGGGCACATTTCATACCTTAGTATTTATTCCAAAAACAGGAACATAATTATAGAACTGGAAAATTCATGGCATAACTCTATTTCAGAGCAGCTGTCTTCACAGTGGATTCATCCAAGAAACTCCATGTGGTGAAGCCCAATGTCACCTTATTTTAATGGCACCATTGCTGTAACTCTTCAGTCCTGATTTGAAACTCCCCTTTTGCCATCCTCACAAAGGTGCTATGATGTCCTTTTGACATCAGGGAAATTTAGGTGGTGCACTGTTTTCCTTCCGAGTTTTACACGACTTCAAGTATCAAATTCCTGCGTCTCGGCAAGGCCTGGACAAGATGCTCAGTACACAGTCAAGTGCAACACAGTGTTTGTCCAAAGAACATGGATGCTTCCCATATAAAATTGGTTTTTTTCTGCCAGCTCCTGTTTTTTAAACTACTGACTGAGGTTGAACTTCTGTACACCCTTAAGAAGGAATGAATCCCATGAGTTTGTAAAGGACATTAAAAGCAACATCATCACTGTGCAGGGCATTGCATCTAGGCCAGTGGTGGTAACCTCCAGCATTCCAGATGTTTTGAATCACAACTCCCAGAATTCTGAGCCTAGATTGCCAATGATAAGCTGTGGGAGTTGGGGTCCAAAACATCTGGAGTGCTGAAGGTTCGCCATCACTGATCTAGGCTGTCCACAACACACACATTGAACAAGGCTACTGTGTGGCCCCTCTATGAAAGATCTTTGTGAACGCCACTGCATTACAGGTCTGATTTTCCCTACTGCTTGCATAACTTGGAGTCAGAGCTGTAAAGCGGGATTTTAGCCATAAACAGCCAATTCCGCTGCTTTTTAGGGCTTTAATCTTCTTCTTCAAGTGCCATGTCCTCACAGAATGGCAATCAGTAGCCTGAACTGGTGTCTATCTTTAATAAGAACTAGAGATGGGCACAAACCAAAAAAAATGGCAATTTGTTTCGTTTCGTGTCGTTTTAGGGTTTGGTTTGGTTTGGTTCATTTTTTATTAATTTTTTTCCAAATATTTATTTTGTTGGTTCATTTTGAATAGTTATTCATCTTTTCCCGTTTTGTGCAATTTAATCCATTTCACAGCGCATGGGCGGCGGGGGGGGGGGGGAAATAAAAAAATAAAATAAAAACAGACAGACATTGACAACTGCATGAACTGGACTGGCAGCATAGCCCGGGGGGCGATCCTGGCCCCTGTGGCTGGGGCTTTTTGAGGCGCTGGCTTGGGGCCAGTGTCTCGGGGTTCCCCCCCAAGCACTGACTGCATGTCCGCTGGGGCCGCATCAGCGCTCCTTTTCATTTTTTAAAAAATTTTAAATTTTTTTTACTGTCAACCACGTGTCCCGCACTACAGCTGTAGTGAGGGCCAGTCAGCTTTTTTTTATAAAACTTTTACTGGGTCTGGTGCTCGTGGCCGGTACCAGGCCCAAGCGCCGGATCTGTTTTTTGTTTGTTTGTTTGTTTTTGCCCACCCTGAGTTCTCCCCAGTGCTGACCGAGCCATTTTTAAAGGGATCCAGCTGATGGCAGGTCAGCAGGATCCCTCTGAAAATGGCCCTGGTGCCAGCGTGGAATTCCTGCATTGGCAACGGGGCTATTTTCAGAGGGATCCTGCTAACCTGTCATCGGCTGGACCCCTTTAAAAATGGCCCAGTCGGCACTGCGGAGAACCCCTGGTGGAGAGTGGGCCATTTTTAAAGGGGTTCCAGCCGATGACAGGTTGGCAGGACCCATCTGAAAATGCTAGGGAGGGCAGCTCGATCCCTGGAACAGCCCCACCCCCCAGCATTTTCACAGGACTCCTGCTGGGCTGTCAGTCGCTGGACCGCTTTTAACCTGGCCCAGTCGGTACCAGGGGGAGCCCCTGGTACCGACTTGGGCAGGCTTAAAGGGGTCCAGCCATTGACAGCTAGGCAGGAGCCCTCAGAAAATGGTGGAGGAAAGGGTAGGCTTTTGAAATCCTTTTCCTGCCAAAGCCAGCGCTACAGCTGATTGGTGGCACTGGCTTCTGGTGGAAAAAAAGCCTGCAGTTTCGCCACACCAATGGCAAGAGAAACGTTTCCCATAGGAATGCATTGCTTCAATGGAAAATGAAAAATGAAACAAATGAAATGGGAATTTCTGTTTCATTTCATTTTGTTTTTGTTTGATGGGTCAATTCGTTATTCATTTCATTAGGTAATGAAATGAATAACGAAACAAATTAAAAATTCATTTCGTGCCCATCATAATAAGAACATTAAAAGACAATGTGAGAATACCCTGCATTTCATAATGAGGAATGGTTACTTTTTACCTCAAAACATTTTGTGGGAGTCACCAGAGGGAATAGGGTACTACTTTTGTTTTGTTCAAAAGGGAAGTATATTTTAAAATTCAGTTTAAAATAACATGTTATGAACTAGCAACCAAGAAATTACTTTTTCCACTATAAAACGTAAGACTAACCTATTACCTATTTCAGTGATATTTAGAATCTCTGGTGAAGCCAATTGAATCCAGTCAGGATTATTTGAGAGTGAGCATGCAATAGTGTCAGATGGTGCAGTATATAAATCAAATATATAAATAACCAACTTCTCCCTGAGATCTGTCTGGCCTCTTTGGTCCCGGTTTTTAAGAAACAGCTGAAAACACGGCTTTTTAGAAAGGCTTTCCCTGGGTATTAATCTATCCTGTTATTGATTCGCTGTTATCTAACTTTTCTCACTCTGCCTTTAGCCCATTTTGCTCCTTTTTTGACAGTTTGATATATATTGTTTCTGTAAAATTTCTATGTTTTATTATATTTGTTTGTTTTATTGTATTATCTGAATTGTATCTGAAATTTATGTAATTTTGTAAATCGCCCAGAGTAGCCATGTAGCTAGATGGTGTGGTATATAAATTTAAATAAATAAATAAATAAATAAATAAATAGTCTTGCTCTGTGAATCTCCTACAATATAAACCAGTGTTTCCCAAAATTGGGTCCCCCAATGTTTTTGAACAAAAACTATCAGAAGCCTTTACTGCTAGCTGTGCTAGTGAGGATTTCTGGGAGTTGTAGTCCAGGAACATCTGAGGACTCTGAGTTGGGAACCACTGACCTTGCCCATGAGTTCCACCCACACACAATCCTCTAGGAAGCATCTATATGCAAAAGAATTTGCAGAGAGGTGCAAGACACAACTGTGTGTATATCTGGGTAATGCTATGGATGCCAATGGCCCAACAGATGTTGCCATCTTCCCTGGTTGAGAGGAAGCACACTAACTGTTCCAGGGTCCTACTTAGCTAGGGAGATCAAATGAGACAGGTTTACAAAATAATATTTTGTACAGAAGCTATCAGGTACTCCCCTCAGTGGCCAGAATTTTATCCCATAAATAAAGGAAACTACTGGTAATATCAGTCAAGCAGCACAAATTGCAACAGTGAATTGCCCCTAGTCAATAATGTGATGCTTCTATCATTCATCACACATCAGTCCTGTGCAAGAAGGAAAACAAATGTTGACTTCTAAGCCAGCAGCAATTCCCCTTTGTGATTTACACTGTTCAATTTATGGTGGTAATAGAATTGTAGCCAGTGGCTTCCCCCCCTCCCTCCAATGAGAAGGTGTGCCATAGATAAGGATGCAACAAATACATTTTTTTCACAGTTTACTCAATTATAACTATCTTAGGCTTATATCTGAGAAACAAACAAACAAACAAACAAACAAAGAAACTCCAATAGGATTCTGACCAGTATACTTAAAAACATTGGGTTCCCTCTCTCCATATTCCATTGAGTTAAGGTTTTATGAAAGCAGCACATGGCAACATTGCCATGCAGTTCTATGTCACTAGAAAAATCCAGGGGAAACTTCAGAGTCTGTAGGACTATAAAATGGACAAAAAAGCACAAGGTCTTAGAGCTATTAGGAATACTTACCACAGATTTACAGCCTTTCTTCAGAATTCGCTTCAGTAGCGTTTAATGAGACCTTTTACAAGCTTCTGTGAATTCCTATTTATTTATTTATTTATTTATTTATTTATTTATTTATTTATTTATTTATTTATTT
>JAHTLZ010000074.1:21602085-21628585 GCA_023846285.1 Phrynocephalus versicolor | reverse complement strand
TTTATTTATTTATTTATTTATTTATTTATTTATTTATTTATTTATTTTTGAACTTATATCCCGCCCATCTTCCCGAGGGAACTCTGGGTGGCTTACAGCGAGCTGACCATAGCAGCAAATTTCCAATACAGTAACACTAACAGACAATCACAGTATAACAAACAAATAAGATTTAAAATTTAAAACATATGCAGCACCCTTAGCTAGAGCGATGTAATCGCAACAGCGTCTTACTAATTAGTATGAACAGCAAATAGCAGCAGACAGCAGAGGAAAAAGAAAAAAAGGAAAAAAAAGTCAAATTAAACAAGGTCACTAAAGGCCTCTGCAGAGCGCACCTCGCTCGGAAGGGAATTCCACAACAGGGGGGGGGCACCACCGAGAAGGCCCGGTTACGGGTGATGGTTTTCCGGGCCTCTCTAGGGGGGATGACCCTCAGCAAGTGTGCTTGCGACTGCCGAACTGGACGGGCCGAGGTTGATAGAAGTATACTAATACTCTGAAAAGAACCACATTTGCGCATGTGTACTTCTGAAATCACCTGAATTGAACCAGTACCAGGACTTCCTGGGCATAGATAGGAACTATGTCTCTGATTGACAGACTGTTGTTATATCCATATACCTGCAAAAGTCCATATCAGATTGTTGGTGGGCGTAATGTTAAACCACATACCCATGTTTATGGTTCACATTCAGGCATTATATGAAAGTACACACTGCAGATTTGTCGCAAAATAAATTGGCCAGAATCCTATAGGTTATGCTAGTGTAATGAGCTGCAGTGCTTGCTCTATAAGTCCTTGCTATACAGTAGAACCAAGGTATCTGCAGGAGAAGCCACTGAGTGTACAGAAAACCCCTCTCTCAACCTCTCACTCAACACTTATCATGCTGCCCCTTCATCAATCCCCAGCCAAATCAAAAGCACTTCACATCTCCACCAGGAAGGCTATAGCTAATGACCTGTACTTAATGTGTGTTGGGAAGGGTTGCATTGGTGTGACTTTCACACACTCCAGGCCACTGTCCTCCTATCAAGCCTATTCAGATCAGGTTGGTGTGAAACCAAGGTGCACTATAATTGAAAAGCTTGCACCAACTTTTCTCACACTGAAGAAGCGAAATGTTTCGATCCCACAAGAAAAGATGACCAGTTGTTATGACTCAACTCCCAGGCATACTAGCAAATGCATTTTCCTAAGAACAGTATAACACTCAAGGGATTGCTGCTGTAATACAGAGGTTTGAATACAATTTGGTCTTGAATGGAGTAATAGTGGAGTCATCCATTTTTCAACAGGCATGTTATGGAATTGCCAATTTTGTATCCCTGCTGTTGCCTGCATATTTGAACTCCCTTGGGCCAAGTGGCTACAAGAACTGTCACAATGAGCACCTGTACTTCAAAATTTACCACTGTACAGCTGCAGGGGACTCTTACAGGCTTAAGGCAAATTAGAGGGCCGAGGCAGAAGTTGAACATTTGGTAAAAGATTGCTAGGTCTCTGGAATAAGACCACACAAGCTCAGACAACGCTTAAGGAAATGCAGGGAGGTGTGAAAATAAGGAAAATAATAATAGTGCAGAGGGAGAACAGTCATAGTGAAGCCGGGTTCAGTACCCACACAGAGCCATAGAAGGCTATGTAAGATCATGCCAAGATAGCTTTCAATCAACAGGGAAAGGTGATGTGCCAAAAGCTAAGAGGCAATAAGTTGCGCTATGTTGAAACCCATTCATTAAAATGTTAACATGGACAGTTAAATTCTCCCCAGTATAAAGCTCTCAGCAACATAGAATCATAGAGGGGAAATAACTTTTGGCACTCCATGCAGCTTTTTATATTATGGGACTCTTCTCAGCATTCAAGCCTGGAAAGCTGAAAGAGAAAGGAAGTCCCAAGAGCCTCGTGGCTCAGTGGTTAAACTGCTGTACTGCAGCCAGAGTTGTATTCACAACCTGGGGTTCAACCCCCGTTGCCAGCTCAATGTATACTCAGCCTTCCATCCTTCTGAGGTCAGTAAAATGACTACCCAATTTGCTGGGCGAGGGGGAGGTGTAGCTGTAGAGCTATGGGGTGGTACATAACCAGCATGCTTTGCTTTGCTTTGCTAAGCAATACACAGGGGTATCATTATATTCCCCCAAATGTGAGGAACAACCAAAGGCTGCAAAAGGAGAGACAAACCTTGGGCTGGGATTCCTCTTTAGGAAATTATGTAACACACATTATGTCATGAATAGCCTGATCTCCCATGACTCAAATGCAGTACAGAATGCAATACAGGGCTGGATCCAGACTATCTATTATTTATTTCTCTTTTCTATTTCATTTGCTCGGCCTCTGAAGGACCCCCTGCTGGCATCAAGACCAGCTCCTAAGCTGACCTGCTCAGAAAAGTGGTGAATAAAGGAAAATGGACTTTTCACCTGCCATAATAATATAACAACATGCAAGCGGTTATCTTAACATTTCCAATTGTATATGTTCAATCGTTAATTGAGATTGAGAGGAAGACAAAGCTTGATTCAATGCTCCATGACGGCAGTGTCTGTTTTTATAATTCCTTTAGCTCACAGAGGAGACTGCTGTTCTCCGGTCTACATTCAGGTCTCTTGTGCTCCCAAACTGCCTGCCAGCAGCCTCCAATCGAGGTTTTCTTGTTGAGCAAGGGCGCTTAGGAAGCACACATCTAACCTCACTTCTTTCTCATGGCACTCCACTGGATCACAAACTGGGCACCCATGTTCTGAAGCTTTTGCCAGTCTGGTAGGCTGGCGTGCACTCACACATCCCAGCAAAAACTTATTAATTGCCAGCGAGAAGCTGCTGTGAGTCATGCCATTTGCCTCCCATAACAGTACCACACAGCTTGGCCATTGACTTCTTAACTTGCAACAATTTCCCACTGAGATATAGATCAATTGCTTTATGCCTGGAGGTGTAACTAACAGGATGTTGACTTTTACCAGCTTGTTTTATCAAACTAGATTTGATAGAAATCAATGAATATAGGCATAGATTTCAGGACCATGGTCATCTTTGCTATAACAAAGGTGTTACATAAACATTTTTATATATAACAGATATTTGTAGCCACCCAATTTTGAAGACTGCACAATAGGGTTTTTATGGATAAGCTCCTCCCTTCCTCTGGAAGGTCCAAAAGAAAAGGAAGATGGGAGTCAATTAATGTAGAGTTATTCTGAAAATATCTGTGAAAATAAGCGTTTGGACGCATGAAGAGATATTATTCAGCTGATATGGAACAAAAAAGAGACGGTCATATCCATCTCATTCCAACTTACACTTTGGAAGCTATGAAACTACCTTTGACTTGCAGCAACAACACACTCCACCTCTGTTTACAAGTGTTTCTGATGCATATGTTTCTATAGCATTGCATGTGAACAAACTAAACAGCCCAAAGGTGTCTGAAAGGAGCTCACAAAAGAATATGTGTGTTTACCACTGAAGTATAGAGTTAGAAGGACATGATGACATTCTCTAACTTCAAATAGTGAAGATTTTTACTCTTTATCCTCAGGTACTAGTTGATTTACTTTCAAAGCAGGCCAGGAGATTTCTGTATCACGTGGAAGAAGGGAATACAGAACAAAAGCATTAAAAAAGTATAAAAATTATTTTGTGTATTTGTGTATTTCCCCTACAGCTCAGCTTTTTATGCAGGTGGCGTTCGTAGCATGAACATGGCATTTGCAATCCTGTGGCTAATGGCTCATCCGTAAGTCCTACTGGAGAGACAGCTGCATAACGGATGGCAATAGAGCAGGCCTGCCCAACAGGTAGACCGGGGGCTACCAGTAGCCCGTGAAGGGTTCAAAAGTAGCCCACCGGCCACCAATTTAAAAAAAGTGAGAGGATAAGTTCTCCACCCCTCCCTCCCCCAACCCAAGGACCACCACTGCCCCAGCAAAGCTCTGGGTTTTCCAGCCCCCTGTCTCAGCCGAGCGGGGCAGTTCAAGGGCCATGGCAGAGTCCTTTGCTCTCCCTACCGGCCAGATGATCGGTGCGCCACTGTCTCGCATGACCAATTGAGTTGTTGGTGCTGAGCGGAGGAAGGGGAGTGGGGGGGACAGCGAGGGGTGCGGTCATGGGCGTGCCCACCTCCTTTGCGTGGTGACGGCCCCCTCTTCTCCCCCTTTCCGTCCATCTTCCTCCTTCCACCCCCACAGCTGCCTCACAGAGACTGTGACCTGCCACTCCTCCTGCTCCCCTTCTGAGCCATTCCCTCCTCCTTGCGCTGCCGTGGCGATGTGATTGCCCCGCTGCTGGCTTGGCCCATCTCAGCTTCACAGCGAACATGGCCTGGGCAAGCAGAAGGGGCAATCTGCACAAGCATGCACATGACTCCCTTGCCCCCGTCCAAACCAGCTCGAGCAAGTGTAAGGGAATGCATTGAAATATGTTCCCTCCAGAAAGGATTAATTGATTTTCAATGTGTTCCTTTGGGAAACAACTGCTCTACTTACATTTTTTTTTACTTATGAGCATATGTTTGGAACAGATAAAATTCATAAGTAGAGGTTTTAGTGTAGTAGCCCTCAGGCACTTTCATCCGGAAAAAGTAGACCTCAACCTGTTCAAAGTTGGACAGCCCTGCAATAGAGCATTCCTTATGGGTAGTACCTACAGGGCTGTACCTGATGGGGTTAGTACAGTGTGGATCAGTGGACCTGGGTTCGAACCTCCCTTCAGCCATGCCAACCCAGGGGGAAGGGCACTGGAAAAACCACCCCTCAAACCTCTCATTCGCAAACCATACTACATTTGATGGGACTTTTGTTCGGATAGCAGATGATAGTTTCTACTTTCTTTATACCAGTGATTTCCGAGGCTTTCATCAGGATGCACCCATGATCTTCCTGTTCCTTGTCCCAACGCCTCTCCTTGCATGATTACCATCACTTGTGACACCTCCTAAACCAAGGGTGGAGCACTGGAGCACTTCTCTGCCCTGCCTGGGTCTTTCCCTGCTAATGCTGCTGCTGCAGAACCTCACACAGGGTGTACCTGACTGCCTGTGTCCCTGCCACAACCTTTTAGCATCTCTTCTCCTGCTGCCTCTGCCTCCTCCAATTTTACCCTTCCTTAACAACTGGAGGTATGCCCAAGCACAAACTCGCCTTCTTGCTCCAAGCCTACAGACTTAAAAGGACAGTTTCTTTGGAAATGAGGTAGGTGGACTGGAATGGAGAAGGAAGCATCCCAAGATTGAACAAAAACCTCTAAGGGGTTGAGGAGGGACAAGAAGATCTGGGAAATCAGCCAAGAGACTTGTTTGTGTTCATAATGATGTAAAGGGTGATGCCATCTGGATGGCAGATAGGTGGGGAAACAGGGACCTTAGAAATCGGTCAGGTATACTTCATGGAACAAGTTCCCCATCTGGATGAGTCCAGTTTTGCACAAACCAGGCTTACTGTAATAACAATAATAATAATAACGATAAAGCTTTGAACTGCACACCGGGAAAGGACCCTCAAGTCCACCTCAAGGAGGCAGGGTGGGGAATGAAACTCCTGACCTCTGGATTCCATGTCCAAATGCCTTAAAACACAGAGATCCTGTCAATAACCCTACATTCTGCCTTTGCATCAAAAAGTGTAGTGTGGTATCATTTCCACTATTTCGCACATATCCTTTAAGCTACCGTGGCAAAACCTCTTTGGAAGCTTACCGTCACAACTGGAAATGTTTTGTGTATCACATGGACCTTCAGCTTCCACCGGCTCCGGGGTCTGCTTTTCTTGGCCTTGTTCTGCTCCTTCAGAAACAACTAAAGGGAGGCGAAACAAAATGCACAGCATCAAGTCAATGCGCCATCCACAGACCTTGGGCATCCATTACCTTCCTTATAAGCACAATCAGGGCTGGCATACATTAAAAGCCATTGTTCAGAATATGTGTCGGTGTCAATATCTTTGCATCATATGGCGTCATGAGGTGTTTGAATCAAAGTTTGCGTTCCAAATGTCTAGACTGCTGTTTTTGAAGGGACACCCTTGCCAGATGTGCGTGCTCACACTCTCTCCAAGCCAAGGTTGGAATTCAAAGAGGCAGGCGGGTGAACGAGCATGTGTGTATACATGCTGAGTGTGTGAACCTGGAGCAGGGAAGTGCACTGGGAAACAGCTGAGCAAGCTGGTGCTAGAAAACCCATCATACACACTGCGATCCTTGTGAGTGTTGATGCACTCAGGAAAGCCTGGCGGGCGACAGGCAGGTGGACAAACATGCATTCAAGGCGGGAGGAGACACGGCTGGTTGGAGAAGGGAAGAGAGAGGTAGTGGCCGCACCATTCCGTTTCGTTGCCTGCCTTTCAGCCATTGGTTCTGAGGCTAGCACACTGGCTTGGTGAACAGCTGCCTTCTTGATGGATCTGCCTTATCTTTTCCCCCACCTCCCCACCCTGGGACTGGAAGAAGATCTGGGCAAATGAGCAAGAGGTAGGGGCCTCCTGCAGGCTGCTGAGGTTCTTCCCCAACGCTCCACTTTTAGCACAACTGAAGCAGGGGCAAGTGGCTGATTAACATAGACAGAGGTGTTCATATTGGGGGAATTGATTTAAATGAGTTGATTCCACATCCGTGTTAAAATAAACAGACCTCTGCTAGGACAATAAAATAACTGGCTGTCACTACAAAAAAAAAATCCCACCAAATTAATCCACCCTCACACACAGGCTCACAACTAGGGTCTGTGTCACCCGGAGCAAACATTGATTTCATGCCCCTTTGCCAGCAGGGGATGGATAGAATAATACAATGTACAAATATTATTTAGTCATTTTGATGCCCCCTCTCAATGTGGCCCCCATGCCACACCTGCCCCCCCCCCCCCCGGTTGCAGCCCTGGTTGCTCATGTGTCATGTATTCCTCCATTTCCACTGTGATTCAAAGCAAGCTAAATCTGAATTAAATCGGAGTATTTTTTTAAAAAAATGTGAACATCTTCTCCATTTTGGAAGCCCTCCTGTCCCAAACATGGTAGCCACACTGGGAAAGTGCACAAGGGAACTTCTCAAATGATGTGCTCATTTGCTCAGGTGATGGACAAAACCTGCATCATAATATGGCCTTTGGTTGGTAGCACCCAATTTCTTCCAGTGATTGTTACTGAAGAATCTCCCTCCTTGTAAAAGACAAGATGAGATAAGGACTAATCCCATTTTGAAAGCTTTCCAGTATCGATCAGCATTAAAATGGATGTAGCTGAAGTGTGGGCACACTGAGAAGTCGCATGCAACCTAGCATTTAAATTTAGGGAAATGTACTTGATGGCAGGCACTCAACAGTTTTATTTCTTGTGCTTCAGGGTCTTGCTGGGGATGTGATTGAAACGGCAGAGAATGCTAGAAATGAAACAACACCGGGAAATGGCCTTTCCCTGTCTCATGCTCTGTACTTTCAGATTTGGGACATGTAGGATTTCTAAGAGCAACTGCTAGCTAATGTTGATGATGGCACTTCCCATATTTTGTGGCAAATATGAAGCTGGCTGTGCCTACCCTGTGGCTGAGCAACAGAAATCAGGCAATTGGTTGCTAAGCAATCGGTAGCATTTGGAGGAAGGGGAAGGGGCGGCATGGATGGAACGTTTCAGAATGTTAACACTTTGAGCACCATCATTCATCTTTCTTACAGCTGAGGCAGGAAAAAAGAGAGAGCTAAAAACCCACCCAACTCCTGGCCCCAAACCCAGGAGAAGTTCTGGGAGGGAGGCAAGCAAGCAAGCAAGCAAGGAGGAGAGTTATGGGAATGAAAATGTCTTTGATTAGTTATATAAGGGCCGGATAGCTCAGTGGGTGTGATATCTGGCTGTGGAGTCAGAGCTTTGGGAGTTCAATTCCCCCACTGTGCCTCCTGTGAGTAGAACCAGCCTGTGTGGCCTTGGGGAAGTGGCAGCGCCCCAGGGTGCCCCCAGAAGCAGGGAATCGGAAACCACTTCTGAGAACTCTTGACCTAGAAAACTATGAAAAAGGTCACCACACGTCAGAATGGACTTGATAGCAGTGGATAAGGATGACGGTGAGTTATATAAAGCAACCTTTCAAAAGAACAGATACTTGTATTCAAAAACAGTCGGGAGAGTTTGCCCAAGTAATTTTATTTTTACAACAATCCTGTGAGACCATGATTGATCCTAATTCACCCAGTGAGCTTCATGGCTCGGAGCCATCTCGAACCAGGATCTACTCAGTTCTCGTCCAGTACTCTATCCAGTATTTCTCAATCTTGGGTCCTCCAAGTGCTTTAGACCAGGGGTCCTCAAAAATTTTAAATGGGGGGTTGGCTGGTTCACTGTCCCTCATACACTGTTGGGGGCAGACTATAGTTTGAAAAAATATGAACAAATTCTATGCTCAATGCACATTTTATAGTGCACAAAAAACAGGAAAAAGTGCCATATTTTAAAATGAAGAACAATTGTACATCAACATAAACGAATAATATTTCAATAGGAAGTATGGCCCTGCTTTTGGCTAATGAGATTTATTTTATTTATTTATGATGAATATTTTTACCCCACCTTTCTTCTTGGAAAAGGACCCAAGGTGGCTTACAATAATGAGGGACAATATACAGTCCAGAACATTTAAGACATATTCAAGTTAAGAACAGGAAGATTGAAGAGGCATCTTGGAACATTAAAAGGTAACATTAGAGCTACAAAGAGCACGCAAGAAGAAAAGAGATGGTTAATATCCGGTTCCTTATTTGTCACTGCTGGTCGTAGCAAGTGATGCAAGTGTTCATCAGTTAGTCTGGATCTGGTTGGAGATTTCAGACATTTCATTTGGGGAAAAGTCTGCTCACAGACATAGGTGCTGCCAAAGATGGTTGGAGTTTTGAGTGCATGGTTCCTGAGATTATAATATGTTTCAGAGGGGAGAGATGCATAGAAATTAGGAAGGCTGCTTGATTTGAATGCAAAGACATTGAGGACCCCTGCTTTAGACATCAGTTCCCAGAAGCTATCACCAGCCTGACTAATGGTACAAAATTCAGGGAGCTGTGAAAAATCCGGAGGTGCAAAGGTTGAATGCACTAATCAATATCACATATTTCAAGTTCAGGTTTTTAAGTAAGGAGGCTAATTACCAGCACACCTCTTGTAGTTAGGTAGTGACAAAACACAAACGAAACAAAACAAAAGAAGAACAAAAATACAAAAAACAAACAAACAAATAACTAGCCAATCAAAAAAACCTATCACACAAACGTGGAATTATTGAGAAGACACTGCAGTTCTCTGTGGACCTGTTCAGTTATCTCTTGTTTTTATGTAGGTACTGTATCTGCTTCTTGCATTTGCATTGTTTTGGTGATTACAAAGGCTTTCTCTTTTTTCTTTTTAAAAAAATAGTTTTCCTTCCTTCATTTTGTAATGTTTTTCACTATTCCCACTACCCTCCATGTTCAAATGCATATAAACATCTCTGCTTTTCAGACTCTTTTTGCCAGTGAACTGCAGATGACAATTTTGCATGCATGTTAAAATTTCAAGATGTCTCCTGAGGATTCTGTAGAATAAAGAAGGTTTTCCCTTGGCATTTGTTAGACACCAGTGGGTCTACACATTCCAAGCACTTTACACATCACTGTCGTTCACACTTGACGGATAAAATTGTGTCACTCTAGTGTTGAATTCTCTGCATATTTTCTGAAGTCCCAAGTGGCACTGTATACATCTAAAACCACCCACTGAGTTTGTGTTTTTTAAGAAATAAAATCCAGTGACATACTTGGATTACTAAAGAATGATTCCTAAAACAATAAAATGAAAGCATTATGTGCCTTTATACATTTTTAAAGTTCCGGAATGGGATGCTTAGAAGTCCTTGACAAAAATAGTCATCTTCAGAGGAGGAAAAAGTGTCAAATTTCACATATTCACTACAGTGGTTCCTTCAAATGTCTAATGCATGGGTGTTTTGGAGAGATGTGATAAATAAGCACACCACCTCTCTGCTTGATGGCTGATATCCCATAGATCTGCAGATGCTTTCTTCGCAATGTTGCTGGTTAACAAAGCAAACTTTGCACAATATGACAGATAGCACCTCAGCTTCCCCATTTTGATAGCATTCAGATATAGCCAGGCCTGCTGATGCTGCCAGGCAGTGAAGAGGCTCATGTGACATTCTTAAGTGTCACCTAAAAATTGCCCATTAGCTAGTCAGCATGACTGGATTCTCTGAGTTGGAAAAAAGTTTTCTTCTTCAGGCTCTTGCTACAAGAGCCAAGGAATGCTGGTTTCCTCAGATAGGACCATTGTTTAAAAGTCCTGTACACAGTTGAGTACCATTTCCAGAACTATTACTCAATATATAGCTGAGGAAGAATGGTTCAGAGCAATCCTCTTAGGGTCAGCTTTTTCTCTCCATGTTGCAATACTTCTATATAGGTTACTTTTTAAATTTGCATTCTTAGATCCTCTTCTTATAGTTGAATCAAAGTTAAACCAAAGATAAAGCTTTGAAGCATCAGCCAGAGCCGATATTATTTATTTCTGTCAAGAGCGTATCTCCACACGATCAGAGGTGGCCCGACCCACCCGATCCTCAATGGCTTTCTTTCTCCCGGTGGCAATTCCAAGAGAGGCCCGTAAAGTAGCAACTCGGAGACGGGCCTTCTTGGTGGCCAGACCATCTCTTTGGAATAAGCTACCCAGTGAGATACACCAGGCTTCCACACCGGCATTCTTTAGGAAGGCCCTTAAAACCCGGCTGTTCAGGGATGCCTTTGGCGATGGCTAATGTGGCACCAGGCTCTCTTCTTCTGTTCCCCCCCCCCAACTCATAGTCGTCCAGTTTTACCTCTTGCCCGTGCCATTTTATATTGTTTTTACTGGTGTTTGTTTTTAACCTTTGTGTGAACCGCCCAGAGTTCCCGTTGGGAAATGGGAGTGGTATATAAATGCAATAAATAAATAAATAAATAAATAAATAAATAAATAAATAAATAAATAAATAGAACCCCTTTAGATGTACAGCAGTGGTTCTCAATCTGGGGGTCCCCCCAGATGTTCCTGGACTGCAACTCCCAGAAATCCTGGCCACGTCAGCTAGTGATGAAGACTTCTGGGAGTTGCAGTCCAAGAACATCTGGAGACCCACAGGTGGAGAACCGCTGCTGTACAGTAATCAGCCATGGAAAGTCTAAAGAATGTACGTACACAAGGGCTTTTAAGACTGTTTGAGGACAATAGCCAACCCCCACATGCCTTTTCACATCTTCCTCCCCTATACAATCTATTACAGGTTTATTTTTCATATTTCTAACTTGGGTTTCTTCTATTATCTTGATTGGAGAAGACCTTTGCGATGTGATGCTTGAGGGCAGTCATGATGTGATGAGACAAGAGAACTTGTGAGCATAACTATAGCGGTAGGCTATAATCACAAAAATCCCTGTTCTAATGCCCCCATCCCACTGATCCAAAAGGATGATCAGAATACAGAATACAGCACTCTCTCTCAAGAACCCACCTCTTCTAGCCACCTGTGTTCCCAATAGGAGGCTGGGAAAATAGAGTGAATTGAAAATAAACCACATCTTTTTTTAAACCCAACCATTTCTTAACTTGATAAGAAACTTAAATGATATTTTTTTCCAATTCTTGTGACATTCCCCCCCCCAAGGTCTCTTCTTTTTTGCTTTTGCTCCTTGTGTCCCTTTTCTTGTTTTTCTGATAAAAATGTGTAGTAAAGTACGTACACCCAGACCCAGGAAGCACAAAACAAGGACTGATTGTTAAAGCAGACAAAAATGTTCTCCAGTGCTTTTAATACTTAAAAGACTTCATGGTAAAAAAAAAAAAGCAACAGCCATTGTCATTTTGAACATACCACACTATTTGTGTTAAAGCATTTATGTTAAATAATTTGGATGGACAATTTTGCTTAATTCTGCACACACAACATTTCTTCTTGTTTACTTCCCTTTTCATGTCAAGACTCTTAACAAAATTGGCCAGACCCTGATAGGCTATGAATAATTTTGTAATTACTTATCTTATCTTGCTAGGATTTTTATCCCTGTATCTGGGAGGGAAGGGGCTTTCCACTTCTAATCCATTCACCCATGAAATCCATCACTTGGATTTCAGAAAGGATGGAAATTTTATAGCTCCCCTTCATATACAGTTTCTTTCTGTGCTACTCACAGAATCACAGAATTATAGAGTTGGAAGAAACCTCAAGGGCCATCCAGTCCTACCCCCTGCCATGCAGGAATCCCCATCACAGTACAGTATTCATGAAAGATAGTCATGACTATTGTCAAGATTCTACTGTGCCATTATACTCACTCAGCTCTCACAGCATGCTACAACTTCTTGGCCCCTATGGAAGAGCAGTCTCCCAAACATGTTGACATTAGTGGTTGTTCTGCTGGTGGACAATTGTGGAAGCAGCTGCATGTCCTTTGTGTGCACATAAGTGTGGCCTCTAACATTCGGTAATGGAATTGTGCAATGGAAAATGTGGGCTTGCAGAGCTGCTGTAGGATCCAGTGATCTATATAGTACAATCCATCAAAATTCCATGCCCTGCAAACATCACATGCAAAGGGTTCTACTGCGGAAAAACCCTTCCACAACTCCATCAGGATAACAACATGAAGAAACCCATGGAGAATGCTTTTCCTCAGCTTAAAACTCTAGCCTGAGTTTTCGTCTACCTCTGATGCCTGATGATGCTCTTGTGAAATGTACTGGATCTTGTGGAAATCAATATTCTTTGGATCTCCCCCCCCCCACATGCATAATGCTTGTTGTGCAATAACAATGCAAGGGACCCCTAGCGTCAGACAACCTACGTAAGTAGCACCTTAGGTGCCTGGAAATTCTCCTTGTTTTTCCCTGCTCTCCACAACTGCAAGAGGATAAAATGGCTCAAGAACAGACAGAAGGAACCTGGTCTGCATTGAGATTCGGATTCGTTAACAGGTACCCCAAAGAAACACGCTCCAGGCCAGCCACATTTTCATTGTGAATGACAGAATACCATTATGAAAAACAATGCAAAGATTATAGTAATTCCACATGGGGGAAGTTAAAAGCAAGTTCAGAGCTCAATAATGCTTCATTGTGCTGCTCTGGGTGGCGAGTTGAGGAGCCTCCATCCATTAGATCAGCAAGCTTTCCATAACATTGAAGTTCTGTTTATATAAATCTTCATTTTGTTCCAGGTAGCTTGCTGTCTCTGTGTATGTGAGTGTCAGTGGGTAGGGAAGAAAACAGCAACATTCATTATGCTGACATGCATGTGAAACAGGTATTATCCCAAAGCTCATCTCTCCTGCTGTGCAATAAAGCCGTGTGCCACAGAGAAATGAGTCCATTTCACATAAGCAGCAGAATCTGATGAAAACAAGAAGCGCCTTCAGAAGCACACACACCCAAGGTATTATCTCCCCCCATCCCAGCCCCAGCCTGCCGCCTTTCAATCTTAATTTCTACTGCTTGGAACACAAACAACTTGCACATCTCAGAGCCTCCCTAGTAGGAGATGAGAGATAACCAGAATGCAGTTTGTGAGATACCACTTTCAATTACCATTTCCAATTGCATTGCTGCCAGACTTCATTATCATAAAACTTCATAGGTGGGTGAGATTTCTAAAGAATCAGTACTCGAAGTTGGAGCCATGGAATATGGGGAGGAGGGCTGGGCTGTCAGTACCCACAGTTGCCTCCAGATAGTCTCCCGCTCGCACCACCCTCCCATTAAATCATGCAACTTTTAAAACAACCATTCTCAGCCTGGGAGACACAGACTGGAAACATTCTTCACACATCACCTTATAAGGCTCCTTATGCAACTTATACAATCCTGATTTGGACTATATTTCTTTCATATTGTGTTGATGACTGTAGGGGGTGATTGAGAGAAAGAATTTTTTTAAATATCTGCCATGCATATATAAATAACAAAATATCAACACTGAAAATACACAATAACATTTGTCTTGGAAATATATTTATGTATTTTGTGTATATAATACACACAACAAACCTTCAAAAATGGGAATCTGAATTAAAAGCCCTGATGTTTAAAAAAAATTCTACATGTTTTTATATATTGGGACAGCTATACACATAGTGTTTGAAAATATGCAGATAATTTTGAAAATTTGACTATACAGAACTTAGTTTTGTAAATAGGTATAAAATAGGTAAATAGGTATAAAATATTTGCATATGCTGTATTTAAAAGTCAATCACAAGATTTAAAAAGAGCAAAACAACATTATTTTGCATTCTATCAAAACCATACTTCTCACAATGTAGAATGGGATACTTGGAAAAGCTGAATGGCGTACTTATTTTTAAAAAGCTGAGGTACATCTTTAAAAACACAGTTGTTCTGCT
This sequence comes from Phrynocephalus versicolor, assembly GCA_023846285.1. Taxonomy (NCBI): domain Eukaryota; kingdom Metazoa; phylum Chordata; class Lepidosauria; order Squamata; family Agamidae; genus Phrynocephalus; species Phrynocephalus versicolor. The sequence continues at coordinate 21,614,180 of JAHTLZ010000074.1, read as the reverse complement.
TGTGCTTCATTTAGACTTTTGTGAGGTCAGAAAAGGCCTTGTGAGTTGAGGGATAACCAGCTACAAAAGACAAATATGGACAATAGAGATGGGCATGGAACGAACAATTTTTCGTTTCTGTTACCGTTTGTTGTTTCCGTTATGTAGTGAAACGCCAAACGAAAAATGTGATGAAAATGAAACGAAACGAACAGAACCACGAAAATTGTGTTCGTTACGTTTTGTTTCTGTTACTGGCGACACACAATGAAATGAGCTGTTTTAAATGTTAAAAAACACCCTGGACATCCATAAAAACGCAGCGATAATTATTTATACTGTCTGATAATACCTACCGGGGGGGTTGGGGTCCTTAAAAGGTGCATTTATGTCTTTTCTCAGATCGCTGTATTTTTTTCCTTTAAGGGGAAGCTGGACTAGAAGGGCCCTTGGCCTGATCCAGCATGACTCTTCTTGTGTTCTTACGTTCTTAACAGAGATGGGCATGAAGTGAAAAATGAAATGCTGTTTTGTTGTTTTGTTACATAATGAATTATTTCATTACAAAATGAAATGGTAGGACCCATTTCATTAGAAAACATAACACTATTTTTTCTCCTCTAGAAATACAATGAGTCATTCTAGAGGAACCAAATAACTTCTTTGGACTTTTTCCTTTAAGCCCTCCAAATTTGGAGAGGTTTGGAGTTCAGGGGGCTGGGTTATGAAACTCCAAATGGGTTCCCCTTATGAGAATTGTTAAGGGAAGTGCTTAATCACTCCCCCTAAACACTTCCCTTACAAATGATTTTCTCCTGGGAGGACCCACTTTAGAGTTTAATAAATCAGCCCTCTGAAACCCAAACCTCTTCAAATTTGGGGGGCTTAAAGGGAAGAGTCCAAAGAAGCTAAACCCCCAAATTTTGGTGCCTCTAGATCCAAGGGGAGCTATATAGCATAACAAATCATTTAATTTTGTTTCATTCTGAAAATTCTTTTAAAAATTCATCAGTAACAAAAAGAAATGAAAGGAGAAACAAAACAAAACACTGTATTTTTGTTTCATGCCCATCTTTGGTTCTTAATTTAAAGCAGAGTCCAAACAACCATTGCCAGCAGAAGGAAAGATATGACCCTTAACATATTAAGTCCCTGGTCCAAACCTCTATTAACTGACAGCAGCAATTTATTTCCTTTCTCATGATATAAAAACATAAGAACATAAGAACAGCCTTGCTGGAACAGGCCACAGCCCATCCAGTGCAGCATTCTGTCTCAGACAGTGCTGCTTTCTCACTGCTAATTGAAAGGAAAGGCCTGCTATTTCTCAGGTGAAAAACCAAATCTGTCACCTACAAGAAACAAATGACAAATCTGTCCTCCTCACTCAAAGCTACAGTGACATGCCTTCCTGCCAAGAGTAGATTCTATTCCATTACAATTGGAGGCAAACAGAATTGAAGGATGCACTTTCAGTCATGTCACCAGGGGATGCTTGCTGATATTCATATCAAGCCTTCACATTTATTTGTTTGCTGCCATGTCTTCAGCAGTATTGGAAATGCATGGTGACTCAGAGATACAAGTCCTGTATGAATCAACAGTGACACTGTTTAACCTGACGCCCACATAAACACACCTTCAATGAAAGTGGAAGAGGCATCAATTCTCATTCCTACTGCATGACTATTATCAGTCTTGCTAGGAGGTCCAGGGCAATTTGGCACATTCTTTCCTTAGAATCAATGAGCAAATTATTTTTTATTAGCACCCACTAACAGCCAAGTGAGGTTGTTAATGAAATGACTTTTACAGAGCACAGTAAGCATTTATTTATGTGTGGCCAATGAATGGTGCTTCAAACTGACAAATGTTTCAGCATCCCAGTTGGGATATTAAAACCTGACATTTGGACAGAGCAGGATAGGGCGGGAAAAGAATGCAAAGGATAAACACTTGAAAATAATATTTGAAAGCCTGCTATGACATAAGCTTGTCGACTCTGCAGCAGCCCAATGCTATCATGTGAAGCCAAGTGTAGTGTGTCAAGAATAGATTTTTTAATAGTCAGATAGTTAATTTTATTTTATGTTGGATATGCCAATTAGGATATCTTGTTTGATCACTCTCAGAAGTTAGGCTTCCAGGTGAGTGAGCATGGTGGAGTGCATTTTGAAATGAATCTAGGACTTAGAGATGGGCACGAATTAAAAAAAATGATGTTTCGTTTGTCGTTTGTCATTTGGAGGGTCCCTTTCGGTTGTTTCCTTTTTTGCAAATTTTTGTAAAAGATTTGTTTTTGTTTTTGTTCGTTTTGTTACCCTTTCGTTACCATTTATTTCAATTTTTTGTGATTTTTTTAGCATTTAAAGCAGTTCACTGTATTGCAGTAACGAAAACGAAACACACGTCAAAATTTCCGGTGTTTCTGTTCGTTTCATTTTGGAGACAAAATTTGTTTGTTGTTTCATTGCGTAACGAAACGAAAAAAACGAAAACGGAAACAAAAATTGTTCATTTCGTGCCCATCTCTAATAGGACTACATTCTCAAGCATTTTCTGCATTATGTATTTGCCTAAAACATATGTTCGGCTTTCATATATTTTCAAGCAATGTGCCTGCAGTTTTTCATACAACTGTATGATGTTTGGATGTCACAACTCTGAAGTAATTTTGTATTATGGAACCTAGAAGATGTAGAAATAATAAACTTGTAGAAATAATAAACTTTGGAGTTGTCTGCAATTATTGCAATACAGGAAATACGTATACAGTAATAAGATATCCAGATGAGTTCAGAAATACTTATAAAACTTGTCTGGTTTCATTCACTACTGGGAAAATGCCTGCTTGGATGAACCATAGGCTTTTTTTCTTTGCCTGGAGTCAGGCATCCTTCTTAGGATCTGACATTCAGATGAGAAAAGAATAGTTTAGATGTGATCAGGCATTAAAATATAGGGAAACAAATAATGGCAGTAAATTATCACCATTAAATAAAACCACACTGTCACTCTCTTGCCCAGATCTCCCAAACCCCCAACCTTCAGAAACAGCAACATGATCCAATCACCACCACCACCACCACCACCCTAACTACAAGAGTTTCTGTAAAGAATTAGCATTTTCAGGGAAGTCAACTCCTCATGTTTGGTAAGCTGTGGTAGAGTGCCCGTCACCTGCCATACTGTCTTGTGGCAGGAGGGGCAAGGGAGAAGGTATTCCTCTACTGACCAGTGGTTATATTATAGTAAAGCAGAACAGGTGCTTTGGCCCCACAACTCACTCACTCTTGGCTCAATCAGCCCACGTGTTCCTCCCCTCCATAATTGTCAGGCAGGTTTGAATAGAAAAACCAGGTCTGATGGTTTCAGCAATATAGGCTAGAGCGCAGCATGTGTCTAGGTCCTTAGCAGGCAATTTTCTAGGTTCCTCTTTGGTATATGCTCATGATGCCCTGCCCTACTGTGGCAGAGCCTTGAAAGGAGGTAGAAATACATTTTGCGTGTAAGCCAAACACTTGATGAGATGGAGCAGAAAGTGCTTAAACTCATATGCAGTTCTTTATTTTTGTTTTCTTTTTAAAAGCTTCTTAAAACATTTTGCCTCACAAGCTAATTTCTATATATTAGTATAGCGATACCTTGGTTTACAACATAATCCACTCCGGAAGCATGCTTGTAGACCAAAATACTCACATATTAAAGCAAAAGCAAAGTGCTCTGCTTATATACCGCCCCATACCACTTCAAGTAGTCTCTGGGTGGTTTAAAGTTTCATTACAGTATGCAGGCTACACATTGCCCCCCCCCGCCAGCAAGCTGGGTACTCATTTTACCAACCTCGGAAGGATGGAAGGCTGAGTGAACCTTGATTGAACCCCAGGTCGTGAGCACAGTTTTACCTGCAGTGCAGACATTTAACCACTGCGCCACGAGGCTCCCTTCCTTAGTCCAGTAGCATATTATTATTATTAAAGCAAATTTCCCCAGGCATCACCAAAATTTATGCCCTGAAGGCCACCTCGGATTAGGAGGAGGAGGAGGAAGAGGTGAGCCAGACAATGATAGCAAAGAAAAGCATAGACTGCTCACAAAGCAAAGAAAAATTATTTAAAATGTTGCTCATTTTGTGAAATACTCGCAAACCAAGGTACTCGTAAACTGAGGTACCACTGTGTATACTTAGTCCAATAAAGGCTGCTATTAAAATCAGAATACTACTCACATCTCCTTCATTCTCTCCATAACATGTTAAAACATTATGAAGTGTGCAATGTGATTCCTCAAAAAGCATCTGTCATTCTTATTGGGAATAGTGGAGGTGGAGGATAAGGTCCTGAATACTTTTTTGGAACAATTTTTGTGTGTGGAAACCACAACAATGAAAACCCATACAAAGCAGGTTCTCTTGAGATTCCTCCCCTTCTGTTTCCTTAATGTGTATGAATGGCACAAGGACAGAGAATTTCACGTCCATTATTTTATTCTCTTCTCTTTCAGGATTGTGTGTTTATAAAATCTTCCATTTGAATAACATCCAGTGACTTCTGAAATGTTTTACTGCAACAATAAATTCACATGGAAAGGACTTCATTTTGTGACACTTGGACTTCTAAAGTGTGGTTGGTTTTATTATTATCGATAGCAACAAACACATCCGTACCAAATTGCTGAGATGCTTGCCTTATGACTCAAGGGTAATGTGCTACTGGCACAATCTGCTTGTTAACTCTTGCTTGGCTGAGCATTCCCAGCCAAACTCTAGCCAGCAGAAGCCTTAGAGCAGCCAAACTATATGTCACATATAAGCCATTATTATGAGATAATTCTTTAAGCACTGGTTGACCCTGGCCCTTCTCTCACCTCCTGATGCCTACAGATTAGGTGGCTTTGTTTAGTGGTTTGGTCTTCGGGACATAGGCACATTAGTTGGAAATCCAATTTTTCAGATACAAAACTCTCCTGAGTGAGTCTATGTAGACGTTGGGTCATGGCAACTGAACATCTTCTCTTGTGAGATCGAAATGTTTCACTACTCAGCCAAGCAGCTTCAGCAGTCTGAAATGTTTTGATCTCACGAGAAAAGAAGTCTGTTTGCCATGACTCAAATTCTGGATAACCTCACCGGAGTGACTGTGTCTTCACAGTCTCCTGAGTGACATTTCTAGGAATCAGTCAACATGATTCCAGCTGCAATGCTGCTGGGTCACCAGCAATTTATGTTCCTCCTCTATTTGAGTCTCCTAGCCCAATTGATCCCAAATGAACAAGGAATGGCAAACTAAGAACACACCCTGGTTTGAGATGCTAGTGGTGGAAGGAACAACAAACTAAGAATCCAGTTTTGGATGTGGAACAAAATGTTTGCTGCTGGCAAATCCATAACTAGTTGAGCCACTTCATAGTGGCAGAAGGAGCCAGGTACGAATGACTGGAGAGCAAGCAAACATTAGTCCACAGTTCTCAGTTTATTCCTGCATGTGAACAACATGTTCAGCTGAAGGAGAAACTCTGCCATTATTATTCATTAGATGCTGCTGGACTAAGGAAGGCAGCATAGACGGAGGGCAAAATTTATAATCCATTAGACATGTCATCATCATAGAGAGCATAGAACTGACATTCCTTTACTGGTAGTTTTGGCCTCGGGGGAGGGAATACACACACACACACACACACACACACACACAAACTTGCCTTCAAAATGATAGGGAGCTCCCATTGAAAAAAGAGGACATTGTTTTATTTTTTTATTTTTTTTTTTTTTGTACATAGAGGTTTACAGTTTCTGAACAGGGAAACTCTTATCATTTGCTGTCTACTCCAGGTCCAGTATAATGTATTTCTGTTGGCTCTAACTCGTTCACTACCAGCGAGTTTATCATTCTTTAACAGTGTCTATCAATATGATCCATCATCAGTGTAAAAAAGGGGGGGATAGAAAAAAATTGAAAAGTTTTAATATAGATAACAAAGGATTCGGATGCTGATCTAAAGATGCTGCTTCACCCATGTTCTAAGTTAAATGTGGATTTCATTGAGGTTTATGAATCATAGGTGAGTATAATTCAACCTATTTTAATTCTGAAGTGGGAAGATTGGGGAGATTATATAATTATACCTGGTGTTTGATAGTTAGCTCTCATTACTGTATTAATGGTTTTTAAGCCCAATTTCTCTTTCCCAGGAGATACCAAGAAAGAAATGGGATTTCTGAACTGTTGCATGCATGTTGCAGGGCGAGATTGGACAAAATGAGGATTCTGGGCTAAATGCCCACCCACTGGAGCTTTTATGAGAGCCCCCCTGGCATCACAAACCCTGTTGATTCATCTCAAATTCATCCTTTGAAAAAAGGGCATCTGAGGCAGAGCATCTGTAGCTGTTACAGCTACATTGGCTATATTTGGAACAAATGAGGCAGCCTTACCACTGCCTCACAGGTACAGCTTGGAGCAGCTCAGATTCCAGGTTATGAGGAGCCTCTCAAAAAGCAAAACAACAACAACAACAACAACAACAATCAAAGCAAAGCAAAGCAAAGCAAAAAGCAAAGTGTTCTTCTTATATACCGCCCCATACCACTACAAGTAGTCTCTGGGCGGTTTACAATTTTACTTACAGTGTGCAGGCTACACATTGCCCCCCCCCCAACAAGCTGGGTACTCATTTTACTGACCTCGGAAGGATGGAAGGCTGAGTGAACCTTGAGCCTGCTACCAGGGCTTGAACCCAGGTCGTGAGCACAGTTTTACCTGCAGTACAGGCATTTAACCACTGCGCCACAGGGCCTTTTATTATACTTGAAACAGCTTATACAGTCGTCCCCCACCATTTTGCGGTTCATATACTGCGGTTCCGGTATATTGCGGGACCATAGTATATGAAATGCAAGGCCCCCTGGGGCAAGCTGCTTGGTCCTGCTTGAGGCCTCTTGCACTTACCCCATGCCTGGTGCTGCCCCAAATGGGCCTCTGACGGGCTTCCCAGGCCTGTTAGAGGCCCCAGAAGTGGTTTCCAGTGAATCAGAAGTCGCTTCACCCAAAATCAATTCTGGGGACTCCAACAGGCCCAGGAAGCCCATCGGAGGCCCGTTCAAGGCAGCGTCAGGCCTCAGGTAAGTGAAGGAGGCCCCAGATAGGCCCCACAGTCCCGACCCAACCCAGCATTTGCATATCACGGATTTTCCATTATCACGGTTCAGGTCATGTGCCTAACCTCCGCAATAGGTGGGGGATTACTGTAGTCCTAGCCTCTTAGATCTCTGGAAGTTGAGTCATGGCTACTGGACTTCTTTTTGAGAGATAGAAACGTTTCACTGTTCATCCAAACAGCTTCATTGGTGACCAATGAAGCTGTTTGGATGAACAGTGAAACGTTTCTATCTCTCAAAAAGAAGTCCAGTAGCCATGACTCAACTTCCAGATAAACTCACCTGGATGACTGAGAATCTTCACAGACGCATAGCCTCTCAGACCTTGCAGTTCTACGCCTGTGGAATTCCCACCTGAAAAGGATTGAGCAGGCATAATCTCAGATCACTTCCCCCCCCCCAACCCGGCAGTGAATCTATTCTTATTTTCTTTGTCCTTTAACATAGAGGTGTCTGTGATACTTGAGTCTAAGTCTCTGGTCAGTGGGAGATGGAGATAAATCCTTGCCATGCGTCCCAGCAAGTTCTACGCCAGCCCTGCATCCAACATCTTGCAGGACAGAAACTAGAGAGGGGCACAAACTGCTACTTTGGCAGTTCGGTGCTGTTTGTTTGCCAGCAGTTGCCCATGCAGAGGCAGCTCCCAGAGGAGGTGGGTGAGGCACTGCTACTGTGGGGGCACCCCCTGGACGGAGTGTAGTGCTATGCCACAGATCAGCTGTTTAGCCAGCAAATGAAAATGCCTGTAGCTTCATGCTTACCACGGACTTTAAGAGAACCTAAAAGTTCATAAAAACTTTGCACCACTGTTGTAACATTTTTGCAGTCATACCACAAAGCTTTATAATCTCCAGTCTGATCCCTCACATCTGTTTAATTTGCTTTATAGTTCATGCTGAAGTGTTTTTTTTAAAGTTGCTACAGTGCATGACATAAATATTTTAGCAATTAATTCATAATGAACATTCATTACTTTTATGCCAAGTAATAAATTCATTTTTCATGATTTTCGTAATACAGGATAAATAAGAAGCCACATGTATTCCGTCTGTCAAATTTATTTGGTCATAGTTTGTATTTTTTACCTTCTACAAGTGTTCAGTCATTCTTGGGTGTCTCCAGGGCTAACCTGAAACTCCCAGAAGCCCTACCCAACATAGGCAACCAAGGAGAACACTGAGGACTTTAGTTTGATATCTAAAGCAGTGGTTCTCAAACTTGAGGTCACCAAATGTTCCTGGACTAAAACTCCCAGAAGCCTTAACCACTAACTGTGCTGGCCAAGATTTCTGAGAGTTGTAGTCCAAAAACAACTGGAGATTAGGAATAAGGGTGCGCATGGACCAAAACATTGATCTCTTGTATGACAACATTGTTTCCAGTCAGTGAATGCACAGCCATTTATTTATTTATTTGTACTTGGTCTTGGAAATAACACAAGCGGCCAGCTAGGAGAAGTTCTGCCAACATAAGAAGAGGCATTTCCTCAAGACTGAACCTCAGTGAGGATTCTATTTCTTCCAACCACTAGGTATGAGCATTGATTTGGCTACAATTGACTCCTAAATCAAGTGGGATGCTGAGATTTATCCTCTTGTTTTGCTGGCACAAAGACTGGAGTTTTATTCCATCTTTTTCTATATGACAAGCATACAAAGAGAGCTTGCCTCTCCCAAAGGCTACTGGCTGATTTACAGAGAACAAAGAGTCAGCCTTTTGGCTGAAGCAGAAGAGGATCATTTGTGTGAGGAACCCACACAGCATCTACACATGCTCCCTTTTGCCATGTCAGCCTTCTGAAATCAGAGCCTCATGCCCAACATCTGCCCTGATTCGTGAACTGCTTGCCTTCATTCTAAGTTTTATGCCATCTTAGAAGTTCTGGGATGTCATAAGTGGGTCTGATTTATACCATTTTAGTCATCCAATAACTAACTGGCATTGCCCAACTGGGAACTGGGTTTCCAGACAGTGAAAAATCTCCCCACACCCCAGCCACTGCCATTACAAGCCACACAGTCTGAGGAGAACATCTGGAAAATTCTGCAGTCCTCGCTGGTGCATATTCAGCTGGGTGGAGGTTTGCAGCCAAAATCTTTAAACCCGAAGGTGGGAGAAGTAGTACATTTCTAGTTAGCACAGCAGGCTTACAGTAGGCTATAAATAACAGGGTGACCTTTCAGGTACTGAACGTTGTTTTAAAAAATTGGAAGAAGGAAGGCAGCATAAAGATAGAAAGGGAAAACCACTTCCAGATAATCACAAGTGACCCTTAGGAAACATTACATAAACCTCATCCTATCTAAAAGAGGGCTTGCCAGAGACAATTTTCAGAACCTGTTTCCATAACAAGCTAATTCACGGCATAATAACCAGCAAGCCACAGTATCATTACTCTGTTTTAAGCCCCCAACTGTGCAAAGATTCACAAATTCTTGGCTGGGTATAATTCCAGTGTTCAAAAAGCAGCAGTTGATACTGCTGAATACAGAGAACTTGGCAAGGGCCATTTCTCATTTCCCTTTCTGTGCCGTATTATTTATAACAAATTCATGTAAAACAGAAATAATCTCCATTTATAACAAGAAAAGATGAGATTCCATTTCCCTCTTAACTAAAAAGCACAAAACACAGATTTATATTAAAGGATCCTCAGAATGAGACACACACACACTACAGCCAAAGAAAACAGAACTCTCTTAAACCCATAAACTTTACATAAAGGTGGTCATTATGATCATCTTAATAGATTTTTCACTATGAACGGAGTACGTGTAGAGATGGTAAGCAGCAGGGCGGTATGAGCAGCTTGATGGTTCTTTATAGAAAGGAAGACCGTTCTTTCGGTCCTCTATTCCAGGTCCACTTTAAGTGTAAAGTAGGAGGAGGCTTCAAAGTTGCCCATCTTGCTAGCTGTAAGCCCCCTCCCCCACTTCTTCCCTTGAACCTTGCCCAGTGTGGCTGATTAAAGCCATGAAGGAAGCCATAATTGATTGGGTCAAAATCATGAATATGGTTAATTCATCATTCCGGGAGGGAATGTTTCCTTCCCATTTGAAAGAAACTCCTCCAGTTAGCGCCAGACAACCTAATATACCATTCTTGGGCATGATGATTGAGAGGGTAGTGGCAAATCAGCTGCAGAACATCCCTGGAGGAGCAGGCGTGCCTTGACTGATTCCCGTCTGGCTTTAGGGTGCATCGAGAGACTGAGACAGCACTGGTGGCACTGCAGGATGACCTTTTAAGGGAGCCTGACAGGGGAAGATGCTCCATGTTGATCTTCCTAGACCTCTCAGAGACGTTTGATACCACCAATCATTGTACCTTCCAGGAGAGGCTCTCAGAGGTTAGGAGTGGGGGCCCAGCACTGAGCTGGCTCCAATATTTCACTGAGAACCATGTCCAAAGAGTCCAGCTATGTGTCAGAGCCTTGGACATTAAGATATGGCTTCCTCAGGGGTTTTTCTCATAAACCACAGTGAGTCTCACAACTTTGCCCAGATACACAACTTGGCCCAGCTGCATTTTTGGTACACTGTCAAAGGTAGCCTTGCATAAGCTCCAAACTCTTAGGGACCTTCCAGAAGAAGAGGACAGCAAACTACTTCCGAGTGCTGTGTACCTAGATAATCCTGGAAAGGGTCACCATCAACTTGACAGAACATTTTTATCAATAATAGTAATTTACCATTAGTGTTATCCAAGATGCATGCCTTATCTATGAAGGTAGCATGCATTTTATAACCTTGTGTTCATTCCAACGGGATAGAGGTTGGACATTATAATCTATAGGGTCACTGGCACTTAATGTTTTGAGTGAGGAAGGTCACCTCATCATGCAGTTGTGGGATGAGGTGGTCCTTTCTCCTTGGGCTACCGTCTGGGCTCCTTCTTAGTTTATTAAAGTGGTCCTGGGGCTGACAATTTCTTAATCTATCAGAGGTAGTGGTTTTGAAACATAAATGCTGTCCTGCAAATGGGAAGTGGCTGCCCAGGTGGAACAGGGCTGCAGCTCCTCTCAGTGCTACTCAACGCCCGTAATGGTTTGAGATGGTGGAAGCGGAAATGTAGCCGTACTGGACAGGCCAGACATTCCCAATCATGACTTAATCCAAATGCTGAGATATCAACTCATGGTTTTGGCAAGAGGGAGAGAATTTTCAAAGACAAAATATTGTTAATCTGTCAATAACATCCAGTGAACATGACATTTTGCTCCAAATAACTTCATAAACATTCTTCTGAATCTGTTAACCGATACGTAGCAGCTGCTGTCCTTCCTCTCATTGAGAAATTTTTGTGCGCACACCGAGAAGTGCCACCTATTCCTGGAAATATGTGCCTTCCTTCGGCACCAGACTTTGTTTTGACAAGTGTGTGGGACTGAAGCCAGTCCTCAGCAGATCAGCGATTTAGCAAGACCGTGGTCTGGGGAAGCTGGGAAGAGACCAGTCGTCTTTGACACAACTGCAACATTTATGAGACTGCTGCTTAACGCTGCCGCTTCATATTATAGTTCTAAGTGTTGTTTCACCCCCATTGCATCATGATTAAAGACACAACGCTTAAAGACCCCAGGACTAATTAATATTTCTCTCTACTTTCCCTGGCAAAGCAATGTCACCATCTCAGAATGGATGCTAGTGCCTGATGTGACTTTATCCTACTCTGGTTATGAGCTCCAAGGCAGCTCATTCATATTATGTAATACCTAATGCATTCATATCTTCCAGTTTGTCAGCACTTTGCCCATCCTCATTTCTGCTACCCAAACTCTGTGCATCCAGGCAAGGAAGCGTTTCTTTCATCAGACCTGACAAGTTCTTGGCTTCAAAGGTATATATTGCAGTCCATTGAGTACTGGATAAATCCCTCTTTTTACAGCTTGCTTGAAATGGATATTTAACTCACTCATTCTCTCTCTCTCTCTCTCTCTCTCTCTCTCTCTCTCTCTCTC
>JAHTLZ010000074.1:21563743-21598653 GCA_023846285.1 Phrynocephalus versicolor | reverse complement strand
TATTATTATTATTATTATTATTATTATTATTATTATTATTATTATTAACCAAGTCCCAAACCAAATTGGAAGCTAAACATGCACCTTGTTTCCCGATGCACTATGGAGTACTATGAATTCTGTGCACAGAAGGCATAAAGCAAGAATCTCCAGGCTTTTCAATTTGGCAGTCACGTTTAGAATATTATGTGCCTGTCACAAGTGCTCTCACAAAATGGCTGACACTGGGAAGTATGGTCCATTAAGGGCTGCTTCATCAGTAGCTTCCTGTTCTCTGAGATTTCAGAGCCAAAACTTGAGAGCAGGAGTGGTTTGATGGGACACCACAGTGGGCGAGCCCTTAAAACGTCAAGGGTGCCAGCCTTTATATAACAATTGTAAAATGTTAGGTGCCAGGATGTGAGTGTTTGGAATAGAGAAAATACAGACAAAGCAGATTTGTACACTACTACTTGACCAAATATCATGTCTGCAGCATGCACGTAGACATCTCTGTGCTAAGCCAGCATTGGTGTGAGGTGGAGGTATGGAGGAGAGGCACATTAACATTGATCACACACATCCTCCAGTACCTCTCACCCTGAGTTTGGTCTTAGTGCCTCAAGACTGAGAGCAATTCTTGAGAGCTATTGTTCTGGGAATCTGATAAGCTTACTACCTATCCACAAAATAGCTATCACGGTGGGCATGCCAGAAGGGAAATCAGTGAAGCTAAAAGAAAATTAACGTCACACAGCACATGATTACAAAACAAAGGCAAGGGTTGAGCTCCAAAATGAAATACACCTTCTGAGCCTATATTTTTCTCCTTTCATTTCACAGAAGATACATTCATAAGGACCAGAGAAGAATAAATTGGGCAAGACATTAAGTACAAGGCAGCATGGGATTTGACCCCTAAATATTGTATAACCCATTTATTCCAATAAAGCCCTACAAATAATCCAGTTCACAAAACAGAAGAGGAACAGGAAAAACATCCCCTGCATCTCTCACTCTCACACACATGCATGTGTGCACATGCACACGCACACAGGCACACACACACACACACACACACACACGGCAAACTCTGAGAAGAACCCAAACATACAAAGCTCCTCCCTCTGGCAAGCAAAATACACAGCAGAATTAACAAATCCTGCACACATTCTACATGAAAATGAAATAGGTTCCTCTCTCACACACTGTTGAGGTACCCCCACAAGCCCATCACCTTGTCTAGCCCATGAGGGTGCTCCTCACCACCACCAAAGTTATATTTCCCTCCCTCCCTCTTTCTTTCTCCTCCTCCTCCTCCTCCTCCTGTGTGATTAAGCACATGTCAACATGAAGGTCTGGGTTGGGCTGCAGTCATCTATCGTTTTTATTTCCTAGGAGTGGAAATACAGATGGCTCTGGAGATTTACAGCATGCCAGCCTCCCCGTTATTGTTTTAGTTAAAAACCAGGAGGAACATAAAGCCAGGTGGGTGCTAAGCAGATTGCCTGTAGGGGCATTCATGCCTACTGCCATGACTTGAGGGACCTCAGGCATAATTGATTATCTGTTCTACAAAGTCCCACACTTCCAATAGCAATAAAGCAAGACTCTAATCAGATGCAACCAGGTACTCCTTCTCTAGGCTTTGGTTAAGTCACATCAAGCCAGGAGGCTCTCTCTGCCGCCTGCTTCTACTGCAAGGAAGAAGATCACTTCTGTCTTCAGAGTGCCAGCTGGTATGCAATGCAGTTGGTTCTTGGATTTTGGGAAACAGTCTGTCGTATCCCCAGACGTACTATCTGGCACTTCTTAGAGCCAGAACTGGGATCCATAGAGCCCAGTGGCAAATCTCTACCAGCTTCTCCAGGGAGACTTAGGGCCTTTTTACACGACCCCTAAGATCCGCTGGTCCCTTAAATTCGGACCAGAGATCTTGAGGGTTTGTCGCTTTCCCTGCATTCCCACCCCCTCTGCACTTCCTTGTTCTGTCTGCGTGAGGGGAGGGAGAAAAAAAGGGAGAAAAGAATGCACTCTTACCTCCGGAGAGCCGATGGAAGTTGCTCCGACCCCCCCGTCACTTCCTGGTTCCTCTTAAAGGGGCGGGAGGCAAAAACAACAACAACAAAAAGAAGCGAGGAAAGCCCGGCACTCTCCGCATCAAAATTTTTCACTCTCCCAGAGCAGGTACTTGAAAGGTGCGCTGGGTCGCGCTTAGGTGGGCGGGGTCGCATTTAATTTTCTGTTAGCTCCGGAGCTGGTGGGGAAACATTTTTAAGCTCCGGAGCTGGGAGCCATTTGCAGCGGAGCTTAGGGGTCGTGTATAAACGCCCTTAAAAGACAACTAAATCATAGCAGAATCAAGGGACAAGGAAGATTTATTAGACTAAGCCCCACACTGGATACTAAAGTTAGAGGCTACACATGGGGACAACCTTTAACTGTTTACAAAACTATGCCCATTTAAAATTAGGAATACCTCTTGACACTTCCTGCTTTTTACCACCACTTGCCTTTCTTTGCCAACACACAGGTGGACACCAATGAACATCCTAGGCAGGAAATATTGAGGAACAGGGGCAGATGGTGCCAAGGCAATCTGAATATATGCTTGGGTTCTGTGCTAGTGGACTCAGAGCCTGCCTCAAGAGTGTAAACACAAAGGAGCAGTGAAGGAGCCTTTGTGCTCGGGATTCCTGTCATTCCTTCACTCCCCAAATCTGGAATCTCTGCCAAGGTTATGATAATGCTATTAAAAACATCACACAGAATCATTCCCTGGAGTGTATCATTACTGGAAACATGTGAATAAGCTATTATTCTTTCTGTAATAATTTTCTGGTGAAAGTTGTTAAAAGACTTTGACCTCACTGATCAAAGGGACAAGCTTTCAGAACTTGAACTACATGCATAACTTCAGTAGCTTGCAGAAATAGAAGGCTTTTATCCCATTAGACAGGCATAAAAGTTACTTTAAAGTCATATGAAGAGTCCTTTACTCTAATGTTTGAAGAAGGGAGGCATCATACAAACCACTTTCATAATTTAGATAAGCAGCAAGCCTCAGCTTGCATCTCCTCATGTGTGTTGGAAACAGGAAAAGTACTGAGTGTTTGGCATCCCACTAGAACCTTCCTCCCTTTATCCCAGGAGTTCCCAACCTGTATGTGCTGCAGCTCCATGGAGTGCCCGAGAACCGAGCCAGGGACACCATGGAAAAAGGGAGGGAACATAGAGTTATGAGGGCTATACAGGAGACAACGGACTATGGTGAGGGTGTTAAAGAAGTTTAACTGGGAGGTTTAAAACTGTTTTTTAATTTTATTCTGTTTTCAATATGAATTATATTTTAAATTTATAGTGTGGTGTTTTTTTTAAACTGTACCTTAAAAAAACTACTACAAACTGCCTTGTGTCCATCAGAGAAAGGCAGGATATAAAACAAATACATGAACAAAGAAATTATAAATCCAGACTTTGGGAAAGTTTGGGATTCTTTCATTCTCACCTGTGAGAACAAAATGAACAATAGATTTACACCCCTAATTTAGCCAGGAACTACAGTAAGCTCCCTACTGTTACACAGAAACAGCCTATTTCACAACTCCAGCCTTAACACAAATCCCTGGGCAGTCCCCAATTCCCACGGGGGGGGGGGGCAGCACTAGGAGTCTTCCCACCATTACTGACAGTGCTGAGGTGGGGGTAGGCTTGCCTGTTTGCCAAGTAGGCAAAAAAGCAACCACTAGAGCTGCCTCCACCTCTGGGGGAAGAAACATGGCCACCCAGCCATTGCTGAGGAGTCTGGGACGTTGCCACAGAACTGGCCAGGCAGCAATCTCGTTCTTCCTCAAGGGGCAGTGCCACTGTCTCCGTTTTACCACATGACGAGCCACGGATCCAGCAACAGTTGGGAAGCTTCTCAGCACTGGCTGGTCTGGAATAGAGAAACCCAGATGTGGTTTTAAAAAATTGCCCCAACATGCCCTCTTTGAAACCCTCACTGGGGCTTGTGTCATGTGCAATGGCTGAAATTGGTCCCAAGTGGTCTTGGCCCATCCTGAACATGTAGTCATGATCCCAGAGGGCAAAATGGGAGGTAAGAAATATGAAGTGGGGGGAAATGATTGCTACGGGTTTTTAATGTATGGATCAAGTAACCAGGTGGGACTTCCTAATTCCAGTAAACAAACAAAGAAACAAACAAACATGAAGAGGCCCCCTTTGTGTTGCTTTCTTATTGGTAGGAAGTGGAATACTGACTTTGTAAGGGCTGTTCATATACTCAAAACCTTATAGGACTCAGGACTCGGTCCCACGTCCCTTTAAAGGCAGTTTAAATTACTAGAAAAACCTGTGTTAAAAATGCCATCCCCACGGGGCTTTTTGAAAAAAAAGAAAAAAGAAAACCCGGTAATGCCCCTTTAAGCAAGGTTTCTGTGACTCACCCAGGAGGTAAGGAATTTTTTGCCTCGCTTTGATAATCCACCTTTTAAGGAAGCAGACGTCGTGGGACCACGCAGATGATACGGGTTTCTTCTTCTTTTTAACTCATAGCACCAACCGGCTGTTCCTGGGGCCAATCGGCACTGTTTTTTTAATTGCTTTTCACCTTCAGAGAAACAGGAAGCTCCATGTGGTGCCCTAAGCCTTAATTTCCTCCAGCCAAGTGGTCTGTATTTTTACAAATGCTACCGCCACCTGCTGGCCAAGGGGGCTGAACTGCACTTTTAAATTAAAAACCAGCTTTGGACGTGTGAACTACTGTCCCACTTATTCAGTCACGTGATGGGACAAAGGGGAAAAGCCGGACCTTCAGAAGATCAGGATCAAAACCCAGGTGAGATAGCATTAGATAACACATTAACTTTAACTTCTGATCGTTGCACGGTATTCTTTCCGATAAAGCCCTTGGATTATTCCATTAACTTGATAGCTTCTTCACCCACAAATCTATTCAAGGCAGCAGTGTCAGCTCTTACAGGACAGTGAAATATAATGCCTGAAAACAAAATGAAAAATGCCCCCTAATATTCTTGGAGGAACTGTATGTGTGTCTGTGTGGAGGGAGTCTTTTCCGCCTCAGGAGCATGTTTGTGCGTGTAAACAAAAAGGGCTGAGTTCATTTTGATTCTAGTTGACCTCGAGTTTCTGCCTGTGAGTAATGAGTCTCCTTCCCCAGCCCAAACATGAAAGAATTTTTAAAGATAACAGAAAGGAATGAGAAAGACTTCAGGTGATATAGATCTCCTACTGTACACACCACTGCTGCTTCCCCCTGAGTGAGTTCATGTAAGAGCACTTTGCCCATTCATCATCAAAGCACCATCCTCGGAGATCGGCAACTTTGATCATGGGGACCAGCTTTCGGATGATCTAGCGCAGTTTGCTAGCAAAGGCCATCCCTCCAGAGCAAAATGCAAAAAATAATTTCTATATCAGGCCTACAGTCTCTCTCTCCCTCTCCAATCTGCATTCAAACCGGCCTTTTAGAGCAGCTTATAATAAGCACAGAACCTTCTGGATTCTTTGTAAGAGCAGCGTCCATGCAATGGTGATTTGAATGTAAGAACTGAGATTAGAGGTGGGGAATCATACAGCCTCAGAATACCTCCCTGCCAATTTGTCATATTTTATATTACAGTCACCTCCTCTTGTATTTTATTAATAATAACTTTTCCCCTCCTACTCCTTTCTCTTTCTTTGCAATCCAGCTCTGTTTCATTTAAGCGCCAAGCCAATGCAGGTACATGTCACTTGCAATAAATAAATAAATAAATAAAAATCCAGTTTTGATCTGCCCTCCACAGAGGAAGAGGGCACAGAACAGGAAGTGGGAGAGAATCTCTTCCTCCTCCTTTCTTTAGAATGAAGAGGGATTTTTTTTTCTGCTCTGGGGTTTATTTCTGGATTAGTGTAAAAAAATCAACAAAGACTTTTTTGCTCATAAATTATGTTTGGCAAAAGAATTCACAAACTGTAACCCACTTTTTAGATGTAACTCTCGAGTCTCTAAGGTATTATACAACAACACAATACCCATCAACAAGGCCTTGGTAAGTGTTCATAGGATGGACAGCAGCTGAGAATAATAATAATTTAAAAAATCCTTACTCTTTAACTTTACCCCTTTAACTTTTAATTGCTGAAATCTTGTTGCTTAGCATAGAAAGTAAGAAGTAGAGTAGGTCCTATGAATCAATGGAATTCAAACAGGAGCTGATCCATCACATCTGATTCAATAGGTCTACTTTGTGTCGCATCGTTACAGTTGTGACCGACTCTTCGTGACCCCATGTCCATGGAGTTTTCTTGGCAGAAATACTGGAGTGGTTTGCCCATTCCTACTCCTTTAGTTGCAACTAAATATGGGCATGGACCGAGAAAATTGAGGTTTGTGATGGTTCGTGGTTCATTGCTATTCAAAAACCTCAACCTTTCATGAACTTTCCAACAAAACAAACCATTTCATAGTTTGGGCAATTAAGGACTACCAGGAGTAGTAGAACAGCCCTCGCAAAAGACAGAGGCACTAAACTTGCAGCTGGTCTTCAGTGGAATCTCCTCCCACCTGAGAAAATAATTGCCTATATTTCCAATTTTCTCAATATTTCAAATTTTCACTGAAAAGAAAGATCCTTCAAAGTTTCAATACATTGCACACCTATTGCTATACATTTGCCCTAAACTAGCTATTTCTGATCTACGAAATAAACTTGCCAAGTTACATTCTAGGAAACCTGGTGAATATTGTGAAAGTAACAACAGTAGAAGAATTAAGCCATCACAGAGTTAAGTAACAGTTACAAGAATATAGTTTTCCATTTTGTAAGAGTTATCCCTCCGAAAAATGCTATGATAATTTGAGTTTATATGGAGAAAGAATTTTAATGTTCATTTAAAATGCTTTTTTTTTTTGCCAAGGGCATCGGCTTTTTTTCGAGCCAAGCAGAATAAATGGAATAAAAGCTAGTTTATGTCATTTGTTAGGGAGAAAATGTACCAACTGTAAAGTTTGGCTGTTTCAACTATTCTGAGCTCATTACATTTTGTGGCGTTTCCCATAGGTACATACATGCCATTTGCCCCACATTACTCTAGGCAGCTTGGAGGCATTAGATTTTATCCCTTGGTTGCTGTACTGACGTAATGGCCATCTGAGTCAATGGCCAACTTTATTCTGTGCAGGGACGAGACATAATTAGCCAGAAGCAAACAAGACCCTGATGGAGCTAAGAGCGACATATTCCTTGTCTTGGGTGGCACAGATGGAAACCACCTCAGGGTAAAACTAGTTTGGCTTTGGGTAAAAGCCACAAAGTGCAATGTGTGCAAAAGATGGGTTTTTGCTGTTGCTGCCACTGCTATATTGTCATTATCTTATTATTGTACTTTGACTGAAACTCTGAGCAACAAACAGCTGAAAAGCACCATGAAGGAGATATGAAGATATGGGAAGGGGCAAAACTTGTCACCAAGTGACACTTCCCTAAAGTTTTACATACAGAAATGTGCTGATTTATGCCATTCCATTCAGAAAGACAGACAGACTGGCTGACTGATGGAAGGAGTTGCCAGGTATTTATTTATTTATTTATTTATTTATTTATTTATTTACTTATAGACTGCCTGACTTTCCCAAAGGAACTCTGGGCGGTGAACAACATAAAGTAAACAATAATAGGAGCAATAAAATACAATCCGTATAAGTAAACCATTGGAAAACACAAAATATTAATTTCTAATGCATAGGAGATACATTTGTTGTGAGCATAGGCTATCTGATTTTGCTGTTTTTTAAATCTAGAGTATCAAAAATGTTTCTCCCATTTTTGCTCTAATTGGAAACAAAGAAAGAAAAAGCTGACAATTCAGATATGAAGATTAGTGGCATACAGTTTCAGCTACACCATATAGTCTAATTATTTGTGATTATACAGTCTGTGCAGGGAAAGATTAAAAGAGATGAAACATAATGTTTTCTAGTACTTGGACCACCTAAAAGTAAGTACTAGAAATCAGGTCCATCCAATGTTAAGTATAAATCAGAAGTGGAATATATTAACCACAAAAATCATTTTCTCAGAATGCTCAAATGAATATACTTTATTTTAATGACCCTAGTACTGTGCTTCAGTTCTTTTAGAAATTTTGTGGGCTTCTTCAGAGACTGCAGAATAAATTAAAAAGTGTTGTAAAACTATATTATAGAACACCAAACAGATATGCCTAAATTAAAATACAGTTGCTGAAAACTGTATAAATTACTATGCAAGAAATAACCAAGCAAAGGCAAATGGACCAAGGCTACAGTTTTTAATAACTCTTTCATTAACTTAGGTTAATGAAACCTATGATTTGAGATTACAGTAATGGTTTTTAGAATCTGACCTTATGGTACAATAGTCTATGGCAGGGCTCTTCAACTTTGAACAGACAGAGGTCTACTTTTTCTTGTCCAAAGTGCCTGAGGGCTACTACACTAAAACCTCTACTTACGAATTTTATCCATTCCGAGCATATGCTCATGAGTAAAAAAATTGTAAGCAGAGCTGTGGTTTCTCATAGGAATGCATTGAAAATCAATTAATCCATTCTGGAGGGAACAGATATCAATGCATTCCTATGGGAAGGTTGATCATGCACGCCACACTTCCTTTACACCTGCTTGAGCCAGTTTGGGTGGGTGCAAGGGGGGCGTGTGCATGCTTGCACAGATTGCCCCTTCCAAGGGGCAACCCACACAACCATGCACATGCCTCCCTTGCACCCAGCTCGAGCGGGTGCAAGGGAGGCGTGTGCATGCTTGCAAGCAGACTGGATCCGCCACTGCTGCTTGCCTGGGCTGCTGAAAGGCTCACCTTTTTAACTGATGGCCGGAGGGCTACTTTTGAACCCTTTGCGGGATACCCGTAGCCCACGGTCTACCTGTTGGGCAGGCCTGGTCTATGTGATCTCCACATCCATGCATTTCTTTACCATTGCTAGCCTCAATTTGTTTACAAAAATCTGTGGAATTTCATATATAAAAACATTTTAGTAACACGTTATTTCACAATATGATTCTTAAATTTAGAAAGGAATTTTTGAAGGTGTCTTGGTAGCAGACACTATAGGCCTCCCTGGCAGAAGTATTATGACCTTATGTTAAAGTATAAAACTGGTATACTTGGATTATTACTTGACAAATAGTTCTACCCAGCCTTTGTGACAAAACCTAAATTAGGGTCTCCTCTAGAACAATCTTGTTTTGCCTCAAGATCTTCCTGGGGTTGCCTAAACATATCTGGTAGGCTGCTAGGTGTAACATTTGGCACAAGATCAGACAATTTGTTAATTAGGTATACATTTGTACTGGATAATATGCAACTCATTTTGCCCTGCATAAATGTCTTATACAGTATTTAGATGCCTTTTGGTCACCATGGACGCTTTTAACTTCTTCTCCAAAAAGGTCAATGTTTTATTCTGCCTCTATTCATATTTTGCTTCTATAAATCCATCTTTTCATTTACACCCTAACTGAAGCTGATTCTGAGAGTGCCCCCATTTGAAAGTCAGATTCTTCGCAATGTCAAGTATTTTTCTGAATGATGCAAAACTGCAGCAATATTTCTATCTATATCTATACTTCAACACAATTAAATACATCTGTGGAGATTCTCAGTCATCCGTAGCAACTGGACTTGTTTCTTGTATACAACTTTGAAGATTTACACATGTTAGACCGAGAAGATACATAGGTGGTTGGGGGGGGGGAGACAGGGGAACCATTCATATTTGTATTGAAAACCCCTCCTTCAACAGGAGTGGGAGACGTAGGCATACTGTCTTTTAATAGAGGGATGCTGGGGGTCACGTTTTCACACAAACTGTCAGGAAGCATCAAATCAGGATATACATTTCTAGTGGGGATAGTCTAAACTACAGGCACAGCAGCTGGACTACTGATCAGATAGGGCAGAATCTCACGGAGGGTTCTCCTTCTTCATGTGTGCCTTTGAGTTTTCTGTCCAGCGCTCATGGCCTACTCATGCAAATTATCTTTGTGTTTCTCTATGTGATTTCTGGTGAGATACTGAGTATAACTAAGACTTGATTAACCAGTATATCTTCCGGTCTAGCATCCCCCAGTGAACAAAGTTAAACTTTGCCTTGTATTGGCTGTTTTCTTCCATAACCCAAAGGATGATTTCATATACAGTGGTACCCTGACTTAAGAGCAGCTCGATTTAAGAGCAATTCGACGTAAGAGCGGAAAATTGTTGGCATTTTAACCATCACCTTACAGATTTTAGTTTGACTTAATAGCATGCATTTGGAATAGATTAAATTTGTAAGTCGAAGTACCACTGTATTTACATCTAGTAATTTTAATGATATCCAAATATTTATCTCCATAGTGGCTAAATTAGTAGGTACTTAGTGGTATTAATATATACCACCTGACACTTTGGTTCTCTCACCTGTCTGGATGTGGAAAACAGAAAACTAAAAAATTCAGTTATGTGGAAAATGTTCTCAAGGACATTGGTAACACAGCTGACATCCCACATAAAATCTGTGCTTCACACACTTGAGTTGCTTTTTGCAGTCTGTTATCAGAAAGTAACTTTTGAAAAGCCCCCCTCCCTAACCCCTACCGCTGTGTAGAGATAACACAAATAAAAATGAAAAAATAAAAGTGCCAATGAAACTGTTGAGGAAGGGGGAGGGTGGCACCAACCCAGTTCAGTCTAAGATCCAAAGCAGGATGCAAATTCCTTTTCCTGTTAATTAATCAAGCTTTCATCTCTAATGCTCTGATCTGTAAATAAAGCTCAGAAGCTAGTTTTAGAAAACATAAAGGAGAAGAGACACAGGCGGGGAGGGGAAGGAAGATGAGCCCAACGTTTCTCAAATAGTATACAGTCATAGATCTTTGTCCTTGCTGGGTTCTCTGTGGCTTAAAATGACTAAATAGGACTTAAGTACCAAAATCATTTTCTTTTTTTGGTTGTGTGTATGTTTATCCATGTGTTAAAATGCCTGAGCTATGACCGTTATCTCAATTCAAAGGAGAACGCCTCCAATTAGAGCCTGGAACCTACCAATTACAACTCTCAACAGTGTTATAAACTAGATACAACCAGACAGCCCCATGTAGAGAACAGAACATGGCTCTCTACGTGGGGCAGCCTTTGAAATTGATACAGAAGCTTCAGCAGGTACAAAATGCAACGGCCAGGTTCATTTCAGGAGCAAAAAGATACGATCACATTTCCCTGATCCTGACACATCTGCACTGGCTCCCTGTTACCTTCTGTGCCAAATTAAAAGTGCTGGTTTTAATCTATAAAGCCCTTAATGTTTTGGGACGTGGTTACTTGCTGGAGCATCTCTCCCTAAGGTTTTCTACCTGAGCCACCCAGGCCAGCCAGTGTTTGTGTTGGCGGGTGGCCACCCCGGGAGAGGCTAGCAAAAGCACCCCCAGGAACAGAGCCTTTTAAGGAGTGGCTGCAACGCTATGGAATGTCTGACCCACAGATCTAGGCCAGGCCCCTTCCTCCTGTCCTTCCAAAAAAAAAAAAAAAGCTAAAACCATGTAATTCAAAGATACCATTTGGAAATATCTTACTCCTGAAACATCTTTGTGGCCCATTTATTGAGTTGATTTATTGAGTTGATTTTGATTTCAATTTGCTGTCTAGGTTTCCTTTATTTTTGGGATATACTGGGTTTAGTGGCTCTTGATTCTCTCCTTAGGTTTTGTGGGTGGTATGGGATGGTGGTATTTTAATTGTTGTTAGCCGCCCAAAGTAGACTGCTTTTGCACTAGATGGGCAGAATAATGAGTGAGCAAACAAACAAAGGAATGAATGAATGAATGCTCAGAGGTCCCCACTGGTAAATAATATTTTCCCTGCTGCACACATATCTAACTTTCCAAGACTTGTTTTTTAAAGCTCTTTATGGAAATTACTCAGTACTTTAGCAAACTATCATTCAAAGGGGTTTATGGGAGGGGGAGGATGGGAAGACTTAAGGTAATTACCTAGACATTATTTGATGAAATTTGGGGTGGGGGGAAAAGAGATACCAGCTTTTTTAAAGGGGGAAAACCCCATCACCTGTTTAACTTGCATTAGTCTGAGAACAAAAAGTGAGAGGGAATAAAAGATAGGGGAGAGGGCTATTAGCCAGGTTGAAAACATCCTTCAATTATTGGGTCAAGGAGGCCACTATTGCTCAAATATATATCTGGAGATGGAGCAGAGAAGCTTAGAAATCTCAGAAAAACAACCACAGGTTATTGCAAAGAAGCAAGCAATAAGAAAGCTATTTAGGCCAGAATTATTAGTCTATGTAATTTGTTGTCTCCTTATTTGTTGTAAACCGCCCGGAGTTCCCCTCCAGGAAGACGGGCGGTATATAAGTCTCATAATAAATAAATAAATAATAAATTAAGTTAACATCATGAACCTAGGCAATGCCTTTGGGAGAGGAAGACCTTAAAAAAGGCACAGAAGCTCCCTTGATTCTTTCCCTCAGTGGCAGTCCTTAAAGTCCCACAGATGGAGCTCTGCTTAAATGAATAACGCACTGCCTGACAGAAGCCTCTCTTTTATTGGGCAATCCAGGTGAACAGCCTGAATTAAAGGAAGGTCCTAGGTGTTTGTTCAATATGGTTTACAGCTTACCTGGTGAGCTCTAAAGGCTTGGCACACTGCATCTGTGTTTCACTATTATACAGTCCACTAGAGAAAAAAAGCTAAAATTGTGTGTGTGTGTGTGTGTGTGTGTGTGTGAGAGAGAGAGAGAGAGAGAGAGAGAGACTGAATTATCCCAAAGAAAGAATCTATTATTCTCTATACATGCACAGAATGGAGGTTCAAAGGTGCTTCTAAGCCTAAATTTTCACAACACCCAAAGTCCTGTTCTTAGTTTAGTACATTGCATTTCAGTAGGCCCACTGAATAGATAGGGATTTGGCGAGCCAATTCTTCCATGAGTGCCGCTGAGTCAGAGAGGGCTCCTCTCACTGCCACTTACATTAGCAGCACGGTAAGTCATAGTTGGAGTAGGCCCATTTGAATCAAAGGAACATAAGGAGTAGCTGACGCACCTGATTCCCAGTCATTCAATGACCCTGTTCTATTGTGATTTACTACACTAAGTAACAGGATTGTGACCAATACATTCAATAAGCCTCTTTTTAAAACACAGGAAATGAATACATGCAGGTTATATTTTAATTTGGTATTTTTTGTACAGCACTGATAAAATTCCTCTCTTGGGTAGAGCAGTACGGCAATGGAACAAATTAACCCAAGAGGAGGTGAGTGCTCCAACACTGGAGGGATTCAAGAGAAATTTGAACAACCACCTGGAAGATATTATTTGATTTGCATGCCTTCACTATTCTATGATTCTATGGATTATGTTGTTTTGAAGCTCTGGAAGCTGGTACAATATTGGTATACTTATGAACACTGGAAGTTAAAATTCCACCAAATGGAAGCCTAGATACTTCATAACTGGAATGCCATCCCTAGATCCCATTCCTGACTGAACTCATGTGTGGATTTTCCAGGAAAAATTCAACAGAATCAGTTTTTTCTTTAGTGCAGCAGTTCAAACGGAAGAAGCCCCATTTAATGCTAGAGATTTTAGACCACCTGTCCATCTGGCAACCACATAACAAATATTTCTTAGTACAATAGTACCCTCAGTTACAAAATTAATCCGTTCTGAATGCACTTTCTTAACGCAAAAATTTCTTAACTCAAAATGTGGTTTCCCATAGGAATGTATTGGAAACGTATTAATTTGTTCCAGGTGGGAAATCACCCCACCCCAGAAAGCAAAAAGTTCAGTTAATAGAAAAGCAAACAACAGAAGATGAGCAAACTACCTTATAATCACTTGTGAAATCCATCAAAGGTCCCCAAAAGTCCCCAAAATGGTGCCAAATATTTCCAAAATGGGGCACTTTGTGCAGGTCATTGAAAAACCCCTGTTCTCAGCTTCCCTTTTCAAAAATGGCTCCTTCTTCTTCTCAATTGCAGCACTGTAGTTGGGTGGCCACAAGATGGCAGTATTGCTATTGCAAACAAGCTAGAGCCATTTTGAAAAGGAATATTTCATTTTCCCTTTCGTAACTCAGGGCATTTGTAGCTCAAGGTACCACTGTAGTAGCTCATTTCTTATGTTATAATGGCGGTTACTTCACGTACCTCTCTGACCTCAGTGCCGCCCCGCTGCGGAACAGTTAGGCTTCGATCGAACTTCACGTACCAGCGAATTCAAGGCGAGGTCACCCCGACCACGCCCCCTAAACTGCGTTCCAAGCGGGCTGACATATTCCCTTCCTGGACCTCGGGAATCTGCTCAATCCGCTTTTCGATGCAAAGCAAAGGGACGTGTGTTTCTTGTTGATTCGAAGTGCATAACCGCTCCCTCCCTTTAGACGTACCTGCTTTCGTTTGCCGCCTTCAGAAAACCGGAAAATCAAAATCTTCTCATGGGTACTCTCACTCTGTGATTTAAAACAGGAACACTGCTGCCCCTTCTGTTTTGCAAATTGACTCTCTGACCTCTTCAAGGACCAAAGGGGAAAAACAACAATTACTCCGATCCTATCTAGCTCACCCCGCCCGGCATGACATGCTGGCTGCTGTAAAATGCAATTTACACCTTGCCTCCTAAATATCCTCCCTTCCTCTTCTAACCATCTCTGCTTTTCCTCACTCCCAGGAGAACCACAAACTACCACTCCTCCATAGAAAGATCTAAAAACGAAAGCAAGAAACAGCATACTGAACCGGTGGAAAGCAAAGGAAACCATTGGTTCGATGTGCATCAAAGACGTGAGACTGGAATGCGTTCGCGTTCACCCAGCATGCACGTGAGTAGACAGAAAAGAGGGGCGGCCCTGGTATTAGACCATGTGACCGCATCCGAATTCAGATCGGAGCCAAGCTCAACGCAGCCCACGGAGGTACGTGAAGTAACCGCCAGAGTGTAATTATAATTACTGGGGATGGTGTTTGTCTGTGCGAGAATGAATGGCACTACATTTGTAGGTTCCACCCACAACTAAGATGTGTTTGTTTCTGTTTGTTTGTTTGCTTTGTTTTGTTTAGATTTGTCATTGCCCATCTTCCCATAGGGGAATCTGGTTGAATTACAATAAAACACAATAAAACAATAAATATTACAAAAAATTAAGAGTCTAAAATGGACAATATAAATGATTAGTAATTATTTATCCAAGTTTACTTGGAGATTCTGAGCCAACCCTACATGTAATCTGCAAATATCACCAACCCTGTGGCTCACTGATCGAAACCAGTGTGCATAGGTTGGGTTAGAATCCATTGTCATGATGCTTTACTACACATGGATTATATTTCTATACACATGGTGTTATCTGAATGAGGCTACATTTGAAAAGAAAAATACAACTGAATCACTGTTCAGCCTCCTGGGAAGTAAAGCTTCTAAAACCTGTGATAAGGAAGACCCAGGTGACCCACAAATCCTAAATCATAAATATTAGGGACAAACCCATCCCCAACCCATCCTGTGATGCTGAAGCCAGGTCAGCAGGTTACATCTGTTCTTCCTAAAATGACTCACATGCATGGCTCCTGCCCTTGTACAATCTCCAGTGGGTAATAGCTGGGAACAAGCTTTACAGGGGCAGCCATGCTTGGCTTCAATCAGGATATCAGTCCTGACAACAATCCTGTTTCTTCTCTCAGGCAGCACATCTGAAAGGTTGGTTGTGGAGGGTGTGAGTGTCTGGACAGTGTTATCACTTCCCTCCCAACCAGTGATTCTCAGGATCAATGAGGTGGCCAGTGTTAAAGAACTATTCCCTTCCCAGGTCTGTTGAACTTGGTGAAATGGAGAGGATGCTTGGCAGCAAAACCTCCACCTCCCATACCCTGCCTATATATTATTGCACCAGCCCTCTGTGACTTAATAACAAAAAGGATCCAGACCCAAAACAGGACCATCCCACCTGTGTATGGCTGGGAGCAATGACTTACCCCCTGCCAGTAAGGGAAAGGATGATTAAGAGCACCAAATGGTCCCGAACCCTATGGGATCGCAGGACGATGGGCCTTGTCACCAGGCAGAACGATGCAAGTTGCTTAGGTGAGATGCATGGATTCCTTTTCAAATGCCATCTCAAAAAGCAAGCCAATACATTCGGCCCTGCAAAAAGTTGTCTCAGAATTTTCCCCAAGCTATTTTGTTTCAAGTGCTGTTCTGTGCTTAAGGTGCTGATGGGGACTCACAGGTAGAGTATTAGCAAACATGACAGATTGTTGAGGAAGGTGGCAGCAGCAGCAACAGAACTCCATAAGACCTCGCTTTGGGGTTTAAAGGAGGCCAGAAGCCAGAGCAGAGAGGAATCAGCCCCCCCCCATCAATGGGGCTTCAAGATGTGGCAGCTTATGGGCTCAACGGGGTGGGAGAGACTCACCTCCACCCATCTGAAGGGTCTGCACCCCTTGTGAGATGCCTATAGCTTTAATAGCTGCTTCTCAAAAATGTCTGTATTTGTGGGTAGGGGTGCCTAGTTGAGAAAGAGAACAGCTTTGGTGGGAAAAAAGAAAACATTTGTGAAGGGAGGGAAGGAGGAGGCAAGGAGATAACTGGAACAACAATAAGACCTTTGGGTAGTGGGCGGCATACAAGCTAAATAAATAAATAAATAAATAAATAAAAATAAAAGGGAGGTCCAGTTCTTTGGGTCCAAGAGTAAGAAAATGTCTTGAGGTGACTGCAGTCACTACTTTATATGTGAGTGGTGCTCTATGTGTTTATCTAAGAACACAGAAGGGTCACTAAATCCATGGCAGCTCTGATAAACAACACACATAGGATCAAACTTCACAAAAATAATTTCTCATGGGCCCCTTCCCACAAATGGATGTGGCAAAGGATGCATGAACCCAGAGCACCTATTGTACCTCAGGGTTGCCTCAGTTCTTTGACTCTGGAAAACCGACCAACTGACAGACAGACAGACAGACAGACAGACAGACAGACAGACAGACAGACAATGCTATGACCACATGGAAATTGGAGGCAACCCATACAATAGTTTAGATTATGTCTGCTCTGACATGAAATAACATGTTCTTTTAAAGCCATCTCTATATATGTTCAAGAGTATTATGTTGAATGGAGTCATTTCCTTTGCTGACTCAAGCAGCTAACAACTTGGGGTCAGCCCTGCAAGAGCTGCACTGACTGCCAATTCATTTCTGGCTGCCATTCAGAGTGCTAGCAGTTAACTGTTATACTTTGACATGGCTTGAATCCAGGATGAGACACGCTCCCTACTATGTTACCCCCCCCCGCCAGCTGCTAAAGATCTGGCAGAAAGCCCTTACTCAGTGCTTTGCCTATATAAGACATGAGGTTGCCTGTGGCAAGAAATGGATCTTTTTAAAGGCCACATGCTAACAGTGGAATGTGGCCTCTCATAAACCTGTCCGAAGAAAGGAGAACCTCAATAGCTTCTGCTATCATAGTTCAGTTAGTTGGGAAGTGGAGCCAGGAGTCAGGTGCTTGATCCTCCTGTGAGTACAACCAGCCTGTGTGACCTTAGGCAAGCTGTACTGCCCCTGGGCACCTGCCCAGAGGAGGAGGAAATGGTAAACTAACTCCTTGGATAGGATCCCTGTGAGTTGGAATCAACTTGATGACACATGATTGTTTGCTGGGAAATATGTGGTAGATATGGAGAAACCCATGGCTTCAGTTTTTTATGTAACTTTTTACACATGAAAATCTGAGGGGTTTTTTTTTATGCTGAGCGAGCTGCTAACAGCCTTAGAAGCAGAAAATGAAAGGTGCTCCTGATTTCTTTTTCTTTTTCTTTTCAGAATCCTCTTTGTGTGCTTTCAAACATGTGTTGTCTATGTAGATTTCCTTTAATGTTATTTATCCTCCTTATGTTGTTCCAGGCTAAAACTGCAAATAGAGAGAAACACAAAGCGGTGCTTCTCAGAAGTCCCATTGCAACACTTCAGTACAAAACAGAAGGAAGCAAGGAGGTTTGTTCTAGCACTTCCAAATTTTTAGAAGGGATTTGTGTAACAAACTTGAATTAATGAGATCATTTCAACAAGGAGATACGTTTCAGAACTAGTAGAGCTTGGAAGAGTTGCCTTTATGAACAATGACCAACATTTGCTTGCATATTTCATGCCAGAGTTAGGTTCCAGATTGCCACTAGTTAATGAGCACTTCCTTCAGTTCCTCACTGCTTCATGTCACCTCACTGCATGTGAATTGGGTGAATTCGCACTGAATGCAGAATTGAAGATATTTTATTTGGCAGCAATTCATGCGAGAATCTAATAAAATTTAAGCAATGAGGAATCAATGTGAGGACTCTTTAATTAATGCGAACCTCCCACTACAAGATATGTCATTTCTTTTACACTGGGATAATTTATGCAAAAGGATTTTGTCCAATTAACCCCTCAAATTTCACTGACACTGTGGGCACTGAGAACTAAAATCTATAAAGGTGTAACTTTTCTTAGCTTAGGTATTTTGAAGGTCTTACCTTGCACTGCTATTCTACCCAGTAAGCTATCTGGTTTCTCAGGGGGAAAAAAGATAGAAATTCATCAGACAGTCTGTTCATCTGGTCCTGACCTCAGCCATCCAGCAACATTTGGCTGCCATAGCTCCTTGCAAAAGCACACGTGTTGTGTGCTGAAGGTCAGAGTCTCAGTCTTCAGCATCTGCTACCAATCAGACAACTGTGAGCTAGAAGGATCAGGAAGCCAAAGTAGATTCTCTGTGTTCCTGAGAACCCTACTCAGACAACAAGAGTTAAAGAAGGGTTGGGCTAAAGCAGCCCCCAGCTGAGACACTTTCAGAGATCCCAACTGTATCAACCATATACACACATCACAGTTCCTGCCTTTACAAGCTGCATCCTGTAAAGGAATACAGCTAATTGAATTGGCTTTGTGATTTATGTTCTGAACAGGATATGGATCACACAGTTTGGACACAGGTCATCTCTCTGATGAACAAGGAGAGATTACAAGCATGTACGTACAACATCATCCTGTCTCTCCCCCACCCCCATTTATTTAATCTGGAGAGGGCTATAATTGCAGACACACTGTACTGGAATGCTGTGGCATAGTTTCATGACAGTCCTAAGCTTTCATCTCTGACAAGTTCCATATGAAGAGGAAAAGATGTTTAGAAGACAAGTGTGTTTCTTTATTTTACCCATCACTCATCTTCTTCTCAGATGCTCCAGTCCTACCTATTTCCCATCTTGTGATCCAAAATACAGACACCATGCAAAGCAGTTTTTTTCCTACTTTACACTTTAACAGCATCTTAATAATTGCCCTTACCCCAATGATATTACTTATATTTGTATTTGTCATTTAAATCCACACCCTGCCTTTCCACAGAATGGTAACCACGAAAGCTACAACAAATTAAAAACAGGCATAAAAATTAAGATCAATAAAACAGCTGTATCAAGGAAACACAACCACATCAGCATGTACAACAGATCAGAGTGAGAGACCAAAGCTGATCTAAATAAATTGCAACTTCGGTGACCTGGAAAGGCCATCAGAAAAGTGACTAAGAATATGTTCCCTTGGAAAGAGTTCCACAACATGGGAAGATAAACCAAAATAGTTCTCTCCCTCATACACCCGCCAGATGGTCTTCAGACATCCTGAAGGTAGTAAGTTTGAATTAATTTAATTTCTAAGAAAGCTCTGTGCCTATTCCTTTCCTTACAAGTTAACTATTTTTCACACAAAAAGTTTTAAAATATTCCTTTATGTGGAATAAATATAAATGTGGACATTATATGGAAAGTAACAATATTAAAATATGTTCAGCTTGCTGGTATCCTTATGGGGCTGGCTTATTAAGCTATTTCACCTTGAATCCTCTTTGCAGGTTTTGGGCAATGACTGGAAACGTCAGTACCTCACCGTCCAAAATGATGAAGTGTGTACTGTGATCTCACAAGGAGACTCGTTCTTGTTGCCTTTCCTTCCTTTAAAAAATATATGGTAACTTTTGGTCTGTAGCAGAGAAGCACTACATCAAAAATTGTCCACTGTTATGAAATTACTACATGTCATTTTTTCTCTCCCACTTCCCTAAGTGAGTACTTCTTATGAGGGTCTCTCTCATGATGTGATTTTGTTTTGTTCTGTTTCATAATATAAAAACTAGGTGTTTCAATACTGAGTGCTTCAATATTTTTGCTCCTTTGTTCTTGAACCCCCCCCCCAAAAAAAATCCAATAATAATGCACTAAAGTATAAAAGCGGGGGGAAAGAGGGGGTTAAAAACAAGAATATTGTGAAGCAGCAAACTACAATGTTTGGTAGGAATAAGAAGTAGACACTGCATCGCACCATAAGAGGAACATAGGTGGATGTTGGGTGGGCAAGTATAATTAAAGGAAGCAGGAAAACTAAGCAGAACTAGGACAAAGAGAAGAGGAGGCCATTGAGACGTAGGACGTTGATTTGAGGAAACAATTTGAGACATATGTGGAAGGATATATCAGTATATACCTGCCAGTGCCAGGAGACAAACACCAGCATTGAACTACAACCAGCAGCTGAAGAAACAAGAAGCCAGATCAACAGGGGACAATGCCACTGTGTGGATGAACAGTGATTTACAACCCTCTGTGTGTGTGTGTGTGTGTGTGTGTGTGTGTGTTGGGGTTTAGTTCTAATTCATTTTGACTCTGCCTTCAGACATGTGGGGGGTGGGGAAGATATAATTTTTTCAAGCAAACAAACAATAAAGATATCCTTAATACCACAAGAAAGCTGGAAGCGGCAGAGCAGGTTTCAGACAAATGTAAGTAAAGCAAGCAAACTTTGGGGGGGGGGAGTATGGATACCAGGAATACTCCCTTCCACCCTGGCAAGGCACTTGGCCACTCATGAAAAATGCCATGCTCTGGAGTAGACATGGGCACGGAGCGGCGAAATTCTCATTTTCATTTTCGGTTATTGTTATCGTTACGTAACGATAACGGTAACGAGAATTACTCCGCTCCAGCTTGAACCTGACCCGAAAAAAGAAAAAATGGCTCGGGTTTATCGTTGTCGTTCATGGCATTGCGGGCTCGCGCGATGCCATTGCCTACAGCAGCACAGAAAAAAAGTTTTAAAAAGTAAAAAAAAAAAAAAAACCCCAATTCCCGGCCAAAAAGGCAGGCAAAAATATGCCTGCCTGAGTGAGGGCACCTACCAGAGGGGTGTTTTCTGGGGGAGGGGGGTCCCCGGCCTTCCCCCCCTCCTTTCCCGGGCTGTCTCTATGCCATGCAGTGGGGGGGATCCAAAATGGCGACTGCAATATTTATTTTTAAATCGTGGTCAAAAAACCCACTAAAGCACAACAGAAACATGTGAAAATTAGTTATTTTAACTGCCTGAATTTTTATAGTAGCAGCAGTGGGTTTTTCTTGCAATAAAACGTCTCCATTGATTTTATTTTATTTTATTTTAATTTTTTTACACCTGCGCATGCGCAATGATGGGCTAGCCATGGGATGGGACCATGCAATTTTTTTGAGCCATTCCACCAATCGCATGGCCAGGTTTTGATTGAGACTTCTGGATGTGTCAGAGGGCATAAAAAGCCTACTAACCCTAACCCTAACCCATACGCCAGTACACTGTCCTTCTTAGTGGGTCAGAGGCACCCAGAGGTGCAGCCCACTAACCCACCCTAACCCTAACCGTAACCCTAAGCCTAGCCCTTACCCTAACCCCAACCCTAAGCATAACCTGTACGCCAGTACGCTTCCCTTCTTAGTGGGTCAGAGGCACCCAGAGAGGTGCCTCACAGAGCCCACTATCCCTACCCCTAACCTGTACGCCAGTACGCTTCCGTTCTTAGTGGATCAGAGTAGAGGCACTCAGAAAGGTGCCTCCCAGAGCCCACTTACCCTAACCCTAACCCCAACCCTAACCCTAACCCTAACGACAAACAGAAATGACAAATTTTTGAAAAATTTTGCAACAAACGGAAACGACCTGAAACGGACCCATTCCGACAAACGACAACTCGAAACGTCATTTTTTCTGGTCGTGTCCATCTCTACTCTGGAGCTGACCTTTGGCAGTGGAAGGGAGTACCAGCCTCCTGTGACTCCTCACTTTTCCCTCCTGGGTCTTTATTGTGCCTTTGCTGGCACAGAGAGAGCCTACCCATCTCTCTTCTAGGCAGTGCTATGTGCCTGCATGCCTTGTTAAAGACACCCCCAGCACTGTCCTGCTTCTTGAAGGGAAGACAGACAGGTGACAGTAAGCCTGTCATGACTATCTCCTTGTAGGGGTGAGCAGTAGGTAGGAATTCCACTGTTTTCTTTGTTTCGAGCAGTTGAAAGGAGGGGAACACTGCCCTGGCTGCCTAATTCCCCAAATATAGGGAAGTGCAGCCACTATGCAGGGCAGGGTTCTTTGCTCCCACCTCAAATGATTAGAGACTCTGATCCACCATTGGGAGAAATACATCTTAGCTCAACCATTACAGGAAAAATAAAAACATGTCTTTCAGTTACTACTATTTGTACTGTCTCTTGTAGAAAAGGTGCTGACACACATTAGCAACCCGTTTTTTTCTGTTTTCAAGATTTGACGCATCATGAAGGGCACAGTTAAAGACATACCACACAATCCATGGATACAGAAGTGGGGAAAGTTTGGTAGAATGGATAACAAAACTGACTCGACTTCACACACTATAGGTAGCGATTATGATAGATGCTGCCCAGTATGCTATGTTCTTTTATATCTAGATATGTTGGTAAAGTGGAGGAAAGATCTCCGTTAAGTCTCTCTGAAAGGTTAATGAGGGAAAAGGAAGTAAAATGTGATATCTGTGTTGACCTAACATTGTAAAGGAAGTACAATATAACAAATGCCTTGGAAGGAACAAAGGTGAAGGTCTAGACAAGAAATGTTCTGACATATTTGTGTGTTACTTGGTTTACAGTCAGTACAGTAAGTTCACTGAGAAAGTTGTGCAAGACTTCTTCAAAGGAAGACTTTGGCCAATGACTGGGTAGCTGGAAGACTTATTTTCCATTTGATGATAATGATGATTCTTCATCAACATTTTTTGTCAAAATCAGATCTGGAAGCATCAACAGCATCTCCTGCCACCAAGGAACACTGCAGTGCTGACTATTCTTGCTTTGTCATAGCCTTTTAACATTGGAGAAGTCATCAGCGCCACTGAACGTGAAGGGTGGTTGCCTCAGGATTGAAATCAAGTTTCCAACATTCTCATGGTGTCTGCTTTGAGGTTCTGTTGGGGACCTGTGTAGGGGAGATGGGAAAAGAAGCCCCTCAAATGCTACCATGACCACATGAGACACATTTGGGATTCCATCCCTGTGTGCAGGCCAGCCCCCCTCCATGATTGGCATGCAGCTCTCCTCATGCTCAGAAAAATACTTGATGAGCCAGCTAAGTGCAGGGAAACTATTCCAGATGGCAGAGTCTGCATGATTGGGCGATCAGCTGCCCACTGCATTAAAAGGAACAGAAAGCCTTGAAGGAACTGTGGAGATGAAAGTGACAGTCTGGGAAGCATCAGGTCCGAATATAGAAGAAAAGGGGGTAATATTCTGAAGAGACCGGTGAGGTGATCTCATGTTATTATCAGTGAATCACTTGTCTGGGATTTCTTTCTGTCAAGAAGAAGATTTATGTCCTTACAGGATTGTTCTTGTCATACCTCCTTTCTGTACAAAAATGTCCTCGCTTTGATTGATTCTGGATGCTGTAATAATCTTCTGCAGGAAGATTGCTTTTGGTTTGTGTCACCTCAACACAGCCTTTACGCATTCTTAAGAACTGTGCAAACAACATGAAAGGAAAAGGCTGGCATGCGGGAGACGGTCCTGTGAAGTATCATGGACAGAGCTAACAAAGCAGAGAGGTGATTAATCACAGAGACGGGTTCCCTGGCAACATTGTGCAAACCTTGCATTTAAATACTGTTTCTTACAGAATCGGTGTCCCAAAAGGCTGCCAGGAGAGAGAGAGAGAGAGAGAGAGAGAGAGAGAGAAGACAGTGAAGGCAACTTGCTATTTGAGATGGGCACGAAACGGAAATATAGCATTTTGTTTTGTTTTGTTTTGTTTCAGCCTCCATTTCATTTCATTTTGTTAATAGTGGGTTTTTAAAAAAGAATTTTCATCATGAAACAAAATGAAATGAAACACTTCATAAGGCTATAAATAATGGGGAGCTTTCCTTTTTTTTTATTTAAGAGGAAGGCCACTGCCCTAAATCAAAGACCCTCAAACCTTCCAATCAATTTGCTTTCAAGCAAAGAACCCTCTGTAAACAAGCTAGAAACCGAATGGTTAGCTGCTGCATGAAGAAATTGGCTCAATAGCCGATGGGTGGCACGGCAAGGAAAGGAAAGGAAGGAAAATATATTAAAAATAACCTCCACAGTCCTACTTAATCAGGAGGAAAGGAAAATGATCAGTTTAAATCAACTTGCAGACACAGCCAGCGAAGGGAAGAGCTCAGCTCCTGGCTAGCTTCAGGCAGATCCAAGATTGGAGATAAGCTATCTTAACAGCTGAGGTGCAGGAAGGAAGAAAAACAAATATCAGTTTAAAAATAAACCTCCTGTTTTCTAGACGTCTGGATCAAGATGCTAGGATGAATTGCTTCATTTCCAAAACAACAAAAAATTGTGTTTCATTTCATTGACTGCACACTGTTTGCTGTTTCATTTAATTTCATAAGGTTTTGTAATGTTATGAAATGACAAAACAGTGTGTCATTTTTCGTAAGGTGCCCATCCCTACTTGCCATGGCTGAGTCCAAGCCTTGCAACTCCCTGTTATTTAGAATACTTTGTTACTGACCAATAGACATCCAAAATGAAACTTACACTATACTGTATAAAAAACGGTCAAGCCTAATACAGAAATTGCTAGCAATTAAAATAAAGTCAAACATTGTCATTATTATGTGCAGAATACTGAAATACATGTGGAGACATGACACAAGCTACTATGAATTTCTCCAATTTTTAATGCCCAAATTGGCTAATCTTCCTTACAGTTTAGAAAATGGAATGATTATTCCAACCAGCAACCAGGGGTCACAGGCAAGCTGCATCTCTTGTCTCTCAAGAAAAAAAAATCAGCAGCACAGGGAGACCATTCTTAATGGATACACCACCCAGAAAAGAAACTACTGCCCAAATGTTTGCTTTCCTCTTTCCTCCCCATTCCTTTTTCCCTTTTGAATCATCTCTGGAAGACTGGAGGTCTATAGGCAGAGACTGCTGTCAGGCAACAACAATGACAAATTCTCTTCCATTGTGTTCTGCAAAGGGTGTTAATGCTTCACAAGTACACAATGCTGTCTAATCTAAGAGAACAATACCAGACAAAATCACTGTACACTCATTTGAAGGGGGGCAATTACCTGATGTCTGATAGTCAATTGACTGGAATATTGTCCTGGAAGGACCACTTAACTTGGAGTTGCTTTAAAAATGTCAGGTTGTCAAAAGATGTTAAAATGGCCCAACACTGAGTGGGACAAATTGTATGTTCTGCTTCTGAAGAAAGCAGCTCAATATGAGAAAAGATTAGTCTCTACTACTGATAAAGTACTTTCTATGCCTACTATCTCTCTGTGTTACTTTTGTTATTCTGCTATCAAAGCAGATGTCCTTAAATGATTATAACAAAATAGAAACGCTTTAGGTTCTTAGATTGTTTCTGTTCTTATTAGCAAAGCTCGTAAAAGGCTAAATCCCTCCAGTGAAAGGAATGAGAACAATTAAAATTCAGAACTGAACCTGTACCACCTGCTCTTTGAAGAGCCTCTGTGTGTATAATGCATATGGGGGTGGGGAGGAGGAGGCAGGGAGGAACACAAGCTAGCATCCCTTCTGTTTTAGAAAGATGCACTGCATTATTCTTTCCTGCAGGCATATATCTAATGTCTCTAACAGATGCAATAACTAGACCACCCAGCTGAAGTACAATCCAGTTGATGGTGACTCCTGTTGAGCTGCTGCACATTTACTAGCCCCGCAGCAATGAATAGTTGTTTGTTCAGTGATGAAACAGCAGTTTTGTGCCATTGATTCTGATATTGATACCAGCACAAAGTTTGCTGATACATCACCAAAGCCTCTCTGCGTCCTGACACACCACTATTAATGAAATGGTTCTTTTGCAAAGCTGTACACCATGTGTCAGACACACTGCAAATGGAAAAAGCTGGTGGCTGCCGATTGTCTTTTCTGAGACATTGCGGCAGTAGCTCCCAAATCAATGTAATTGGCCGAACTGACACTTTTCATATATATCAAACTCCACCACCGAGCGGTCCTAAAGAAGCCAACTATCCCACTGAAGCAACATTAGGCCTATATTTTATAGTAGGCCAAATATTTCATGCCTCATCCAAGACAGTTGTGCCTGGTGAAGCTCATCTTGACAAGAATTTTACATCTAAGATTAATTTCCGGGCAAACTACATCTTTTGCCATGTTCGGACTTTTGGTACATACCTTGAAAAAGAGGGCATTGCCCTCAAAAGCTTGCAATGACTTTTTGTTATTTTATTAGTGACATATAAAGCTATCACCAATAG
Source organism: Phrynocephalus versicolor (assembly GCA_023846285.1). Lineage (NCBI taxonomy): Eukaryota > Metazoa > Chordata > Lepidosauria > Squamata > Agamidae > Phrynocephalus > Phrynocephalus versicolor. The sequence goes on along the minus strand of JAHTLZ010000074.1, from coordinate 21,572,001 downwards.
CCTAGGCTTCCAAATATTCCTGTTCTGTGCCTGCAGTGCCACCCATGGGAGAAGAGAACATCAGCATTTGAGGAGGGAAATAACGAAATATGGTGCCTGCCTCACCACACTTTCTCAGGTGATGGTACCACTGATGGGTCATACATATCCTTTAGGAAACATATGACTGTAATATGGCCATTTTGTCCTCCTAACCATTTCATGAATGTTATTTGCAGCAGTGTAAGAAGCCATGTCAGAAAATTCAGGAGTGGGTCCAGCCCCTTCCCATGAAACAAGACAACCCTGCTAGCCTTCCATGGGACTTCCCAGCCCTCTGTGGCTGATGCCGAGAGTACACGGAGGCTGTGTGGAAGGCAACTGGCTTTCCATCAGCAAAAACACCGACATGGAACTGGTGGGCATATTGTTCCAAGGGCAAAAGTGTCATTATGATGTACATCCCAATACTTTGCGGTTTTGAAGAGCACACCCGGGTTGCATATTATAAATCGTCTGTTAATTGTAGTAATTAGTTTTGTGTGTTTTTCGAATTGACTGAACTTGTTTCAGTTTATTGTGAACCGCCCAGAGTTCCTTCGGGAAGATGGGTGGTATAGAAGCACCATAATAAATAAATAAATAAATACATCTCTTGACAGGAAAGGGAGGGCAGCAAGAAGAAGACTCTTCTGTATCAACTCTGAGCAGGTGCTCAACAAACAATGAGAGGAAAACAGGAGATAATGAAAACAAAAAACAAAAACCAGAAAACCAACCACTGGAATCAAAGCAGGAAAAAAGAATAAGACAAATTCATTTCTTAGTCACAGAGTTCAGTTATACTAGAGGTTTTTGTTTTGTTGAGCTTTGGTTTTTGAGTGTGTGTGTGTGTGGGGGGGGGGGGAAATAAAAAGCATGGAACATTTTTGAAAGCTCCTCCCTTCCAGAGAGAGATTTACAGCAAATACACATCTTTTGTCTTTACTGAGCCTCACACATCTCAACGGCATTCAATGCCAGTTTTTACAAAGAATGTGCAAACGAGAATGGGAAAAACAGTGTTTTACAGATTCACACACACACAAAACCCCCGGTACTACAAAAATAGTTGGGATGGTTTTTTAGCATGCTAAGAAAGACATTCTGCAAGATATCAAGTACGAAAGGTTATACACAGCAACCCACTCACAATGTACATCCTCCTTTGTTTAATTCCATTCAGTCTGGTCTATATTTATGCTTTCAGAAGCTAACAAAGAAGGACAACTTGACATCCTAATGGCAGCAGAAGAATTTTTCAACCCACCATGAAGAATGTGGAAAAACATGAAATGAAGAGAAACTCAGAGTATAGGCAGAGAAAGACCGGGTATCAATTCTGTGGAAGTTATCAATTCTGATTAAAGCAAGGGAGGAAGACATAGCTCTATCCTGTGAAGCACTCCACAAAGCTCCACTACAGGTAAACTCTTTGCCAGAGGGTCAATAAAGTCTCCAGTGTGGGAGTTCCTAAAACAAGACTCCTCTGTCCTATTACATCTCCATGAAAAAGTGGTATTTTAATGAAGAAAAAGCACCCAATAAAGTGAAAAGGAGTGACAATTTCTGAACAGATGGCCATTCAGATAACTGCCTCCACCTGCCTGCTTCTCACTGAATGCAGTTTTCCCTGTATTTCCCAGAATTTCTGCTTCTGCAGATTAAGAGGGCACACAGGATCAGCTTGCCTCTTGATAGAAGTCTCATATTTTAAGAAGGAAAAATGCTAATGCCAAAGAACACCCTCCTCCGAAAATACTGTCCCTAATGTTACATATCTGAATCCTAGGTGTCAGGATCAGGGCCGTTTGACTAGGATGCTTCCTAAGCCATGCCATGCCTAGGATGATTAGGTAATGTGGGGAAGCGATGCAGTCAAAAGACACCAGTTCCTGCTGCCCTGGAGCTGCCAACATCACCAGCGGGCAGGTCTGGTGTGTAACAGGTCCAGAAACCATCAATGACCCATCCAGGTTTTTGACCATGGTGGAGATGCCTTTCGCCAGGCACATGATACCATGTTCTTTGACGAAGTTCTTATCTATGAAAATTGAGGAGGCTCCGGAATCAACTACAACCATGACCTGGAGGAGCTCCTATTCATTTCCTTTTGTGTGGCAAGATGAAACAGATAGGAAGCCTACCAACGGCCCTAATCCTGACACCAGGTAAAGCAGAGGGTGCAATATAATGGACTCTACAGGGAGAGCTAAATTGAATTTACTAGCTATAGTAAACACTGTACAATATTAGAAGGACAAGCACCAAATAATGGAAGTGCATTTCGTTCAACTTGCTTCTGATGAGGCATAAAATAAAATGTAAATAATTTTCTGTGCAGGGAAAATTAGCATAATGGTTTTGGCCTTTGCAACTCGAATGAGCCTACATTTTCTAACTCTGATTTGCAAATAAGAGTAACACCCTTTACCTGGATTTGCAGGAAGGATTATATCAATTCAATTAGCACTGTCGGTAATGAAACACAGCGCTAACATGGCACAGAATAAAGGGAGTGTGATTATTCCCATCTTGGATTTGCAGTTGTAAAAAGAGAAAGAAAATGTTGTGAAGCTGGATATGAGCAGCAAAGAATGCAAGTGCTATTAGCCTGAATTTCCAATGCAGAAAAGTGTCAATATTACAATCAGGGGGTAACAATTAAATCAGCATCAATGGAGCTGACAAAAGATGGCCGTAATTAGGAGGATGTAGTTAGCATTGTCCTAGATGTTCTACAAAGACTCTGGCCTGGTTTTATTTCCAAACCATTTGATTTCTGCTTCTCACAAAGGAAAGCATTTTTTCCCTGTGAGCTCCTGTATATTCCTCACAACTAATTGCCTAACAACTACCAGAAGTGAGTGGCTGGGCTGAATGTAGCCACTTACAACATGAAAGCTGGGTTTTTCTGTTGAGTTTCTTGCACTGAAATCCTTGCCTCAAATTGGCATCTCAAACACACAGTGCTTAGAACAAACATTACCATTTCAGCATGTTTGAACACAAACAAGTAATAAACAATACAGTGGTACCTTGTATAAAGAAATTGATTCGTTCCAAATGAAATTCTGTTAAGCAACTTTACCTTTATACAAATTTCCCATAGGAATGCATTGAAAATGGAGTAATCCCTAATCACGACCATTTTTATGTTGTACGGATTCGCCCCATAAATGATTCTGTTAAGAAAATTTTCCCTATATGTAGAATTTTTTATGTTGTACAGATGTTATGTTATAATCCCTAATCGCGACCGTTTTTCTCTTGTACAGATTCAACCCCTAGGCAATTCTGTTAAGCAATTTCCCCCCTATCTCTGGAATTTTTTCCCCTTTAAATGGATTTTCTGTTAAACAAACTGCTTGTTATACAAGGGTCCACAGTAGTTTCCTTACCTTTATAATCCCTTCCAAACAGTGCTTTCAACTCAAAGATAATATGTCCCCTTGCCAATATAAGGTGTGCCCTTGCCAGAGCCACCTGGCATCCCTCCATAGCATCTACCATTATTAGTACCTTTCCCTTTAGGCAAGCTTTCCCTGAATGATGGACTACCTATTATGTGTCCTTTATATGAGTCTATATGATCACATAGACTTTGTGTTTATAACCACTTGTAACGTCTGTGAAGATTCTCAGTCATCCAGGTGTGTTTAACTGGGAGTTGAGTCATGGCTACTGGACTTCTTTTTTGAGAGATAGAATGAACAGCAAAACGTTTCTATCTCTCAAAAAAAGAAGTCCAGTAGCCATGACTCAACTCCCAGCCACTTGTAACGTTGCATGATTGCACTGATACTATATTTTCAGTGTTAGTTTCCAATCACTGATAACTTTTACATGGAATTTTACTTTCTTTTTAACTGCTCACGTTCTCTTGTAGCTTTAATGTAATGCTATCTTTTAATGCTGTAAGATATCCCTCAATTTCCTGTTTTCAATACTTTTTAAACAAAATTATTATAGGTAAGGGGTAAATAGGGAAGGAAAAATAGGGATTAGAGATGGGCACGACTCAAAAAAATGTTTTTTCATTTTTTGTTTTTTGTTGAGGGGTCCGTTTTGGTTCGTTTTCGTTTTCGTTGGCTTTCCCCCCCCAATTTTTCATTTTCGTTTTCATTGCATAATGAAACAAAAAACAAAAATGAAAACGAAAAATTTCTGTTTCGTTAGCATTCTTTTCAGTTTAATGTATTTGCCGCAACGAAAACGAAAAACACAGCAAAGTTTTTCATTTCGTTTCCGTTTCCGTTTTGTTTTTTGGAAAATTTTCGTTTTTGTTTTCATTGCATAACGAAACGAAAAAATGAAAACGAAAACGAAAATTTTGCTGAGTCGTGCCCATGTCTAATAGGGATACAGAAAAATAAAGAAGGGGATGCAGGTTGAGCAGAACTTAACTTTGCCTTTTTTGTAACCACATATAAATCTGCCCTGAGTCCCCACCATTTTCTAAGGGCTCCTGCCACTCTGTCAATGGCTGGAGCCCTTTAAACCTGGCCCACACTATTATCGGTGTTATCAGCTGTACCCCTTTAAAACTGACCCAATTGGCACCAGGGGGATCCCCTGGTACAGACTGGGTGAGGTTTAAAGGGCAAGAGCCCTTAGAAAATGGTTGGGAGAGCAGTTCCAGTGATCGCGCTGCCCTCCCGAGTATTTTCAGAGGGCTTCTGCCAAGCTGTCAATGGCTGGAGCCCTTCAAACCTGGCATGTAAACCCCATTTCAAATAATGTCCCTCAAGCTTCAAGAGCCTTTTGTTTGCCAGTTCTATCAATTCTTTAATCCAGATTAGGGGAGAAACTCTATTAGACCCAGCAGTGGCCAGAGGACTGGAAAACATTGGTCTACATCCCAATCCCAAAGAAAGGAAACACCAAAAAATGCTCCAACTATCTCACAATTGCACTCATTTCACACGCTAGCAAGGTTATGCTCAAAATTCTACAAGGCAAGCTTCAGCAGTATGTGGAAAGAGAACTTCCAGAAGTACAAGCTGGATTTCGAAGGGGCAGAGGAACTAGAGATCAAATCGCCAACATGTGCTGGATTATAGAGAAAGCCAGAGAGTTCCAGAAAAACATCTACTTCTGCTTCATTGACTATGCCAAAGCCTTTGACTGTGTAGACCACAACAAACTATGGCAAGTCCTTAAAGGAATGGGAGTGTCTGATCACCTTATCTGTCTCCTAAGAAATCTATATGTGGGACAAGCAGCAACCGTCAGAACTGGATATGGAACAACTGATTGGTTTAGAATTGGGAAAGGAGTACGACAAGGCTGTATACTGTCACCTTGCCTATTTAACTTACCGGTATATGCAGAGTACATCATGAGAAAGGCAGGTCTGGATGAATCACAAGGCGCAATTAAGATTGCCGGAAGAAATATCAACAACCTCAGATACGCAGATGATACTACTCTAATAGCAGAGAGTGAGGAGGAATTAAAGAACCTCTTAATGAGGGTGAAAGCAGAGAGTGAAAAAAAAATGGTCTGAAGCTCAACATAAAAAAACTAAGATCATGGCCACCAGTCCCATCACCTCCTGGCAAATAGAAGGGAAAGAAATGGAGGCAATGACAGAGTTTATTTTCTTGGGCTCCTTGATCACTGCAGATGGCGACTGCAGCAGAGGGAAAAAAAGACGCCTGCTTCTTGGGAGGAAAGCAATGGCAAACCTAGATAGCATCCTAAAGAGCAGAGACATCACTTTGCCAACTAAGGTCAGGATAGTCAAAGCTATGGTTTTCCCAGTAGTGATGTATGGAAGTGAGAGCTGGACTATAAAGAAGGCTGATCACCGCAGAATTGATGCTTTTGAGCTGTGGTGCTGGAGGAGAGTCTTGAGAGTCCCCTGGACTGCAAAGAGATCAAACCTATCCATTCTGAAAGAAATCAACCCCGAATGTTCACTGGAAGGACAGATTTTGAAGCTGAGGCTCCAGTACTTTGGCCACCTCATGAGGAGAGAGGACTCCTTGGAAAAATCCCTGATGCTGGGAAAAATTGAAGGCAAAAGGAAAAGAGGACAACAGAGAATGAATGGTTGGACGGTGTCATCGATGCAACCAAAATGAATTTGACAAATCTCCGGGAGGCAGTGGAGGATAGGAAGGCCTGGCGAGCTCTGGTCCACGGGGTCACGAAGAGTCGGACACGACTGAACGATTGAAGAACAACAAGGGAAGAAACTCTATAATAGAGGACCCAATTTGGAAGTCCCATTCCTTGATTTTAAATTTTGCAATGATTTTAATTAAATTCTTGACTTCTTCCCTTGCCATACAAATTTGGCAATGCACTTCTCAATTTCTTTTAAAAAATTGTTTCAAGATAATTGGAATATTTTGGAACAAAAAAAGAAGTATCGGCAGGATATTCATTTTTATTGTAGCAATCCTTACCAACATCCCAAGATTTTCTTTGGCCCAGCCAACTAGGTCATCCCAGGTCCTCACGCTTAGAGTCCCTACTCCGCAGGAAGCTCATAAGACCTCTACACGGAACTGTGCCTTCTCTGTGGCAGGTCCCATTTGGTGGAACCAGCTTCCCAGCAATATTAGGACTGTGGGGTCCCTCTCAGCCTTTAGAAGCAATTAAAAACTTGGCTCTTCCAGGCTGCTTTTGGCAACTAATGGTGGTTTTATCATATTCTCTTTTTCCTTTTTTTTTTTTTGCTTCCATCATATATCCTTTTTTTGTTTTTGTTTTTTAATTTGATTTTAGTGTTTTGATAGATCGGATTTGTTTTACTTTGTTTTTATAGTTGTATTTTATGGATTTTCTTGCTGTGAACTGCCCAGAATTCCTTCGGAAAGTTGGGTGGTAAATAAATAAATAAATAAATAAACCTGGCTTGAAGGAGATATTTTCCTAAACGGCTATACTTCATTGTCTTTACCAGCTGAGGCCTTAGCACATAGAGGATGACGTAGTGCGGGGCTCAGCTGTTTGGTTGCTAATGATCAACAATTGAAACTAGTTCCACTTCCCACATGTCCACCTTTGGCCATGGCCTTCCTAATTGAGAACATTAGACCTGTTTTAATTGTAATCAATGTCTACCTTCCACCCCAAAGCACCAAAACAAAATTACTGGCTCAGTGGGATAGGTTGAATAGTTACCTACAAGACCTTGAATCGAAATTTCCCTCTGCTGAAACTCTAATGGCAGGAGACTTCAACGCCAGGCTAGGAAGGGACAACTTGGCTTTAATGAGTGCTTTAAGCAAAGACATAAATGACTCCCAAACGGAGCTACTCCTGCACTGTAGACATTCTAAGGATCACCAGATAAACACTGCAGGGATATGTCTTGCAAGACTCCTAATAGGTACAGGCAGATACACTCTAAATGGGACAACATCACAAGACTCTCCTGGTGAGTACACATTCAGCTCACCTAGAGGAAGCAGTGTAATCGATTATGTCTGCGTATCCCAACAGCTAAGAGAACTAATTGTAGATTTCCACGTTGGTGAGCGGATCGATAGCGATCACTTTCCCTTGATAACTAAGATTAAGTGCAATTATTCCCTAAACAAGATCCAATGCTATCCGAACGCCAGTTTAGGGAATAAGCCACAATACATGAGTGGGAAATGGTCGCCTAAAGTGGCAGATTCCCTCAGAAGCTCATTAGATTCCAGAGACTTAAGGATCCTGGGGGGGAAGCTAACTAAAGCTCAAAGCAAAAGCGATGCCCTGTATTACTATGATAAAAATCTCAGCTAGGATGAATAATACACTTCACCAACAAACTACATCACGCTCACTAACAGGGATAAATGGTAGGGCTAAGAACAAATCTGAGAGGTGGTTAGATAAAGAATGCCTTCTCTTAAAAAAAGAACTGCATGCCATGTACCAGCTTTACCACAATAATCAAATGGATGTGTTGCCAGATGGATCCTATGAGCTAAAGAAGCGATACAAACTGACAATAGCTGAAGAAAAAAATGGCAGCTCCAAAAAGTTAGGTGGGACCTATTGACTAATGCTGCCTTATCTAACAATAGCAAACAATTCTGGACGCTGGTCACCAGGGTCACAGCAACTAACACCGATCTGCTGCAACACTGGATACCAGCTCATGTATGGAAGAAGCACTTCTTTAGTATATCCTATGATCCATCAGCCCCCCTAAAAACACTTGCAGATTTTATTCCAACCAATTTACCAGTTTGGCCCCCAGTATCTGCAGAGGAAATTAAAGTGTTGATCGGCAA
>JAHTLZ010000074.1:21539095-21557657 GCA_023846285.1 Phrynocephalus versicolor | reverse complement strand
TGTGTGTGTGTGTGTGTGTGTGTGTGTGTGTGTGTGTGTGTGTGTGTCCGACTCTTTGTGACCCCATGTTCATGGAATTTTCTTGGCAGGAATACTGTCATAAAGCACATCCTCCATGATAAATAGAAGAGCTGGGGTGCAATGAAAGACTAGAACCCTTTGGCCCATCTATCCCAATCTAGCTGTCTATGAAAATAAGTGTCCTACAAAGGGCAACCTCCTTCTCTCCTGGTTTAATATCCGGAGCTGTCAATGCAGCAGACTCTTGTTGTATCAGATCAACAGGAACATCTCTTGGTAGACAGTCAACAGAGTCAAGTCTAACCTAGCTTTTGAGGAAAGTACAGTGAACCCTCATATACCAAGCAGTTTGTTTAACATAAAAGCCACTTAAAGGAAACCATTTCCGGAGATAGGGGGAAATCGCTTAACAGAATCGCCTATGGGGCGAATCCATACAACAGAAAAACGGTCGCAATTAAGGATTATTCCACTTTCAATGCATTCCTATGGGAAATTTGTACAAAGGAAAATTTGCTTAGCAGAATTTCATTTGGAACAAATTGGTTCCTTTATACAAGGTACCACTGTAAACGAGTTAAATCCAATCAGTCATCCTATGATGCTGTGACAGAGCAATGGCCCAACCCACTCTGATTAGAGAGCATGTACTGATTATGTGTGTATAAAAACTCAGGATCCTTGTCTGTAGTTGTCAGTGAATTCATTGAGATGCATCAGCATTCATACATTGTTGTGGGGAGGGCAAAAGAATGGTTTAGACACAGGGCTGCAACAGAAAAGGCAGGTGTATCAGAAGCTCCTCCGCTTCCACTACTTAAGCTGTAATAAAGCTCATCCCTGTCTTACTATTAGTAGTAGTTATCACTCTATGGAGTAGGGACAGAAAAACAGGCAACGCCATGAGAGTGGAGCAGAGGTAACAAAAAGCCCCCGGGAACAAAAGGACTAAATAAGTGAATTCCCTGTTGACCCTCCAGCTTAGCAGTGTGCTTGTCATGAATTCTCCTTGGATTCACACATTCTGATTCCTAGTTTCAGGTCACTGTGCTGTCAAATAACTTGCAGAACATTCATTAAATATAGGTGGCAGTTAGATGCATTTTTTTTAAATCAAAGCTGCAATTATATAAAGGGAAAATGACAGAAAGACACCACATCTGCAGCAATGATGATATACTAGGTTAAATACACATACACATATTTTAATGCACAAATAATCTTACAAATCCAAAATAAGTATTTTGTTTAATGGTAGTCTTTCCTAACCTGGTGCCTTCCAGATGCCTGTGAGATTCTGGAACTGCTAGAAAAACACAACTAGACAGTACCAGGTTCGAGACCTATATGAATAAGCCCACAACTCTAGCTAAAACTTAAAGTGTCACTTCCATAAGCCTCTGCTTTGTAAAATGTTATTTAACGGTGGGCAGTGGGCCAAAGAACACCATGGAAGCATCAGCTTTAAGTCTGCCAAAAACAATCTTTGCGGGATATAAGAGGAACCTGGGTAGTTAACATCTGATCCAAATTTAATAATCTGTAAAGCAGGTAAGCATCGCAAGTTTGTGATTTTAATTAACTGCAAATAATTCCCCAAGGCAAATATTTAATTACCTACACAGTTTCTTGATGGAAATTGCAATAAGTTTACAAAGTCAACTTCTGAAGCAGAACTCTACGTATGCACAGTCCCCTTCCCACAAATTATCTGTGTTAGACTTCTCAAACTAATCCACTGCATTTTATTAATCTCATTTTGAATTTTAAAATGCTTTCGGCTAATACGATCACAGTAACATATAGGGAGGTTTAGGAATTAAATCACAGGAGCAGAAGAAACAAAAGGGCCACCCAGGCACCTGGAACAACCTGAACAAGCACATGCTAAAAAAACAGTGAGCAGGTGTTGTGGGAGAAGATCCCTGCAAAGGCAGACTCCAGTCAAGTCAAACGTCCCACGCTAAATGGAAGGACAGAAGAAAAGAAGGCGATTTATCAGAGAGACAATGCCTGTGAAGGTAAATTATGTATTGAAGCAAAATATTACTCCTGCATTGAGCGGAGGGGTGGGGGGTTCTGGAACATCAGTTCCTTTCTTAGTAGTAAGCAGGGTTAGAAATCACACAACAACTCTCTTACTAAGATTCTAGTTCCCCTCTTCTCAGTCCCCTGGCCTCATGGCAAGTCTCATTTTGAAACCAGAAGGTTCCCGGGGGGGGGGGGGACCTGGTTATGTTTGTCTTTATTCTAGCCTCTGGAATGGATTCGTCCATTCCCAATGCATTCCTATAGGAAACCATGTTTTGTAAGACAACATTTTCATAAAGCGAAGTGACCCATAGCCTCCGGAATGGATTAATCCATTTTCAGTTCATTCCTATGGGGAACCACATTTCGTAAAACAAACTTTTCTTAAACCACATTGACCCGTAGAATGAATTAAATTTGCTTTAAGAGGTGCCACTGTGCTGTATTTATAAAAACAATTTGTCACAAGGCATGTGAGCCTTCTGCTCTACAGAAAAGAAAATAGAAACTTCACAGGGCACATGCAGGGCAATACTTGGGATCTTAGCTACAGATTTATATTAAGAGTTATAAAGTAAGCATTTTGCATTGTGAAGTATCTTTTCTCTACATCCCCTGATGATCATATTCTTCTTTTAGTTTTATTGTACCTGATGACTTTTTAAAATCAGCAGAGGAATTCCCTTTTTATTTGCAGGAGTGGAATGCACTTGTACATCACAGACTTGAGCTTCTAGTTGTTTTCTAATTACATTGGACATCACCATAACATAGTGAAATAATATAGAATAAGCTACTAGAAGATGCAAAAGGCGTCCATTTTATTTCTGCCACGTCTAAAAGAGAGCAACATTGGAGAGTCAAGGAAACCTTATTAAACTGCCAAGAGAGGTACATTACATTGGCATGCAGATTCTGACCTTCAAAATCATTAAGGTCAAGACTCTATTGAAGAGTCTCCTCCTGAAATGCAAATATTAAATCAAACATCGAAGCCTAAGGGCTGGGTGACAGATTTACTTTTAAGATTAACAGGAATAAAATACAGGAAGCGAGTAAGCCCACATTCATAAAGAAAATTCAGTTAATAGAAAATGTATGACATTGACAAGTGTAAAAAGATTAGCTTAAATATATCGTGAAGGGGGGAAATGGTCTTATAGCAGGGGTAAAGTCAGAGGTTCTACATTACACAGTATATGGTGGCAGGGGTGTTTTGTTTCAGAAATGGTCTGGTTCTGAAATGAAACACGGGAGCCCAGATGGCATTCAGAACCCAGCCAACCCTCCAAAATGCAATCAACCAACTCCTTACCTTACTCTGGGGTCGCACAGAGCTAAACTCCAATGAGGAAGAAGCCTCCAATGTAATATTTCCTTCTTCCTTGCGCTGGCCCATCAAGAGCTGTGCAGGGAAATGCATCATCCCACCTCCCTGTCTGATTGGCTAGTGCCAGGGAGAAGAAAAGATGACATTGGAGGCTTCGTCCTCATTGGAGTTTAGCCCCACGTGACCGCAGAGCAAGGTAAGGGATTGGCTGAATTTGTTCCGGAGGGTTGTTCTGGTTCCAAACACCATCTGGTCTCCCATGTTTCATTTTGGAACCAGAACACTTCTGAACCAAAACGGCCATGCCTACACAGAACCATGCCCACACACATGCAAAGTAACGCGGTCAAGACTATGCTAGAGAGGTAAATGGGATATTTGGAATAGGCAAGATAATTGTGGCATGTTGCTCTGCACTTCCTCCAGAATACCTAGTAACAGCTCAATCTTCATGGAACTCATCAAAGTCCTTTATATTTGTTATTTTCCACTGCTTTGAGGAGGACAAAGAAATCATTATGCACTGTATACTTTCTGATCTTTCTTTCAGGATAGCTAATTTATTACCTGATGGCATCCTCTCCCATTAGATTTAAAAGCCAACCAGTTTGGTTACTGCAGTTTCCTTCAAAACTGGAGACTAAGCAACATCCTCCATTGTGCCTTAACACTGTGGGGTTTGTTTGGGTACACAGACCTCTGCCTTCTCAAGATCACCAGTTTCTAGTGCCTGGCACTTGAGGGGGCTACTTCAGTATACCTAATGATAGGGCCAGCTCAGCAGTGGAGGTAAACCCTCAAAAGTAGGCTACACCTTGCTGCTATCACAACATGATTTTGCCATATTAATTTCTACCTTGTGCTTTTGTCCTCAACCAGATAAGACAGCAACACTTTAATATAAAAAATTAGCAAATCCTTATGAAGAGAGGATATACAGAGTTGAATACTAAGTGGATTTATATCATTTCTCCAGATGTGTTCTGCATGTCTTGTTTTTTCATTTTCTAATGTGTAACACATCCTGTTCTGCTATGCAGCATAGATGGGTCACCATGTTTTAGCTAGGAAGAAATGTTAAAAATACAACGGACACTACAACGAATAACACAGACCCACTGATTTTATTTGTCAGTATGTCTGTGAAAAATGACTGTTGTATTTTGGTAGTAAAAGGGGAGAGGAACAGAGGTAACAATGCATGATGAGCTGATGCATAGCTGCAGTATTTTTCTGCTTCATAAACTGAGAAAAAATGGTTCCCAGCCTTGGATAACCCGGATGTTCTTAGACTGCAACTCCCAGAAACCCTGGCCATCACAGCTAGTGGGGAAGGCTTCTGGATGTTGCAGTGCAAGAACACCTGGCTTACCCAAGGTTGAAAACCATTATATTACATGAAGAAAATGAATCTCTAGGAAACAGCAATTTGGGAGAATTTAAGGAGATATGTTTGAGTGTTAATTAGGGATGGGAACCTTATTTATTTTATCTATTTTAGAGTATTTTACCCCACCTTTCTCCTTGGAAAAGGACCCAAAGCAGCTTACAGTAATGATGGATAATATAAAGTTCAGTACAGTACAATTAAGACACGGAATTGAGGAACATCTTACAGCATTAAAAGACAACATTACATTAAAGCTATAAGAGAACCCAAGCAGTTAAAAGGAGAGTAAAATTCCATGTAAAGTTATGAGTAATGGAAACTAACGAAATGAAGCGGCAGACAGCATGTTGTCCCAAACCAAAATGAAATGATGTTTTCGGTTCGGGAGGAACCGAACTGGAGCCCCGCCGCCAGATCTCGCTGCTCCTTTCTCCCCTGCCACCTCCTCCTCCTAGGTGGGTGTTTTGGATAGGGAATGCTGGAGTCACCACCAGCGCTCTTCCTGGGGTGGCGAGACATTTTAAAAAGCCTCTAGCTTACCAAGAGAGTGGCGGGCTAGAGGCTTTTTAAAATGTCCCACTGCCCCAGCGAAGGCACTGGTGGCAGCGGGACATTTAAAAAAGCCTCTAGTCCACCACAAAGGGGGATTGGCTAGGAGCTTTTTAAAATGTCCTGCCACAAGAGGGAGAGTGGCGGGAAATTCAAAAAACCTCCAGCCCACCACTCCTCTTTGCTTCAGAGCTCTGAAGATCAAGAGAGGGGTCGTGGGCTGGAGGCTTCTGGATCCCCCGCTGCAACAGCATCTGCCCTGTTGTGGTGGGGGATTCATTTTGTTTCCCATTTCATTTCATAATGGTTTTTTTAAAAAAATAGTTAATTATGAAACAAAACGGAATGAGAAACAAAATGAAATGGTATTTTTCCATTTTGTACCCATCTCTAGTGTTAGTTCATTTTTTTTCATTCAGCAATTTATTCCATCCATCTTTATGATGGCTTTAGAGTGTTATGGATCAAAAATTAGACATACATGTTAAATTGGAACCACACATACACATACATTGGTCCAAACAGTTAAGCAGTCTGTAGAACGTGCCTTTGCTGATGTGGACAAAGGACTTGTCATCAAGCATCTCTTCAGGCATTTTACGGAAGAAGCAAGTCATTGACCCAGAGAGGACCAAAGAGGAGGAGGAGGAGGAGGAGGAAAACACTACACAGTTTCCACATGTTTATGCAGGTAGGTGCTAATTTAGAACTAATAGTGATGGGTTAAATATAAATAGAAGATAGGAAGGCCTGGCGAGCTCTGGTTTATGGGGCCACGAAGAGTCGGACATGACTGAACGACTGAACAACAACAACAACAAAAACAGAAATATCTTAACATGGTATGGTGGAGCGACATTGTGATCAATGTATCATCTCAATCTGCTGTTTAGCTACTAAATGCAAACGTTTAGCTACTAAACACAACTTCAAGGCTGTTTGTTCTTTCCTAAATTATTTAAATCATGTTCAGACTTGACAGCTATTCCGAGGAAGGACAATGCCATCAAATGTAGGACTAGCTTCTGACGGCCCTTCAAACAGAGGACCACCTTCTGCAGAACAAAGTGTACAGCCTTCTTTTTTTTAAATGGAGGAAATGAATTATCTTGGACATTTGAAATTTCACATTTTAAAAATCCCTTCTGAATCTCAAAAACTAAAAGAGGAGGAGAGGCATCTGATTTTTTTAAAGAAGGGACGTATAAATATCATGATACCTGAATATATAGTACTAAACTATTTCTCCCTGTTGAAAGAAACATAATTAAGGCATTCTTGCTCAAACTATATATTTTGTTTGACTGCTTATTCATATTACTTTATTTTATTTATTGACTTGTTTTCTGTCAATGGGGCCTCATTATAATTTACAGTAAAAACATAACAAATTATAAAAACCCCAGAAAATAAACAATACAAATAAAATACAAGTACAATAACAGTCCACTGATATACAGACATAATCTTCATTCTCAGGAAGCTTGGCAAAATTAAAGTGTGTACACACACACAGAGAGAGAGAGAGAGAGAGAGAGATGTTAAAAATTGTAGCATAATTCCAATGTACTACAGATCTGAGGGGAAATATTATTACCATCACATCTGATGGTGGGATATAAAAGGAACATCTTATTGGTAAGGACAGAGGAAATCTTTCTAAACCTCTACCACATAACCACATAAAAATTAGACTCAGTACTTATGCTGGAAATAAATTAGTAATAAATCAAGGCAACCAAGCAAAAGACATTTAACAAAACTAAAAGGATCACATTTCTCTTTATCCTACAATACCAATTATATCCAACCGAGTAACGATCACTCCTGCTATCCTAAACTCTGACTAGAAGTCAGTTTGAAATGGATCTAAATATCCTAAAAGTGCTGGGACCAGATAAGTACTTAGTCCATTGCTTTGGAGAAATAAAAATGGGGATTATCTCTATAATCTCTATAACTATATACAGTGGTACCTTGTGTAAAGGAATTAATTCCTTTCCAATGAAATTCTGTTAAGCAAATTTTCCTTTATACAAATTTCCCATAGGAATGCATTGAAAATGGTGTAATCCCTAATCACGACCATTTTATGTTGTACGGATTCGCCCCATAAATGATTCTGTTAAGAAAATTTTCCCTATATGTAGAATTTTTTATGTTGTACAGATGTTACGTTATACAACCCGTTTGTTATACAAGGGTCCACTGTATATAGATAACGAGGACGTGTTTTCTGTAGGGTCTTACAGTAGTTTCAGTTGGACATGGGAAACAAGAGTTTGTCCAGCGGAAATCAAGTTTGCACATCCTGATGTGGTTACTTGTCAATAATCAAAGCAAATGTCTTGTGAATCTGTTCGTGTTATTAAAAAATGCACGGAACTCAGTATCACAAAAACATACATCATTATGTGCTCATGTGCTTGTGAAAATAAAAAGGTTGTTCACAAGCAGACACCTTTGAGAGAGTCAAATCAACCAACAAACCAGCACACTCAAGAACAGAATGAAGGATGAATGGAAGATGACACTTGATATCTTTTTTCATCATATGTGGCAATTAGTTTTAAATACCTTCACCGTCTGGTTTCTGAAAGGAACCAGATTCATGAAGGTTGTTTATGAACGACAACAGCACAGATGAGTCATCAACAAAGGGAAGGGTGTAAGAGGAGTTAATACAATACAAAGAGAAAATGGGGAAGATTAAGGCATAAGCACTTGCCTATTGTAACTGTATTTTAAAAGTGATATAATAACTGGACACTTGGTGCTGTTTCAACAGTGACATTTTGATTAGAGAATTTTAAAAATTGCAGGATGAAGAACAACCAACGGGGTGTGGCATGAGAAAGGTGTTTCATATTCTAAATCATCTAGATTGTATCCTTTAAATGCAAAGAGGTATTGCAGTTATTTTAATTGTGCAATGTATATCATGACAAATTTATCTGAGGGAGAAAACAAGTGAGGATCCCTAGAATTTTATGGCGAAAGGAGAGGGACCAAATAGAGACTTCTTTGTCTGCCACCCTGTCACATATTTCTTGACAGATGAAGGCATTGTGTGTGTGTGTGTGTGTGTGTGCATCTCTCTGTGTGTGTCTGTGTGTGTACCAATGTCAAACTACAACTTTCAGGAGTCAGACTCCTAGACCACCAGACTCTGCAGAGTAGAATGTTGACGTTAAAGGACGAATAAAGAAGATATAAAGAGTTGCCAGAAAAGACAGACAGGACAAGAAGCAAAGGACATGAATGCCATTGTTGACTCTTTGTGACCCCATGGACCAAAGCACACTAGGTCTGCCAGTCTTCCTATGCCTCCCGGAGTTTGGGCAAATCCATGTTGGTTGCATCAATGACACAATCCAACCATCTCATTCTCTCTATCTTTCTCCATAATCCAGTAGATGTTGGCGATTTGATCTCTAGTTCCTCTGCCCCTTCGAAATCCAGCTTGTACTTCTGGGAGTTTTCTGTCCACATACTGCTAAAGTCTCCCTTCTCGAATTTTGAGCATAACTTTGCTAGCGTGTGAAATGAGTGCAATTGTACGACAGTTGGAACATTCTTTGGTGTTGCCCTTCTTTGGGATTGGGATGTAGACTGAAATTTTCCAGTTCTCTGGCCACTGCTGAGTTTTCCAAATTTGCTGCATATTGCGTGTATTACCTTTACAGCATCCTCTTTTAAGATTTTAAATAGTTAGAGGGGAGAAAATGTGGGTTGGGGGTGGGGAGATAAAGATTTTGTGATATGTTAATGGGATTTTATAATTGCTTATGCTCAAGTACAGGTTTGGGTTTTTATTTATATACCTTAGCTACTTTGCTAAGATAAGATAGGACTTCATAGAGAGTTAAACATTTATGGCTTTAGAGAATATGTGTCTGTAATACTTTTCTTCTTAAATTTTAAAGGGTTTTTTTAAATAACAATTTACCTACACTAAAAATTTTATTTTTAAGCACAATATTATTTTTGTTGCAGCATTTTTAGTTTAGATAGAGTTACTTATATATTATTATTTAGTTTGTTAAATTATGATAATCTTATTTCTATAACTCATTGTTAGGTTTTATAGTTATGGTTTTTGGATACACAACCATCTACTCGTATAGTCACTTTTATCTGCTTGCATCTGCCTAGTCAATAAATGAAAGAAAAGTAGAGACCTTTTTGGACATTCCATTTATCAGTTTTATATGAGGTAAATAACGTTAATGGATATTCAAAAGAAGAGAGGATTATACAAGGTGCAAAATATTCATCTTAGCTACATACCAGATACCACCCTGTCCTCCCCCCTCCCCCCCAAGGAGGTTTATAACATTTTTCAGTGCTCTTGGGAGAGGGAGGTTCTGGAAGGAAGGTTGATATCATCTCATCTGATATTGTCAAATGTTCTCCTGTCTGACGCAGCATTAGGTCAAGCTTTCCCCAATAGCAATATCTTCTGAAGATTCAATATGCCACCTAAAGTGCCATGGGGAAATATGCCAAAAACCAAATACCTCTTCCAATCATTGGTCAAAATCTTTTGGCACAGTTATGCAAGCATCACTTTTAGAGGCAAATTGCTGTACAATTTAAAGTTAGTTTCAGATGTAATTTTGGTTCTTTCTCCATAGATGTTGGCAGAAACAACAGGTCTGTTGAATAAACAGCTTATGAAAACAAAATTTAAAATCTGTATAGTCTTGTGCTGTTTATAAACCTCTTGATATCTGAAAAGAGTCTGCCAAGATTAAATTCTAATTCAAATAGATTTTTTTAAAAGTTTCACTTAAATATAACATATTTTTAGATGACTGACACCTTCTCGACTTCAAATCAGCAGAGGGAAAAACAGGAAGCTGTTCCATTTTGAATTCCCAAAGGAACCCAAGCTTCTAAGAACACCTGGAAGCATAAAACTTAGCACTTTATTTTTAAGATTAATTAGCATGTGATTTAATTTAGCTGAGTACCGAAGTTAAAATTATACTTTTATTCAGTTATAGTGAATTCAATTTCTTGCATTATATGTTAGGATTATATAATGTGGCAGACATCACTTTTCTCCTTCCACATTTGGATCGGAACATGAAGGAACAAATAATTAAGATGATTGTTAATGTGGCATAGAAACATCCACCTTCAGGCTACATGTTCAAAATCAGTGGTGGATATTTTCAGTAAATGAGATATTAATATAATATATATCTTAAATTCTTCAAAAATACCCTCTAAAACTTCTTCTTTTAACTTTTTATTGCTCATTGAAAACAATTTAACAACCATATTATAACATAATACAGTACATTATTTTCCATATAAATTATACTAGCACAATTTATAACAACCCACACTGTAACCCATTTTCCATCTTGCTTACTGTGTGAGTGTGTGTGTTGTGTCGTTACAGTCATGACCGACTCTCCGTGACCCCATGTCCATGGAGTTATCTTGGCAGGAATATTGGAGTGGTCTGCCAGTTCCTACTCCAGGCACCTACAGCACCTGGTATTCCCTGGTGGTCTCCCATCCAAGTACCAACCAGGGCCGACCCTGCTTAGCCTCCGAAATCAGGCGAGATCAGATGTGCTAAGCTAAACAAATAATAAAATGGTCTGCACTGAAGATGTGCAGTGCTTCAGGGATACAATAAAGCAAGACACACTAATAAATGTGCCTATCTGTTTAACAGCTATGTCACAGCAAAAGATGAGGCAGGTGCTGCTTAACCTCTGGGATTCTTTGTTGACCCTTCCTCCACCCTAACCTAAGGAAATACTAGATCACCAAGTAGTGACTCATAGTGCCTTCCATGAAGAAAACCTGGCATCCATCTTGCCAGATGAACTTTTAAGAACTCTCTCCTGGCAAATTACATCCCTTGCCATGTTTGGACTTTTATAACCGCTTTGAAAAAGAGGACTTGTGTTCTCGAAAGCTCAGCAACTTTTTTTTATTTTTCTACTAGCAACCTATGAAGGTATCACACATAGTCTAGTTTTGACTTTAGAAAGCAATGGCTGTTCATGCTCTCTCTCTCTGTTTCTCTGTCTCTCTGTCTCTCTGGGGCCTCAACCTTTAAGCAGGTGAAATCCAGCAATAGATCACCAGTTGAGTAGGCCCAGTGGGGATTTGGTGGGTCACCTCCTTTCTTAGTTCCATCAATTCAATGGGCCTGAATGTTACTTTCTATCTAATTTCAGCTGCTATGCTCTAGCTTCCTGGGCTAGCTACCTTTACTTTGCTTTCATTATGCCCTCTCCTAGGGCAGTCAAATTACAGGTAAAGAAGAAAGGAGAGAAAACTCTTTATTGCAGGGCACTGTAGCATTAGTCTGGATCATGTGGAGGCAGACAAAGTCTTAGTCTATCCTATTGGATAGTCATACCTGGCCCCTAGAAGTGACAAAAGACACTGTGTGTCTCTCTCGATTTGTCAACTGGATTTGTCAACTGTATAGTCCACTCCAGGTTACAAGCTATCATCAGGTTTGAGTTTGTTTTTGGCTAATCCGTTTTGAAACATACGCCACTCTTTCAGGAGGGAGAAGATGATCCAAGAAGGACAGAAACTAGGAGCCACCTGGATGTTGGACTCCTTGACCTGAAGGTGATATATTAACTTGGGTAATTAATCACTCAGAAGCCAAGAAACTCTTGAGAGCTTAACAGAGTGTTTCTGAAGTTTTATAAATAAAACACAGATGGTTCGGTGGAAGAAGCTAGATAAACCTAAAACAGCACAAGACTAATTTTGTGCCTTGGACTTCACTTCAACAAGAGTGCTGAAAATGAGTTTATTACTGCACACCTCATAAATAGGCCACATTATGATAAGGGAAGGTTGAATCATCAAGGACTAGCCCCATCAGTGCTTGAAAAGAACATTTCAGCAAAGGGAGTGCAGGATCTCACCGCTCCCATAGAGCAAATAGAAAGGCAGCTTTGAAAATAAACAACACAAAACCTTATGTTAGCTCAGTTTAAAAAAAAAGAAGAAGCAACAGAATTCTCTGTTAGCCTTACATAGAAATTCCACTTGTGGCCTGTGTACATAACAGACAGGAGGATTCCTGCTTTAACTTGCCGCAGCTACAATATTTCGAGTCATATTTCCTACCCATTTCTGACATACCCAGAAGAATTCAAAGAAAGGGTAAGCAATTAATGGCATTATACCATACGAGTATCAGAAGCAGTATGACTCCGTGTCTCACTCGTCACTGAAAACCAAACACCTTAACAGGATAAAACACAGCTGGAAACATTTAAATTAGGTAGACTTGCTTGCTTTGTGTTCTAACCTCCTTGTCATTTGTGTCCACACCCCACACTCCTGGTTATTCCTCAATTTTTAATCACAGACTAAATGATCAGAGTGCCCAGCACAGTTTGGAGAAAACAAATATGACTCTTTTTTATCAACTCTGTCTTGATCCTCCAACTTTGCATGAGGTTTTCACAGCTATCTCTTTTTCTTTTCTCCTCCAAAGCTCACATAAGTCCTCCATGAAAGCAGACAAAATTTGTGTGCGAAAACGTTCCCCCCACACATCCACACCTGAGTTTTCCAAGAACTGAGAGAGGGAGAGAGTCTCTCTCTCTCTCTCTCTCTCTCTCTCTCACTGTGTATTAATATATTAATGGCAAATCTATAATGCTAGTAAGTGAAAAAAATATGGCATCATTCCCAACCGGCACAACTAGGATACCAAGTGGTTCATTAAAAAGATTTTCTAAAAGACATTGCAGAACTGTTTATCTGACATCTGGCCTTTAAAGCTTGAGTTGGGGTTTATGTCGGCTTAACAAGAAAAAAGTTGCTCTATAAAATCCCCTTTGGGGATTTGGGCTCCCCCTTCCCCCTAAATATGCTTGTTTTTGCTCTCTGTACCTTTTTCCATGCACAGGGACTCACTTCCATCTGTTGAGCTGTCTGTAACTGTAGGCTTTGCCTCATCTGTGTTTTTAAAGAGATAAATTATATTTATTAGCTTATAATTTGAGTTTAGCAATGATCATATACTGTTACACCTGCTCTCAGATGCATCACTTACTCATGTTATTAGCTTTTGGGGTTTGTTATCCACCCCCCCCCCCCGGTACATTGAGCTGCATAAGAGTTTAGATAACATCAGTCCCAATGTAGATACAGATGAGTGAAGCACCCAGGGAGTAAGTATTCTACTTAACTGAATTCTTAGTCTTTTGGTCAATTTGATTTTTAAAATTTTATTCATTTTTTAAAATTTGTATACTCCCCCACACAAATCAAAGAGAGGGGAAAAAACACAAATAGACATTCTTGCTCTTGAATGAAGCTTTACTTGTTCTAGTTCGTTATAGTCATGAGGATGAGGGTCCTGTCACTGACGGGTGTGGGGTGCTGGAAAAGCCCTGCACTGAGAGGGTGGCAGGAGGATATGTGTGGACACATGACCTCCACTCACCTTGTAGGGAATTCTCTCTCCCCCCTCTCTCTCTCTCTCTGTGTGTGTGTGTGTGTGTGTGTGTGTGTGTGTGTGTGTGTGTGTGTGAGAGAGAGAGAGAGAGAGAGAGAGAGAGAGAGAGAGAGAGGTGTAATCTTGTAGTCCTAGCTTGGCAGGGAAAAAAGTATGTTTCATGGTTCACAAAGCATTCTGTGATATTTATTTATTTATTTATTTATTTATTTATTTATTTAACTTATATGCCACCCACTACCCAAAGATCTAAGGGCAGCTTACAATCATAAGAAATTAAAACAGTTAAAACTTAAAATATCAATAAATAATTAAAACAATAATAAAAACCTTACACTAAAATCATTACACTAAAATTGCCATTGGAGGATCCACAATCTATATTGTATCAATTTAAAAATTTCTGGAACAGAATTAATTGCTGGATATGTTTGTATGGAAGGAGGTGGTTCTTCAGGTATCTGGGTCCTAAGCCATTTAGGGCTTTATACAAGCACTTTGAATTGGGCTCAGGCAGCAACTGGTAACCAATTCAGGTTACCCAGAATTGGTGTGATGTGATCCCTGGTGGCCCGACCGCTTACCAGCTGCGCCGCATGATTCTGAACCAGTTGCAATTGCCGAACTGTCTTCAAAGGCATACAACTAGAGATGGGCACGACTCAGAAAAAAAACTTCGTTTTCGGTTTCGGTTTCGGCTAGGGTCCGATTCGTTTCGTTTCCGTTTTTCGCGAAAAATCGAAAAAATTAGTCGTTTCGTTTTTCGTTTTTTTCGTTTTCGTTTCTGCCGCGATTTCGCGCATTTTGACGTCCGACCGAGACTTGCGGCTTGCGGGCGTAGCGCGGGCGGCGGGGGCGCGGGGGTACATGCGTGGGCGGCGGCAGCGGCAAGCAAGGGGATTGGCTGGCGGGCGCACGGGCGGGCGCGCGGGCGCGGGTCCCGCAAACGAGCAGGCGAAATACAGTTGCCTGGGTGATGGACTTGCTGCTGCACAACAAGGCTAGAGTGCATCCTAAGCAAACCAAGTGGGGTAGAAACAAATTTGCATTTCTTTTTTTCCCCTCTTGGTCTGCTGTGCTGAATCTGCTGATGCTGAACCAGCCAGCAGCCACCCTACTTGGTCTGGCTGACGTGCCTGTTTGTTGTACTTTTTTGTTGTTTGGTTTTTTGATACCATCCCATCTCCCCTCCACCTCTCAGAGGCAGCAGGAGAAAGACATGCCGTTCCTCCCCAAATCTGGATGAGGGGTCTACAACTCTACTCCTCTCAAATTGCCCCCCCCATCTCCAAGGTCCTTCTGCCTTCACTTCACTTCACATTCACAGTCAAAGTCACACACACTTAAAGGACAAGCAATACAGCCAATGAGCCAAAGCCAATGCAACCCTGCTTTTGGTCATGGATTGGTCTGGTGGTCACTGGTCAGCATTCAGCAATGCATTAGACTACAGTTAGAGCCTGAGGTGGTTAAAGCTACGTTTTACGTTCGTACCTAGCTACTAGTAGCTAGTACAGCCGGAATAGCTTTGGTAGGGATGGGAATGGGATAGGGCTCTGGGTTGCTCTGACTTAAGTTTTACAGCCCACAGCCCAGCCCACTAGGCTATACAAGGAGGACTATCTATGGGCGACGCGTCCACTCCACAAGGCCAGAGTAAGGGCGGCCACTCCTGCCAGGCCACAAGGCAGAGTAGGAGACCACAGCACAGAGCCTGAGTACGGGAGGCTCACTGCCAGCTCCAGTATAAAAAGGAGCTGAATTGCCTGACTGGAAGTAAAATGCCATTGTCCTTGGGTCACAGTGTCTTGCAGCCCAGAGGAAAGAGTTGCGGAGGAGGCCAATCACCTTGAGTCTGGTCTGGCACCACACTGCCTGCGATGCAAACACTGTTCAAATCATTACCCCCCTTCTGTGTGAAACACGGCATCTCGCAGCCCAGAGGAAAGACTGGAGGAGGAGGAGGCCAATCACCTTGGGTTTGGCCTGGCACCACACTGCCTGCGATGCACCACCACATGTCACTTTTGGACTAAGTCTTGGTGGTGCACTGCTGTACGTACTCGAACGCTGTTCAAATTCAGGAACCCCCTTCAGTGTGAGACACAGCGTCTTTTAGCCCAGAGGAAAGAGTGGCGGAGGCCACATAGCCTGAGTCTGAGGCCACAGGGCCGGACCGTAGGGGAGGATTATTGCCAGGAAGCTCCAGCTGCCTAGCGTGGCTGAATGGCCTGAGGAGGACGCCAGGAAAATGCCCTTCTGTGAACCACAGTGGGTTGCAGGACATTGAAAGGAAACAACACTTCATTTATTTGGGTGGGTGGGTGGCCACAAAGACTAGTGGCCTTACCCTAAAGTATAATCGTTCTGCAAGGGAAACCCTTTGTTTCAATGGCCAGGAAAATGCCCTTCCTTGTGAGACACAGTGGGTTGCAGGAGATGGAAAGGAAACAGAACCCCAAAACCTACACCTTCCACTCCACAAGGATAACACTTTCTTGTCAACAGCAGCAGTGCCAATTGCCAAGCTGCCTCCAAACTCAGTCCTTCTCCGAGGCAAACACTTCATTTATTTGGGTGGGTGGGTGGGTGGCCACAAAGACTAGTGGCCTTACCCTAAAGTATAATCCTTCTGCAAGGGAAACCCTTTGTTTCAACGGCCAGGAAAATGCCCTTCCTTGTGAGACACAGTTGGCAGCCAAGTGAGAGTGGGGGAGGAAACTCACACCGTCCGTGTGCATCAAGAGAGTCTCCAAACATGGAGTGCATTGCAGCCCAGCCCAGTGGCATGCCCTTCGTGGTGGTGGTGAATCACAGCTTCCACAATTCGAACAGGCAAGCCTGCAACTGTGTGATAAGCTGTTCTATTTATAATGGTGACAGAGGGCCACCATCACAACAGTAAGTTGTCCTTCTTAGTGAGCCAGAGTGTATGGCAGCCCAGTGAAGACTAAATAGCGGTCCGGAGGCTGACAACACTCCCACACAGCGGCACTACTTCCTGCAGAGGCCTGTCACTGTCCCAGGCAGAGTCCAAGGGTGCTTTCGCATGAGGTGGCTGCGCAAGCCACTTGAGGAGAGCAATCACGGGCCCACGGCTGTTTTCTAGCACACAAGCCAGCACCAAGCCCTTCCCTGTGAGGCACAGTGGGTGCAGCCCGGAGTGAAGGTTAGTGGAGGCCAGAAGGCCAGACTAGAGGGGGTAGAAGGAGAGGCACCGAATCTTCCCTCCTTCTGTCAAGGGATTTCCCAACCTAGACTGCGTAAAGAACCCCTTCTGCCTAGAGGCGGAAGCAGCCGTGGTTGCTGCATGGGCAACTTGAGGGGAGTAGCGACAGGGCTGAACTTGAAGCACTAACTGGACCGTGCTGTTAGGGTGAAGAAGAAGCGGCTGGAAGGCCTCTCCGCTAAGCCAGAAGTGGGGGGGGGCTGACAGGCAGGCAGCGAGAAGACACAGAGCTAGAGCCACACAGGCTTCCAAAAGGACATCAAGCCAAGCTTTCTGACTTTCTTTCCCAGCTGTGTGCTGGTAGACTTGCTCCTAACTGCCGGCATTCCATCTCCATGCCCTTCGTTGTGAAACACAGCGTTGTGCAGCCCAGTGGGCAGAGTAGCGGAGGCCGAAACATACCCCCTAACCCTAACCCTAAGCCCACCACCACTGCTGTTCCTGATGAGTGTTCCTGTAACTCAATCACAACCTAGATTTGCAGCCGGTATTTTTTCTTTTCCGGTTACACAGCATCAGCATCAGCAGCACAGCATCAAGAACCCACACATGGTTCTTTCTGAATGGAGTACGCACACAACAAGTACGTTTCCCTTCTTTGTGAGGCACCGCTGGCAGCCCAGTGGAAAGAGTGGCGGCGGAGGAAACGGAATCACACATTCCGTGTGGGTCAGAGTATCCACGAGGAACCAAGTCTGGAAGGTTCCTGGTCCCTCCTAGTGGGTCAGAGTATCCACCAAGAACCAAGGCTGGAAGGTTCCTGGTCCCTCCATTCATGCAATGCAGCTGTGAGTGAAGAGGAGCAGCAGAGGAGGAGGACAAAAAAACACAAACACCGGCAGCACTTCCTGCAGAGAGACATGTATCATCCAAAAAACTCCCAATCCCAAATTCCAATAGAAGCGGAGCAGCTGTCTTTCCCTTTCCACAGCCGTTCTTTGTGGATCACGTGAATCACAGACCAGCCCAGATGACAAAGTATGGGACTTGGAAGCCAGAAGTGCAGATTGGAGGAGGTTGAATGATAAGCAACTGGAAGGCATGCTCAGTGCCGGGACTGGTGGAGTCTGACAGGCAGGCATGTGGGCAGAGGGCACGGCAGGCAGGGAAGCATCTAGTCTGGCTTACAGGTAAGGGTTGCCTAGACGCAGGCTTAGAGGATACCAGCCAACAAGGGAAGGGGTTGGGAAGGCACTAAGGCACAGTGCCCGTAGGGAGGATTGGTTGTGCTTTGGGAGGCAGAGTTTCTATTGCCACCCCAGGAGAACGGGAGTTGCCAAACAGGGAGACAGAGTTGAAGCAGGAGAACTGGGTGGGTCTATTTCTCTAAGGCTGTAAGGAGGAGAGCTAGCCCCCTGATAATCAGTCTTTGAGGTAGGTTGTTGTAAAGTGCTTCCTCACCACTTTGTTAGCAGTTTGGTGCCGAAACCCCAGGGAACGGTGTGAAGCACCAAGGAAGGCAGGTATTAGGGTCTCACTCAGACCAGCCATGGCCAACGGGGAAACATTGGGCCAATACGGACCCTTTCCAAGGAAGCTGGAGTGGCC
>JAHTLZ010000074.1:21516638-21535722 GCA_023846285.1 Phrynocephalus versicolor | reverse complement strand
GAATAGGAGTAAGGGTTTAGCCAATCCTGGCTGGCACCCTAGTCTCAGTCTCGATGCCCTGCTGCACGAGTCAAGTCTGTACTTAGGAGAACTGTAGCTTGTTCACAGCTGTAAATTATAATAGGATTGTATTTATGTAGGCTCAGCTTGCAAGGAAATGGGTGAGATGGAGTCACTACACCACCACCCACCACCCCAAAAAGGGAATAGGAGTAAGGGTTTAGCCAGCCCTGGCTGGCACCCTAGTCTCAGTCTCGATGCCCTGCTGCACAAGTCAAGTCTGTACTTAGGAGGAGAACTGTAGCTTCTTCACAGTTGTGTAAATAATAGTAGGATTGTATTTATGTAGGCTCTGCTTGCAAGGAAATGGGTGAGATGGACTCACAACAACACCACCACAAACAACAACACAACCAACAAGGAAATAGGAGCAAGGTGTTTGCCAATCCTGGCAAACAAGTTTCTCAATGCATAGCACAGGGCAAGTGTAACGAAGAGAAATGTAACTTCTTCAAAAATGTAATTGTTTATGTAGCCTGGTGGCAAAAGTAAATGAGTGAGGTTGACTCACAAACAGCACAAAAACCAAGCTAGTAGAAGGAATGGGTTTGCCAATCCTGGCAAACAAGTTGCAAAAGGCAAGTGTATTATTGCACAGGTAACTTCTTCAAAGATGTAATTGAAGGAAAAGGTCTATAAAGTGGCTGGGTGCCTGCCCTTCAACAAATGTTTGTTTCAGTGCCTTAATCCAAAAAAATGAATGAGGTGTTGGACAAGAGAAAGAATATATATCTATAAATAAGTAAAATGAAATTGTAAAATGTTCTATAGAAGGTGCCCTAGCCTTGTTGCCAAATGCCAATGCCAAGTCAACACAAATGTGCTTGTGATGTGAGAGATCTTTGAGTGCACTGGTTGGCTTGGCAAGGGAGACTCTGCCTAAAATAATTTAATCCACAGCCTCCAACCACCCCTTCTAAGCACTAGTACTGCCACTTGCTGAACTGTAGGTAGAATAGAAAATGAATGGTATTGGTAAGGTATAAATAAAACTATAAGCTGCTAGGGTAGGATAGGGTTGCTGGATTCCCTTCCAAAACCCCAATCGCAACAGCAGCAAAAAAGATGTAGGTACGCAGGGTAAAAGGACCTTTGCCAAGTAAATGAACTCGGTGGGAAGAAATTGGGTTTGGGATAGAAAAGAAATGGTATGGTAGTGTAAAATAAAAATAATATATTTCCAATCCGCACTCCCCTCCCCTCCCGCTCAAATCTTCCCTCCCCCTTGAAGCAAACAGCAAAGCAAATAAAAAACGGAACTCTTCCGAAAACAAAAAAGAATAAACGCTGAGTTGCTATTCCCCACAGCCAGGAATAAAAGAAATTCGAATCGTATGTTTGCGACGACGAGAATTAAATTCAATTCCCTCCCTCACTCCCTGAGTCCCTGCCTAGCGCGACCGCGAAATCGAAACTAGTAGACTCGAGCGAGCGCAGCAATCCAGCCCTGACTAAACCACCCTCCAAGATCCAAGCCCAGACTGCGACGGACTGGAAGGTGCCTCGCCTTTTTATGCCCTCTGGCACATCCAGAAGTGTCAGTCAAAACCTGGCCATGCGATTGGTGGAATGGCTCCGAAAATTTGCATGGTCTCGTCCCATGGCCAGCCCACTGTTGCGCACGTGTAAAAAAAATAAATAAAATAAAATAAAATAAAATCAACGGAGACGTATTTTGGCAAGACAAACCCACTGCTGCTACAGTAAAAATTCAAGTGTTTAAAATAGCTATTTTTCTCATGTTTCTGTGGTGCTTTGTTGGGTATTTGGGCCACGGTTTCAAAGAAAAATTTGCGGTCGCCATTTTGGATCCCCCCGCCCGCACACCGAATGGCATTGGCAATGCCCCCCCGCCTGGTACCAGCGCAGCGCAGCAGTAGCACTAGCCCAAGGAAAGGGGGGCGGGGAACCCCCCACCCCAAAAAACCCCTTCTGGCCTGGTGGTAGGTGCCCTCAGACAGTTTTCGCCTGCTTTTAGGGCCGGGAATCGGGTTTTTTTAAAACTTTTAAAACTTTTTTTCTGTGCCGCTTGACATCGCGCGATCGCCGCGATGCAAGTAACGACCACGACAAATCAGACCAAATTGTTCGTTCGTCGGTTCGAGCTCGAAGTCTGGCGGAGTAATTCCCGTTACCGTTTCCGTTCCGTAACGGAAACGAGTAACGGAAACGGAAACGGGAATACCGCTAAGTCGTGCCCATCTCTACATACAACACATTGCAGTAATCAATACGGAATGTTACCAGTGCATGCATAGCTGTCATGAGGCTCTGTTCGTCTAGGTAGGGGCGGAGCTGGTATATTTTCAATTTATTAACCCTCATCCAGTCCATTATCTGCCCATACATGAGTTCATCACAGAAACCGCCTCACTTGGATTGGTGGAGAACGAGAGGTAGAGCTGAGTATCATCAGCATATTGCTGACTCCTCAGCCCAAACCTCCTGATGACCTCTCCCAGCGGTTCCATGTAAATGTTGAACAGCATGGGAGACAGTATAGAGCCCTGGGGAACCCCATGATGTAAACACCATGAACCAGAGCACCTGTCCCCCAGCACCACCTTCTGGACATGGTCAGCTAGGAAAGATCAGAACCACAGCAAAGCAGTGCCTCCAACCCTCAACTTGGCCAGCCTATCCAGAAGGACACCATGGTCGATGGTGTCGAAAGCCACTGAGAGGTCCAGGAATATCAACAGGGTTGCACCTAATAAGACATTAGGTGACAACTAGGATGCTCAGGGCATAGCTGGTAATGAACCAACTTTGGCTACTAACCTAAGTGGAGTCAGCATAATCAGCAGCTGATATTTTTGAGTGCTGTTTTAATTTGCTAGAGAAACTAGTGAAACATGCCTCCAAATGTAAGTTCCGCAATGGTACAATCTATGCCTGGTAGGACAAGGAAATAAGACAGCCGAAACTGGCCCTGTGGGACACCTAAAATTACCCTTCCTGTGTAAATGCCAGTCATCTTTGCGTGGAGGGAAAATTTCACAGAAGGAAAAGGAAACACACACACACACACACACACACAAACAATTTAATAGTTTCCAAAACACACCAAAATCTCCTCATATCTAGCATGACAGGAACAGTTAATGTGAGAGAGTAGGGTGCAGTTAATTTAGTGTGATTCTAGGGCTCAGGAGGCATGGGTTCAAATCCCTGCTCAGCCCAGGGAACGCATTGAGAGATGGCAATGGTGAACTATGACTTCAGTTACTCCCACACTACAGAAACCCTATTAGGGTTGCATAAATTGGGAGGGGGGATGAAGGAAGGTCTCCCACAGGGGCGTATCTAGGGAGGCAGAAGGGTACATCTGCCCCGGGCGCAGCCATCTAGGGGCACCTGAAGGGGAAGCAGCAGGAGGAAGCCATGCACCCTCCCACCACCCAGCATTCCTCCTTTCCCCTAAGGCTTGATGACGGTACCTCCTCTGCCACCTCTGCCGCTGCTTGCACAGCAAAGCAAGCAGGCAGGCAGGAGCATGGTGGTTGTGGTGCCCTCCTCCTCCTCTTCCTCGCCTTGGTGGGAGAGGTGTAAGGTGTGTGCATGCACCCACCCCAAACCTGCAGGGTTCACCCACCCACCCACCCCCGTTGCTGGTTGGGTGCAATGTGGGGGGCATGGCAGGAACTTTGTCCCCAGGTGCTCCAAATCCTGGCTACGCCTCTGGTCTCCCAGGGCAACCCCTGTTTTTTCTTCCAGGCTTTTAAGAGCTGGATATTAGAGATGGGCACAAAACAAAAAAAAATTCATTCCGTTATCCGTCATTCGTTACATAATGGAACAAATAACGGAGCCGAGAGTAATTTAGGAATCAACCGAACAGAACCAGAACAAATGAGTTCAGATACGTTCGGTTCCTTCCTCCCAGCTGTCATCGCCAGCGGGGGAGGACTGTGAGAGCCCCATTCTCGCCTCCGCACGCAGAGCCGGGACCGGGGCTCTCTCTAAACAGGTCTCCACAGCAGGGAGGTGACAACGGGCTCAACTGTTACCTCCCCACTGCGGAGATCGGTCCAGACTCAAGAGTCCATCCAGACTGAGGGCCACGGTCTTGCTGCCGCAAGCGGAGGCGAGGCCACAGCTATCTCAATCTCTGATCTCTGCAGTGAGGGGATGACAGCCAGCTCGGGTGTCATCCCTCGCGGCGGAGAGCGGTCAGGAGATGAGTCGGAGACCACGACTTTCTCCAAAGGGATCGCTGGAGAGAGGCCTGTGATCTGGCCTCCACGCGCGGAAGCCGGATCGGAGCCCCCTGTCCAGCAATCTCCGCCCTGGAAATGACAGCCGGTGGGCTGTCAGGCTCCAGGTCGGAGAGGAGAAGGAAGGGGCTGTGATCCGGTCCCCACGGGCGGAAGCCAGATCCCAGCCCCCTCCTGACCTCCCTCCGCCACGGAGCCTGACATCCCACCGGGCTGTCAGGCTCCGGGGTGGAGTTGAGAAGGAAGAGGCTGTGATCTGGTCTCTGTGCGCAGAAGTCGGATCCCAGCCCCCTCTCACCGCCCGCCGGGCTGTCAGGCTCTGGGGCGGAGTCGAGAAGGAAGGGGCTGTGATCCGGTCTCTGCATGTGCAAGCCGGATCCCAGCCCCCTCCCGACTGCCAACCGCCTTTCCTGCGCCAGATGACAGCACTGGGCCCTGTGGGGAAGAAGAGACCCCCGTTCAGCCCCTGTGCATGCAGAGGGACTGAACAGGGGTCCCAAAGGGATCTTCCCCATGTGGGTCATGACAGCGACCGGCGCTGTAATGACTGGCGTGGGGAAGAAGAGACCCCCGTTCCGCCTCCGCATGCAGAGGCAGAATGGGGTCTCTTTAAAGGGATCTTCCCCATGGGGAATGACAGCACACCTGGCGCTCTCATCCACCATGGGGAAGAACCCCGAAACACAAAAAAATTCATGTCCAAAAGATGATAAATGGAGATGGGCACAAATCATAACAGAAACGAAAAACCATTTTTCCGTTTCGTGCCCATCTCTACTGGATATAAAGCTGACAAGGAGAAAGGTCACAGTAACACCAACTCCAGTCATTAAAGGTCTGGCCTTATACTGAACACATAGATTGAGAGTAATGTTTCTCAGGCCTGATTTTAATGTTTGGTTGGCAGTAAAATCTATATAATGTGATTTTTAGCTGTCACTTTGTGTGCTTTTGTAAACTTCACCTGCTGAGCCTCAGGAACATAACTTCTGGAATTCAGAAAAGGTCAAATTCCACCACATGGGGCATATTTGGAAAAGGGGGAAATTGCCATCACCAGTTTGAAAATAACACCTATCTGTAATGTGGCTACAACATATAAAAAGGAGCCTGGATATGCAGGATGTGAAATGGAGTTCTTGCCATAAGTTTTTATTCAAGTCCCAATGAAAACAGAATGCCCGACTGCACATGTGCAGACGCTTGCTAAGCAGGCACAAAGGAGTCATTATTGGAGGGGGGAAGATGGAGTGGGTGGGTGGATAAAGGCAGCTTAAACCTGAAAGCACCAAGAGAATATGGCAGCTGCACATAAACAGCTGAATAATCGGAGTCCGCGGGATTCTATGGCAGCATGGTCATAGTGCCGTGCGTACAGTGCTTCTCCTGCAGACCAGAACGAGAGATACAGGATGGAAGGGTTGGGGCTGTAACATAAATTCTGCCCTTTAGAAACAGCCACAATGCAAGATAGGCAGACCCAGCGACTCTGTCATGGAGGCTGGATAGCTTTAGCTGCTCCGCTTGGCTGCATTGAATGATTGGACCTCTTCTGCTGTAGCCTCCAAGTATTAATAAAAGCTCTGGGCGTTGATAGAAAAGTTTTCGCTAAAAGCCAGGTTGTGCTCCTTGAATTAAATATGTGCAAGCCAGAGAAGAGGCCCAGAGCTCCAGTTAAGTGGGTCAGACAGGACAGAGAGCATGCTCTTTGAAAGCACATGAAGAATAACTCAGCATGTCGTGCACCATATTAAAGGATAAAGGCCTCCATAACAATCTGTACGTGTTTTGATTAGCTTGCTTCCGCTGAGCCGCTGTTTCGGCTGGGGACATGGTGGGCCCCACCCCTCCCCCAGCAACTCAAGAGCAGAGGAAAGGGGAACCCACACCGAAAGTACAGGCCACAAGCTCACTTTGAAAAACACTCGCTTTTTAAACAGTGCAGTTTAGGAGACATAATCATATTTTATCCAAGCTACTCCTTCCTTATTACTTATTTTCAAGCTCTTCTGAATGATCAATAATCCATTTTTAAATCACTGGGCATGAAAAAGTAATGTGATGCAGAAGCCAAGTGTGTGTTGCAAGTGTTTCACAATCCAGGTTTACTGAAGGCAAGAGGGATCTTCCCTCTTTACAGGCCTATATTCACCACATTCCTTTCTTCCTTTGATGTGCAAACCTTATACTCCAGTGCTGTAAACATCTCCTATTTAAAGGGTTTCTCAGATCTGTTCCACCTTAAGAAGTGAAATGCACTGGCAGTTGCTAACAGGAAAGACTGCATTCCTGAGCTGGAAGGAACACATTCATTCATAATGAATAGGGCTCTCGTCTCCAATGGGAGAACTGCACAAGCCCTGACTTAATCCGGTGAAAATGTACAAACGTTTGCAGTCAATAGCATTGACTGGGATTATTGTTCACCAAGGTAGAGTAAGTCTGGGTGACAGAATCCTTTAACAGAACTCAGCATAACACAAACCTTCTTCTTGATTCTCAGTTTCCAGTTCACCCACCCTTCGTTCTGCTTCAGTATTGTTGCCTCCTGGAAAAAACAACAACAAAAGTTATGCTGTACATCAGATTGGCTCAACAGTCCACTCAGACCTAGAATAAAAGAAACTAGACAAGTAGATGTGGAAGAGAGGACTATACCAGTATACAGCTGGATCCAGATTTAATTTTGACTAGAGTACAAATGAGAATCTAGAGACATCAATCCAACACAATTTAGCTATGACTCACCTGCAGTGCCCTTGATTTCAGCAGATTTGCTTCCCAAAAAACCAATTCTAATTCTAATCCACCCATATTTAGTTTTCACTTTCCCAATCATGTAGCACAATGAAGGGCATTAAAAAGCCAAAATTAAAGAGCAACACTCTCTACATGGGGCTCCCCTTGACCTGTCTTTGGCGACTGCAGCAGGTGCAGAATGTGGCAGCCAGACTGGTGGGCTGGTGCGGGAACATATGACCGCATCACCTCTCTTCTGGCTTGCTTGCACTGGTTACCGAATAAGGTTCAAGGTTTTGGTTTTGATTTACAAAACCCCCCATGGCTTGGGACCATCCTAAGGTCAACATCAGTCCGGCCCACCAGAACATCGCAGTCCCTTTTTCTCTGGTTCGCCTCTCCCCAGGAGGCTCGTAAGGCTTCTACCTGGAGCCGTGCCTTATCTGTGGTGGGCCCTACACTCTGGAACCACCTTCCGAGTGAAATTAGGACCGCAGAGCCCCTCTCGGACTTCAAGAAGCTGTTTAAAACTTGGCTTTTTAAGGCTGCCTTTGGCAGATGATGGAGGTTGATTTATCTTGTTGTTATCTGTCTGCCCGTCTGTGCTTTTCCTGCCAACTTTCCTTTGTGTCTCTTGTAATTGTATTTTTTTTTTACTTAA
Source organism: Phrynocephalus versicolor (assembly GCA_023846285.1). NCBI lineage: Eukaryota > Metazoa > Chordata > Lepidosauria > Squamata > Agamidae > Phrynocephalus > Phrynocephalus versicolor. The sequence continues at coordinate 21,528,045 of JAHTLZ010000074.1, read as the reverse complement.
TTTGGGTTTTGATTTTTTAATATGCCCTCTATTGCGGAGTTGCTTAATTTCTTTTAGTATTGCATATTTTACATTGTTCGCTGCCCTGAGTTCCTTTGGGAAAAATGGGCAGTATATAAATATAAAAACAAAATAAATAATAAATAGATAAAATAAAAATCCTGTGGCATAAATTACACCAACATAAGGGAGATAATGTCACCATCAGGGGGAGAGTGCTGCTATTTGAAGAGCTCCTGCTTCAACCATGGGTTCTATGAGACTTGCGGGCAATCAGTCCCTGCATATGTGTTAAATAAAATCTCTCTTAATCCTAGATGGACTATAAATGCAATAAAGTGTATATATGGCAAGGTGTTTCACCAAATGTACCAACTACAGACCAATTAGATTACTTGTGGGAATTCCATTCCCCCATATTTCTGAACCCCCAAAGTGGCACCCTGCACAAGGAAGCTGCGATGCCTGGACTCCCAGAAGTCCTAGGGCCAGTAAGGTACCGATGTGCTGAGCTAAGCTCAAGAAGGCAGCAAAAGAGGATGGCAAGGATGTCCAGTAAACAGGATGGCAAGGCCAAAGGATATCAGGACACATCAAGGCCATCTGCTCTGTGACCCTTGACCCCATAGCTTCCTTCCCTGGGTCCTCATCAAAAACAAGCCAATATGGTCTTCGAGATAGGCGTGCATTTCCCTCCCACCAACGAATGTCTTCCTGTGACTATTGTTCTTCTCTTATTAATAAAAGACTGGTCTTTCAGGCAGTATTATCACATCACACACACGCTCACACACGCTCACATCACACACACACACGCTCACACTCTCACACACCATGCACGCAGCCCAGAGAGAGAGAGAGAGACAGATGCTGCCTGAGGACCAGATGTTTGCACCCCGAAACTCTGTGTCCGCGTAATCCATAACACAACAATTACCTTCACATACTCTTAAAATCTTTGAGCAAGTCATCGACACACGAGTCCACACTATAGTTCAACTAAGTGTCAACCAAGCTGGCTTCATCTAGAACCACGGAATGAGAGCTGCAATCCAAGCTGCCCTGCTATGATTTGAAAATTACAGGGAGAAATGGAAACTAGTGCATGCATGATGCATGATGTCATCTGGTATGCACTACAACATCATGGAGTCTCAGAGGAACTTGTCAGTTGGGTCAAACTCTTCTATGAGTCACCAAAGAGTTGTGTACAGGCCACTGCTGGTAAATTGAAAGAGTTTTGTATCACAATTGGGATCCACCAAGGACTGGCACTTTCCCTGCTTCTTTTCATTCTGGTTATAGACACAGTCACTTGAGATCTGCAGAATTTAGTTCTCTGGACACTCCTTTATGCTGATGATGTCATTACTCCATCAGAGAGTAAGGGAGATCTTGAGTGCCAAGCCCAAGTATGGAGTGACCACCTGACAAAGTTTGGCCTGTGCCTGAATGTGAAGAAGAGGGAATATCTGATGATCAACCTAAATGAATATGGTACGATCCAAATCGATGGTGTTGACCTACCATGGACTGAGAAGTTTGAATACCTTGGTTCCACAATCACAGCCGACAGGAGCCTGAGTCATGAGGTGACATCAAGGATCAACAGTGCCTGACTAGAAGGGCATACAACATCAAGCATCATGTGTGATAAAAAGATCAGTGACTGTTTAAAATCAAAGATCTATTGTACCATTGTTCGACATGTTGTGCTCTATGGTGCAGAGGGCTGGACAGCAATTACATAAACTGGACATCACCTTGGTGTCATGGAGGTGAAGATGTTGTGGTGGAACTCTGGTCTCTCACAAAGGTTCATATGTGCAATGATGACATCAGAGCAAAATACAGCATTGCATCTATCACCGACAAGATGTGCAAAGCCCAACTGCATTGGTTTGGTCATGTCCTTCGTGCCAATGAGGAAATTCTGGCCAAAAGGGGTCTCACCCTGCAGGTCAGCAGATCCCGACCAAGGGGTCATCCAAAACACCACTGGACAAACATCCTTCAGAATGACATGAAGTTGTCCCGGGTTCAACCAGACTTAGCCCATGACCGTGCCAAGTGGAGGGCCAAAAGAAGAATAGCGGGCCCCATGACCAAGTGGGACAAACACTAAGAAAAAGAATGACGAGGTGCTTCACATGTATGTGTTCTTCCTATTAACGTGGGTCCAGCTGCCACCTCCTCCTCCTCCTCTCACAAATGCGTAAGTGGAAGGCACTTCCATTCATGAATCAGATATGCAGTAGGACTCCCGTATCCACTGATTCATTATCCACTGATTCAGTTAACCACGGTTGGCAGAGGAAAAATAAATAAATAATTCAGCAGCTGCAAAACAAGCTACTGTCACAAAGAGCAGCTGTAAAGCAAGCTACTGTCATCAAACAGCAGTTGTAAAGCAAACTACCATCACAAACAGCAGCTGTACTGTTGCAAAACAGCAGCTGTAAAGCAAGTTACTAACAAAACAGCAGTTTTGGGGACATTTTGGAGTTCTCTCTTATCCACAGAAAGGCTTGGAACCAATCCCCAGAGGATACTGGGGTACTACTGTACTATAGATTTCACCTAACTGTAGGCTTTACTCTTCAGGGTACTCTGCAGAGCTTCTTAATGTTCAGCATTTACTGCAGGTCTGCCCCTGGATCAAGGACCACAATCATATGTGCAGGGAACAATTGCACACTACTCTGGACACAAGCAGTGCTCTTTGTGACCCCCCCCCCAAAAAAAAAAGAATGGCTTGGTCTAGAAAGTATCTTAATCGAGCTACATTTTGAAACATGAAAAACTCATTAAAATCAGGGTTACATAGCATGCAGCAATCCTGGATAAAGCTGTCAACATTTTCACCTCGCAGCCGAACCCTTCAAAATGCTCAACACATTATAAAAAATGCATGACAAATGACTTGAAGGCTGTGTGAGGCAGAAAGACAAAACACAGCAGCAGGGCAAAGCTTTACGGGCTGGATCATTCTCCCCGGCTTCTTATGACATTCGCTTCCCTGGTTCCTGAGTTCCAGAAAATAAAAGAGCAACACTTCAGCCTGCCGATGCTATGTGGAGAGAAAGCATCAGCCTACAAAATCAAATTATGGATGAAACTGGTAACCTCAGTTTCTCACCCAGGCCAGAAACTTTTCATGGTCAAGCCAGCCTCAGGACAACCATAGAGTTCAACGGTTTACGCAAGGTTGCAAAGCTGCATGTGTGAGAGAGCGAGGGCGAGTGAGAGCACCAACAGGAAAGACAGAGACTGAGAGGAAGTTCACAGGAGGAATCCAAACTAAAGAAAAATGCTGGGGGGGGGACTACCTAGAAAATGAGCCAACCCAAACCTGTGTGCTGATGTTTATAAGCTGACCCTGCAAAAGGTCTGCAAACGATAAGCATCCATCTTTCTCTCAACCTGCTGTGATTCTATCTCCAGCTCTGCCATACACCTCCTCTCCTGAACACAGTTACATTTTATAATGCTATTATTGTAATGGGGTGAGAGAAGAGGAGGAAGGAGAAAGGGAAGCCATTGAACACCAGGAGAATGCTGTACTGTAAAGATTCCGTTTTTAAAATTTTCATTAGCAGCTAGCAGTCATTCCGCTACATTGGTTTCCTTGTTCTTTTTCTCGCCATTGCACGCAATGTGTTTGAAAAACCAGCAGGTGGCGCTGCTGTAGAGGCATTTATTTTCCTACTAAACTCCCTATCTTCCCCTTCTGATTGTCTCTTCTCACAGATCAGCTTTGGGGGCAGGATTCTCAACGGGTATAAATCAGTGTCACTACATCACATTCGGCAAAGCCATGCTGGGGACATGCACCTTTCCCTGCCTTCGAGTATCTCCTACTGATTTCAGCTGACCTAAATAGATGGCTAAGTAGACTAATTTCTTAGTACTTCAGTGGGCTTCCAGTTGTTTCTTTTTAAAATTAGATTAGACGGATACTTACAGGTCTTTGATAAAGTCTTTGCCTTTCACAGACTCCCATTGGTCATGTGTACAAAGAAAATGTGTACAGCTGTGGGGGGGGGGAAGAGAGACAGAATAAGCAGTTTTTGTTTATTTAAAAAGCAAAAAACCCCTCTCTGTTTTTTAAATGTGGGCTACATTGTCAGTCAAGATGTTCTACTCTACAGTATACCGTCAGTACACCATTCACAAAGTGATATCAAGCGATGATCCAAGATCCAGTTTCAAATTTATATATACACTGGTACCTCAAGCTATGAGCAATCCCAGAGAAGTTATGAGCAGTCCCATAGGTCATAGTGGAAAGTTTGACTAAATGTGGTCCATCTCGGGTAGGAACTGACAAGCCACTCCAGTATCCCTGCCAAGAAAACCCCATGAACAGAAACAAAAGGCTAAAAGATATGATGCTGGAAGATGAGCCCCTCAGGTTGGAAGGCGTCCAACATGCTACTGAGGAAGAGCGGAGGACAAGTACAAGCAGCTTCAGACCTAATGAAGCAGCTGGGCCAAAGCCAAAAGGATGCCCAGCTGCAGATGTGCCTGGAAGAGAAAGGAAAGACCAATGCTGCATATAAATATACTGCATAGGAATCTAGAATGTGAGATCTATGAACCAGGGTAAGCTGGATGTGGTCAAACATGAGATGGCAAGAATAAACATTGACATCTTGGGCATCAGTGAACTTAAATGGACAGGAATGGGTGGATTCAGTTCAGATGACTATCACATCTACTACTGTGGGCAAGAATCCCAAAGAAGAAATGCAGTAGCCCTCATAGTCAACAAAAGAGTGGGAAAAGCTGTGCTGGGATACAACCTCAAAATTTTTGGTACAATTCCAAGGGAGGCCTTTCAGCATAACAGTAATCCAAGTTTATGCACCAACTGCTGGTGCTGAAGAGTCTGAAACTGACCAATTCTATGAAGACTTACAACTCCTTCTAGAACTGACACCAAAGAAAGATGTTCTTCTCATCATAGGGGATTGGAATACTAAAGTAGGGAGTCAAGTGGTAAAAGGAATAACTGGCAAGTTTGGCCTTGAAGTTGCAAATGAAGCAGGGCAAAGGCCAATAGAGTTTTGTCAAGAGAACAAGCTAGTCATTGGAAACACTCTTTTCCAACAACACAAAAGGTGAATCTATACATGGACATCACCAGATGGACAATACCGGAATCAGATTGATTATGTTCTCTGCAGCCAAAGATGGAGGAGCTCTATAAAACGAAATCTGGTGCTGACTGTGGCTCAGATCATCAGCTTCTTATTTCAAAAATCAAACTTAAACTGAAGAAAGTAGGGAAGACCACTGGGCCAGTCAGGTATAATCTAAGTCAAATCCCTTATGAATACACAGTGGAAGTGAAGAATAGATTTAAGGAACTAGATTTGGTGGACAGAACACCTGAAGAACTATGGATGGAGGCTTGTAACATTGTACAGGAGGCTGCAATGAAAACTATTCCAAAGAAAAGAAAATGCAAGAAAGCAAAGTGGTTGTCCAACGAGGCACTACAAATAGCGCAGGAGAGAAGGGACGCAAAATGCAAGGGAGAAAGGGAAAGATACAGAAAACTGAATGTAGACTTCCAAAGAATAGCGAGGAGAGACAGGATAGCCTTCTTGAATGAACAATGCAAAGAAATAGAGGAAAACAATAGAAAAGGAAAAAATCTATTCAAGAAAATTGGAGATATATGATAAAGGAAAAAAATGGTAGGGACCTAACAGAAGCAGAAGATATCAAGAATACAATTATCCAGTATATCAGAAAGATCAGAATCTCCCTGATAACCAAGATAGCTGACCTCGAGCCAGACATCCTGGAAAGTGAAGTCAAGTGAGCCTTAGAAAGCATTGCCAACAACAAGGCCAGTAGAGGTGATAACATTCCAGCTGAACTATTTCAAATCTTAAAAGCGGATGCTGTAAAGGTGCTACACACAATATGCCAGCAAATTTGGAAAACTCAGTAGTGGCCAGAGGACTGGAAAAGATTTGTCTACATCCCAATCCCAAAGAAGGGCAAAGCCAAAGAATGCTCCAACTATTGTAAAATTAAACTCATTTCACATAATAGCAAGGTTATGCTCAAAATTCTACAAGGGAGGCTTCAGCAGTATGTGGACAGAGAACTCCCAAAAATGCAAGCTGGATTTCAAAGGGGCAGAGAAACTAGAGGTCAAATTGCCAACATGAGCTGGATTATGGAGAAAGCCAGAGAGTTCCAGAAAAACATCTACTTCTGCTTCATTGACTATGCCAAAGCCTTTGACTGTGTGGACCACAACAAACTATGGCAAGTCCTTAAAGGAATGGGAGTGCCTGAGCACCTTATCTGTCTCCTAAGAAATCTATATGTGGGACAAGCAGCAACCATCAGAACTGGATATGGAACAACTGACTGGTTTAGAATTGGGAAAGGAGTACAACAAGGCTGTATACTGTCACCTTGCCTATTTAGCTAGCAGACCCCATCATCAAGTGGGACAAATGCTAAGGAAGACGAAGAAGTGCTTAAAGCACTTTGGGCAGTTTACAATTTATTTTTGTAGACTACACATCACCCTCCCCCACATGTGAGGTGGGAACTCATTTTACCGACCTTGGAATGCTGGAAGGCTGAGTCAACCAGGAGTCTGCTACCTGGGATCGAACCCCAGGTCGTGAGCACAGTTTTAGCTGCAGTACAGGCATTTAACCACTGCGCCATGAGGCTCGTAACCACTCATTTAAGAACACTTGCCCACTAGTTTTCATGCCTCACCTGCAATGTTAAGTCACCTCTCTTCTCCCACTGCCTAACCCACAGGTCTCATTAAGCTTGGTTAGAGATGCTCATGCTCAGAGTTTGGCAAAATAACGTTTTTTTAAATGTAACTTCCAATTACTAGTGCAGCCAGTGGATATGCTCAATGGAGAACATTCTAGTAACCGTCCTCAAAGGTAACTTTTCTGAGCTCTAAGCATAAATATGGGCACTGTGAGCTGAATGAAAAGTGAGGATTGCTGAGCTGTAGTCAAGGGAGGCCTACTAGTAACTTTTCTAGGCTCAGGTGGTAGCCAGTGATTCAGCATACATGTTGCCTGGCTATTACTACCTCATTATTCAAAGCACTTGTCTAAGACTTGTCAACGTAATATGACCTCCCCTGTGGCCATTTATAAGACTGGTTTTATACTTAAGGAAAATTTCATCTTTGGAACTCTCAGAAGTTAAGCTCAGAGGCACATAAATGACAATGAAGCATCTCAAATCCTCACCAGACACATGCCATGTTGTTCTGGGAATTACAAAGCATGACTTTCTCACTACATCTCTGTCAAGGTTTTTGAATGTGGTCTAGACAAAAAAAATGTTAAAAGAGTCTGTAAAGGTACTTCAGCAATATTTAAAATGAGCAAATTTATCTGCTCTATAAATGCGTTAAGACACCAGAAATGAAGCAAGTAGCAACGTGGTGCCTTCAGTGAAAAAGTATTTTATCCCATGAGATGATACCTGAAACATATGACTAAAGGCAGCTTCTGAGCAATGCATACATACAGTATATATGAGAAGAGAAGGTTAGTGTATTATTTCCTTAGGCAAAGGAAATAAAAAAATAAAGAGATAGGTAAGAGGACATTGTTTCCTTGCAGCCATGCCAGCCACATGGCCATGGACTTGCACAACACTGGCTCTTCAGATGGAATACGGAGATGAGCACCACCCCTACAGTAGGACACGACGAGCACGCATGTGCGGGCGGAAACCTTTACTTTTTAAAGGGAATAGTTACATTGCGTTACTAGAGAACTCTAAAGAAAAAGCCTTTTCAGATCAAAATCAACAGTAAAAGAAAAAAAAATGTTTGCAAATGACAGTCTTTCACTGAACATCTTTCATTGATGAAGAACCTTTTCCTAATTACATCCCTCTACTGACATGAGAAGCAAAGCAAATGGAAAAGTTTTAACTAGTGCATGTCTCAAGCAAAGAGGCAATATCTCCCCTTTCTCTCAAAGGCCCCCCCCCCCAACACCCTAGCAGGCAATGGAGAATCCAAACATATTGCCTGGCAGCTGTCTGGATAACATATTAGCAATAAACATCTCTTTTTCTTTGGCATGACAATACTTCTATGGGGGTTCCCCCCCTTCTGCAACAGAAGTTAAAAAATTTATTCTCTCCCATATACGTATATATCAACCCATAATACATTTCTGTAAACTTGGGGACCACCCAGCCCTTTCTTTGTTCTTTCTGGAAGATGTGTGTGTGTGTTTGTGTGTACATGTGTTGTGCATGCATGTATGTATAAGCATGTCAATTTTCAATGCAGGTGACAACTACCTCCTGATGTCTCTTCTCTCTCTCATAACAATACTTGATATGTAGTAATCTGTTGTTCATTCTTGAAGTGATAGGAAACGTGGGGCATGACGGAGTATATCATTTCAGATAAGGAACCATGGATGATTCCAAGCTCTAGCCAACATCAGATAGAAACATCTGTCTGCCATCCCAAGGAGAGAGGAACAATTTAAAAACAGGCGTCTGCAAGTTTACGGCAGCACAGCCCAGGCAAAATAAGCACATCATTCACCAGAGCACACATTGCTGGCAGTGTGTTCTGTTTTCGTTTGCCAAACTGCCCCTGATTATTATTAGGAGTCTGCTCTCTTTTTTCCTCAGTTTCTCTAAATAAATGGTCGAGTCGATATACACATTTGTACTGTAGCTTCAAAGGAAGAAGAAAAGCCAGAGTTTAACAGCAGCTGTTTCACCCACAAGGAAGAGAAAGAGCTTCTTCCTCTAAAAATAGAAAAAGGCGGAAAACTTGCTAAAGCTGCCCTGCTTTCTCGCCACTTTTAAGGAGTGGCATTGAGCATACAAGGGGGCAAAGCCACATGCATATGGCACAAGCAGCAGCCCCCAAAGGAAACAGCTGATGCCATAATAAGCAAGGAGGTCAGACGGGAGAGGCTGAAACAAGAATTTTGTGGAAAGCAGAAGGTAATCCCTCAACTATAGCAAGAGAGGAGGTTTCAGCATTTTCCACTTTCCTTGTAACAGCTCTCAGGAGAATGCACTGCCACATCACTTTCTGGTCCCACCACGGATGTAGAAAACCAAAAATGTTAGCAACCTTGCAGACTGGCATTTTAATTCTTTCTTGCACAGCTTTTGAGGACTGCTAGGTCGTGTTTATTGTTGATTCAGTCGCTGGAGGTGCTGAGCTGGGCCCCATGCTCCAGAAAGACAATAGAGAGTACTTCAGTGTGACAGCTTCGTGTGTACAACAGTACTTCTTTTTAGATGTTTGCAGGCTCTTCTGCAAAGAGGGATATTCCAACCAATCATGCTGATCTGTTAAATTATAGCCAGGAATTCTGGGCAAGAGGGTACTCCAAGGTCATTCATTTCCCAAACGTATGATACTAAAGAGCATGATGCAATGAACTTACATGGACTGGACCGGGGTGTTTTCTACCAGACAAGTATAACTTTTTTTTTACTCTGGAGTAAAAAAAACTCAGAAGAAATTGAGTGGTTCTAATACTGAGGCAAGGTGTAGTACTAGCAGTTAGGGGCTATAATGCCTAATAATGGCCATCAAACATCTGGGAAAACCTATCAACATAATCACCATGTCTATGCTCCAACTAAAGATGCAACAGGCGATGGACAAGGTATAACACCTCTGCCAGAACAAAATCAGGAGAAGATTGTGGTACTGATAGTGAACTGCTAATACAGTATTCAGCATTAGAATAAAGCCGAAGAACAGCACTAAAATCCTAGTGTTTGTCACCTAATTTAAGCAACATTTCAGATGAAGTTAAAGTCCACAAAAGGACAGATTTGTATTACTAAACTCAATCAACAATGAACCAGAAGAACCATGGACTGGAATCAGAGATGTTATTAGTGAAAAATTCAAAACATAAGAACATAAGAAGAGCCATGCTGGATCAGGCCAAAGGCCCATCAAGTCCAGCTTCCTGTATCTCACAGCGGCCCCACCAGATGCGTTTGGGAGCGCATGAGACTAGATATCTGTCTCCTGATACCACTCCCCTGCATCTGGCCCTTGAAGTACCCTGGTTTCTCCATCATGGTTTGTAACCTGTGATGGACTTTTCCTCCAGGAATCTGTCCAATCCCCTTTTGAAGGCATCCAGGCCAGATGCCATCACCACATCCTGTGGCAGGGAGTTCCATAGACTTACAATGCGCTGGGTGAAAAAATATTTTCTTTTGTCAGTTCTTACTCTCCCAGCCCTCAATTTGAGTGGACGTCCCCTAGTTCTGCTATTTTGGGAGAGAGAGAAGAGCTTCCCTCTATCCACTTTACTCATACCCTGCATTATTTTGTATGTCTCAATCATATCCCCCCTCAAGCACCTTTTTTCCAGACTAAAGAGGCCCAAATGTTTTAGCCTTTCTTCATAAGGGAGGTACCCCAGCCCAGTAATCATTTTAGTTGCTCTCTTCTGCACCTTTTCCAGTTCCACTATGTCTTTCTTGAGATGCGGTGACCAGAATTGTACACAATACTCCAGGTGGGGCCTTACTATTGTTTTGTATAATGGCATTATAATGTTGGCTGTTTTATTTTCAATCCCTTTTTTGATAATCCCTAGCATGGAATTGGCCTTCTTCACTGCTGCCACACATTGGGGAGACACCTTCATGGAGCTGTCCACCAACACACCAAGATCTCTTTCCTGATCCGTCACGGATAACTCAGAGCCAATGAGTTGATAGATGAAGTTTGGATTTTTTGCCCCAATATGCATTACTTTACATTTGGTTACATTAAAACGCATTTGCCATTTCTCAGCCCATTCCCCCAGTTTGAAGAGATCCTTCTGGAGCTCTTCACAATCTTCTCTGGTTTTCACCACACAGAAAAGTTTTGTGTCATCTGCAAACTTGGCCACCTCATTGTCTCCAGGTCATATATGAACAGATTGAAAAGCACCGGTGGTAAAATTCCTGTGGTAAAAAGGTAAAATTCCTGTGGTAAAAAATTCCTGTGGTAAAAAGGAAAGAAAGATGTAAGAAACATTTAAAATGGCTAAGGACAGGAACAGCAAAAATAAAAGGTGACAAACAGAACCATGAATGCAGCTGTTTACCAACTATAATGTAGACGAAACTATTACACTAACAAGTGGAAAGAAACTGATGAGAAAAACAAAAGGGAAAGAACAAGATCCCATCTGATTTCCAGGATTCACATGTAATACAAGTAATGAAGGAGTTAGGTACACAGACATGGCAAACATACAACATAAGAAGTGACTTTCAAACAATTAAGAATGCAGTTGTTTTCCCTAAAGATGTTCAACTGTCTATAAGGTACTATTCTTGATGCTGTCAATGCAATGCAGACCTACAATAACAATGCTATGTCAGCTCTATACAC
>JAHTLZ010000074.1:21458069-21497824 GCA_023846285.1 Phrynocephalus versicolor | reverse complement strand
TTATTTATTTATTTATTTATTTATTTATTTATTTATTTATTTATTTATATACCACCCGTCTTCCAGAAGGAACTCCGGGCGGTTCACAACAGAACAAAGAAAAGCAGCAAATAGTCAAATACAATCATGTAGAGTGAGCAACAAACAATTTAAAACAATATAAACTCATAATATAAAAAGGCAAGGAGGCAGATGGCAGAAAAAAAATTAAGTCACCAAAAGCCTCACGGAAAAGCAAGGTCTTTAATGCTTTCCTAAAGGCTGGCAGGGACTGTGCAAGGCGCACTTCACTAGGGAGATGGTTCCATAAGGTAGGGCCAGCCACAGAGAAGGTTCGCCTCCGAGTGGACATTTTTCAGGCCTCCCTGGGCGTGGCCACCCACAGCGAGTGCGCCCGCGACAATCTAGTTGGTCGGGCCGAAGTTGACCACTGGGGGATCCGCTCTGCCAGGTAGTCAGGTCCCAGGCCATGGAGAGTTTTATAAATTAAAACCAAGACCTTGAATCTAATTCGGGACACAACGGGTAGCAATGCAGGCGAGCCAGAACTGGGGTGATGTGGTCATACCGACGCACACCCGCCACCAGCCTGGCTGCCGCATTTTGCACCCACTGCAGTCGCCAAAGGAGAGTCAAGGGCAACGACATGTAGAGAGCGTTGCAGTAATCTATTCTCGAGTTATTGAACTGGCCTTTGAAATGATTGCAGATAGGCATAGAGAAAGGTGGCTTTGACTGCGTTGGGGGACCCTGGAAGATCAAGAAGAATTTGCTCCAGAAACACAAGATGAGAGAGGCTGTGTAGGGTTCTAAATGGCAAAATTTCTTAAGTCTTGTTTCATTTATTAACGTCTCCTTATTTTAAGTTAATTCTAGTATAACGGCATATCTACTTTCAGCATTTAACAAAACAACTATCTACCACAAATCAGTACCGAAGGACAAAAAAAGGAAACTCTTTATCATATATCTTTTCATCTTACATAATACGTCTCTATTCCTAAAACCCACGACACATATTTAAGCATCTTAAATCTAATGCTGTATAGCTTCTTATCAGAGATCTTCTATCTTTTGTATAAGTCATCCAGTTTCAAACTTTTTCTGTCTCTAAGTTACTTTTACTTTATGGGTTACCCTAAAAAGACCATATCCTGGCCTATAAGATCTTACTTGTCCTTTTAATTTTCTTTTAGTTTCAGAGCCATAAACTAACATAACCCTATTTCCACAAATAATCATTTGGGAAAACTCTCATTTGGGAACAATATACTTCCTCATCATTGTTCATTAAGCGTACAATATACAGTCTAATATAATTATTTTAAACATTAATATACCAAAATGGACAAAGAAAAAGAATCGTATTATTCCCATCACATTTTTCCACCCTTTCTTAGCTCCATAATTCAGACAACAAATTTCTAGAAAAGTAATTTTATATTTCCAATTTCATATAATTAACAGTAACAAAGTTTTATAATAAATGATATACCAGTATTTCATATTTGTATACTATCTCATTTTTATCTCTTAAATATCTTATATTTTAAAGATGGCTTGCAGCTGCTTCTCGGCAGCTGCACCCAAGTTATGGAATGCCCTCCCAAGTGAGATCCGCCTGGCGCCAACATTGATGACATTTTGGCGCCAGGTAAAAACCTTCCTGTTCCAGAAGTTTTTTAATTGATACAATATAGACTGTGGGTCCTCTGATGGCAATTTTAGTGTAATTATTTTAGTGTAAGTTTTTATAATTGTTTTAATTATTTATTGATATCTGATGTTTTAACTGTTTTAATTTCTGATTGTAAGCCGCCCAGAGACCTTTGGGTAGTGGGCGGCATATAAGTTGTAAAAATAAATAAATAAATAAATAAATAAATAAATAAAGTTTTCTCATTTCATCAGTGTATTCCGATCCGAGTTGTCTACCTTTTCCCATCCAAATAGCACTGCCCCCCCCCACCAGCCTAGATAACCCTTGCTAATAGAGGTGGGCACAAAAGAGCAATTTTTCATTTTCGTTTTCATTTTTTTATTTTGTTAGGTAACGAAACGAAAAATGACTTTTGTCTCCAAAATGAAACGATACGAAACAAAACACCAGAAATTTTGTCGTGTGTTTCGTTTTTGTTGTGGCAAATACATTGAACTGTAATGAATGCTAACGAAACAGCAATTTTTTGTTTTTGTTTTTGTTTTTGTTTCATTACGTAACAAACAAAAATGAATTTTTTTCAAAAATTCACGAAAAACGAAAACGAACCGAAATGGACCCCCTAAATGACAAACGACAAACGAAACACCATTTTTTTGAGTCGTGCCCATCTCTACTTGCTAATAAGCAGAAATCCTCTTTGTTATGTCAAAAGCATGAATAATTGCTGTACAACTTCATTTTAAATCACTCTCAGGGGGTTGCATTGTTTTCTTTGAAAAAATGACATGTATTGGAGATGTTGCAAAGAAAGGGAGAAAACTTAAATTATAGCATCTGCTTGGCTGTGTCTTTTGGATTGAAACGTGTGTTACACTGAAGCTCACCACATTCACCTTCTGTATTTGCAAATTAGATGACCTCTTTCAAGATGAATGGAGTCTTCTTCCGGCAAGAACTGCCTGCCCTACTTGTTCATCCCAGATGGTCTGAGGGTGCTGACCTTGAGGGAAGCCCAGAGAGAGGGGTCTATGCTAGCCCTTCTCTGTGGTTGCACTCTGACATTGGAACCAAATATCCATAAACAGGCACTTGGCCTCCTCATTTAAAAAAAGTTCTGAAAACCTGGATATTTAGATAGGCATTTCCATCAATGGGAACCCAATAAAATTATCAGCCACTAAGGCCCTTCTAAATGTTTAATGTGCTAATGTGCCATTGTTTAATGGTTGTTATATTTTATGATGTTTTGTATGTTGAATTCATTTTATATTTGTGATTATTTATTGTTTGACAATGTTGTGAACAGCTCAGAGTGACCATTGGCTAGATGAGCAGTGTACAAATAAAATAGACAAATAATACCACAATTTATGAAACAGCACCTGTGGTTTGAAATGTTAACAACATCCAGATTCAAAAACAGAATCAGTAGCAAACATCAACTTCAGCCAAAACCCAGCTTCAGTAAAGAAAAGAACAGTTTGTGATCTAGATGAGAAAAGGCCTCCATCCTCTGAATGTAAAGTCTGGCATGTAAAGTCCAAGACATCTCTTTCTGTACACATCTGCAATTACTTCAAGGGTCAGTTCAGCCATGACTGTGACTGATGGTCTGGATAAATAAGCTCCTGTCAATTGTACATACACATTCCGAGTGGAGCTTTCACCATCATTCTTGATGACCATCTATATGATCTCTGCAATTGCTTTGTGCTTGGGTAAGAAGTAGTTAATTAATGAAAAATGATGTCAGCTTCCTTTTCTGCTGCTTGGTATCTCTTTGTGAATGGTAATGAGTACAAGATGTTATCCTAGACCATTTTGAATGCTGACATGAGTGTCATCAGCATTCAAGACGTTCTTTGCTATGTCAAGTTTGGCATCTTTTTTTTCCAGTTTGGAATGCAGCCACAATATTGTGCAGAAACACCAGGTCATTGCATGGCTTTTTTGGATCATGGGTAAAGGAACATCACAGCCCCTGTTCATAAATAGTTCCCCCCTTTAAAGAATCCAATTCCCTGGCTTTTTATACAAATGTGAGAAGGTAGGTCACTTACTGCTATTGCCCAGGCAGGTGTAATCAGCTGGCTTACAGCTGCATCTTCCGTATTTCTTTGCCTCCTATTATATTGATGAAGATCATTCTCCAAATATCTTATGCATGGAAGATGAGAACAGCTTGGTTTGAACATAACATGAAGCCATTACCGTGTGTGGCTGAGACTCAAGAGCTCTCACACTCCCTTTTCCTCTTCCTCGTGGAAATTTCCATTCTTTTCCTGCCTTCTCATTTTTTCAAGGCAGAGACTCTAGTTTCCCACTAAATTTGAACAAACTGTGGTGCTCACCATATCCCAAACCAGGCTTGACAGCCTCAAAACCAGAATGAAAGGAACATTTTTGTCATTGTGTACTCTTCTGGTCAACTGGCAATGCTGCATATTTCTGCCACTGTCCCATTTTAATACAACGATAAAGCATCACTTTCTCTTCAGAGGGAGAGCCAAGAACGCACAGGGAGGCAAAAGAGAGCACAACAGCCCGGACCTGAGTCACATAACACCAGATCATAGCTTGGGGTAACATCCAAATGGAGTTACTGCATTGATGTTTTACGTTAGTGACATTTTATTTGAACATGACACAAACATTTGCCATGTAAGCAGCAAGGAAGGATATGCAATATCCCAGTTGAATCTTTCAGGAATGTAAAATGTGGTCACTTAAAACACAATTTTCAGCATTTAGATGGCATAACCCTTCCTTGTTGGAAGGCAATTTGTCCCTCTTGCCCAAGTGGGCTCACTGTTGTGTCTTGACAATTGCACCCGATTCTGTACTTAACAAGGACTGGCCATGTTTTCATATCCCCTTCGCCCTTAAAGAAGAGGAGCAGCTGCTCTTTTGCCCTGCTGGAGTTCATCTTTCATCTACTTTTCCAACACTTGTTTTGTCTTTCTCCTGTTTCCTTTTCATCCCTCTTCTCCTCCCTCAGTCACGGTTCTCCTATTTCCGCTCAGTTAATTCCCATCAATTCCCTGGTGCCTCTTTTTTCATTCCTGTCACAACCTGCTCATCCCACCTTTCAGGTTCCTAGACTGGAACAATTACTCAAATGTGTTTGTATACAAACACTTGGGGATGGAGGGTGAGGACGTCATAGCATTCCATGTGCATATATCTGACATTGTAAAGAGAAGTTCCAGTCATATCTAGACAAATGGCTACACAAGAGAAGCAGAAAGTAAGAGAACTTCAGGTTTATTACTGATGCTTTCATTAAATAACCTTTCCCTTAAAAGCCTCACAAAATCTAAAGCATCATGCACATCTCTAAGCTTACTTTACAATAGTAGTATCTCTCACACAAAAATGTTTCTGTGCTAATCCACTTAACTAGGAGCATCAATAGGATACCACTCTTATATTTTCATCTCATCCACAAAGGGGAAGGTCAAGATAAAAACTGCACTAAACACTGGTGATTTCTCAGCAACAGTGAACAAATAAAACTTGATAATTCTCAAGTTGATTCAAGTTATAGATGAAGAGCTGATGTATTTTGAAAGAGATAGCCTTGCCCCTTATTCATCCTTTATGTGTCTACCATGAAGTTTCATATACTGTAACTCCGATTTGCCCTTGTGGAATTCTGCACCCAGACAGTGATGGCAGGAGACAAATATTTGAGCAGTATGTTTTAGTCCTACTGTTCTGCTTCTGCTGGACAAAAAAAAAATATTGTTGTCCACTAATCAAACTGGCATTTTTTTGTTAATGCAAAACCTCTTTTTTATCCTCTTAAGTTTGATTGGGCTTGACTACTATAGTCATGTTATGACTACTATAGTCATAGCATGACTAGATGAACAGCAAATATAACTATTGGGCTTCCTATTTTGTATGGAAACAGACGACCCAGGAGTAAAGCCAAGATCACAGTAGTAAAGAGGTCTGGGCATCCAGAGTTGGTTTGCTGTCTATTAAAGATTTGGGGTCTGTCTTTAGCAGTGTATTCAGAGGATCACTTTGCATATGGGCATTGTTGTTGTAGCTGTAGTTGTTGTTGTGTCGTTACAGTCGTGACCAACTCTTTGTGACCCCATGACCATGGAGTTTTCTTGGCAGGAATACTGGAGTGGCTTGCCAGTTCCGACTCCAGCATATGGGCATGCTGTCCAAGTAAGGGCCTTTTTACACAACCCCTAAGATCCGCTGGTCCCTTAAATTCGGACCAGAGATCTTGAGGGTTTGTCGCTCTCCCTGCGTTCCCACCCCCTCCACACTTCCTTGTTCTGTCTGTGTGAGGGGAGGGAGAAAAAAAGGGAGAAAAAAGGGAGAAAAGAATGCCCTCTTACCTCCGAGTGCTGGTGGAAATTGCTCCGAGCCCCGTTCACTTCCTGGTTCCTCTTAAAGGGGCGGGAGGCAAAAGAAAAACAACAAAAAGAAGCGAGGAGAGCCCGGCACTCTGCGCATCAAAATTTTCCACTCTCCCAGAGCAGGTACTTGAAAGGTGCGCTGGGTTGCGCTTAGGTGGGCGGGGTCGCACTTAATTTTCTGTTAGCTCCGGAGCTGGTGGGGAAACATTTTTAAGCTCCGGAGCTTGCAGCCATTTGCTGCGGAGCTTAGGGGTCGTGTATAAATGCTCTAAATAAACAACAGCTCAACATGAATTCAACAATCCTGCAAGTCACACCTTACAAAGAGCCTAGAGAAGAAGCAGACATGATAGATAACCTGACATTCAATATGGAAAATCCTTGAGCGGTGATTATGGATCTCATAGCATCAGCTTCTCACCCCCTCCTGTTTATAATTTAGCTTGCTTTGCTATGTGACTACTTTCAGACTAATGAATTATGATTTCTCAAAAAATAAGATCTCCCTGAATCATGTCTCTCCAAAATCCATAGGTTTTCATTAGAGGTGGGCATAAAATGAAAACAACGCACTATTTTGTTGTTTTGTTATGTAATGAATTGTTTCATTGCAAAATGAAACAAAAGAAACCATATCGGCCAGAACACAACAGAACCATGTTTTGGGGTTTTTGTTTGTTTGTTTTTTTGTTTGGGAACCAAAACAGGGGAGCTTCCTTGGACTCTTCCCTTGAAGCTCCCCAAATTTGGAGCGGTTTGGGGTTCAGTGTTTCAGACGGTAAGGGGAAAGGTGGCAGGCTGCAGCAATATCACCAATGCCATCCAGCTGGTTTTGACAGCTTGGGCTGTGAGGAAGGGGCACAGCTTTACTCCAGTCAATGGAGCTCTCTGCAGCCCACTGACTTCACCTCACACTCTCTGCTGCTTCAGGGAAGGAGGGAATCCCCTGCTGTGTTGGGGAAGCTGGGATCTTGGCTTCCCAAACACAATCTCACTGCAGTCCACCACATTTCCTCTTACTGTACAAAACACAAACCGCTCCAAATTTGGGGAGTTTCCCAGGAAGAGTCCAAGGAAGCTCCTCCCCATAGAGTTCTGAATTGTTTTGTTTCCTTTTTTAAAAAAAATCATTACTAATGAAATGAAACTACTAAAGAAAGGAAAGGAAACTAAAGGCTATATTTTTGTTTCATGCCCATCTCTACTTTTCATCTTTCCTGCTAGACTGTCCACAGGATCTCTGTCCACAGGATCCTGAGATGCTTATGCATTGTATCAGTTTCCCGTTTGGTTGAAAACAGACTAAATGAATGATGCTTCAGCCCTATTTTCCCATGCTCTTGGTTTTGCTGAATGAAATTCAAAGTCATTTTCCCTTTGGCATTTTTAAATTAATGAATTGATATTGGTTTCAATGGGAACTGTTTAGTATTGGACCAATGTCACATCTAGAGGACAATCAGCAATGCGTCAGGTGTCCAAGGTTGATGATTCTACTGAATAGTTGGAAGGAGGCATAGTGCTCACCTAAGGCCTGTCCTGAAACTCCTTGAAAGACAATCATGAAAACCCAGTAGATCTCAGAGTTTATAACTAAAATGGTGGACTTGGCAACCTTTATGTTATTTGGCATATGGACTAGTACATACCTTCTGACCTTCCAATCACAGCTTCTCTTTGGTATCTCCACCAGCAATATCTAACAACCAGGGCATGTTCTAGGTAATAAAAAGGCCTGCTTGAGTTAGATATAGGGAGCATGGACATAAAGGCAGCTTGTGGTCTGAGCAGGATATTATGTGTGTAAGAAATGCTATTTGTGCAGGGGCTCCATCTATAGATGGACTACAATGCCCATGTTTTCCATAACTTATGGTTTATAGAAAGGCTGCTCATGGTGTCCTTTGGCAACAATCAGGTGCCAGCATGATGAACATTTTAGACAGTTCTATAATGAAGGAAGCAATACAACTGCCGTGCCCTGTTTTGACATATGCTGCCTTCCACAGCCGCTCTCATATGAATGCAGGTCCAGTTCAATCCAAATCTTTGTGACAGTTTATATTAAAAAGCAACGTTTCTTTGTGTGCACTGTACTTCTAAACCCAAGTATCCATGCAATTACTCTTCCTAGTTGCTTAGCTACAGCATCCTTACATTTTCATCTCATTACATCTCAAGTCTGCTTTGTAGCTTCTGAAGCCATTCCAAACAGAAATCCCTAATAGTCAATTCCAATGAAGTCCAACACCCTCCTATTATGTCATGGTTGAGGTGGCACACTTTTTATATAGCACCACAATGCTCCTTTTGCGGCAGCCTAGACAAAAGTGGATCGATCTTTCCTTCATGCTATATAAAGTTTTTATTCCATATGCATCCTTACTAAATGGTTTTTTCCCATCTCCCCTAAAGTTTTTACAATTAAATCAATAAATAGACAGTCACACAAAAGCTTTCGTCTCCCCTAGACTCCAATAAATATTCATATGCTGTAATAGCATGCCTGTAATATGGAAATCCAAAAGCTAGGTCCTGAAATTCTTCTATTTTTTTTCCAAAAGACTGAGTGACTTGAGAATTCCTATACTAGACTAATGTTTTTTACTTTTTTCAGCTTCAGGACCTGCCTTCGGCCCAATAAATTCTTAACTTTTTTGCCACATGCCTATGCGGTTGTAGCCCTGTGATCCAGGCCTGGTCTTATTTTATCCATTGAGGGCTAATGCCTTAAAAGCAGAGCTAGAGACCAGGTGGTCCTTTGGATGGTTTTAGACTTCGACTCCCATCATAGGTCTGATCAGAGTTGCCATCTAAACAACAGTTATGGGAGCCATAACATTGCCTTCTGCCATTTTACACTTGACTTGTCTCCATCACTGCCTTCTCTGACCAAATGCCAATGTCAATAGGGACTGGAAACACTAGAAATTATAGTCCACCACATCTTGGGATGCCTAGATGGGGAAGGTTTGATTATCAAATTGTTGACAGAAATGTCTGATAATAAGCTCTGCAGCCTTAGTTGGTGGTGTA
Organism: Phrynocephalus versicolor; assembly: GCA_023846285.1. Classification (NCBI taxonomy): domain Eukaryota; kingdom Metazoa; phylum Chordata; class Lepidosauria; order Squamata; family Agamidae; genus Phrynocephalus; species Phrynocephalus versicolor. The sequence continues at coordinate 21,488,743 of JAHTLZ010000074.1, read as the reverse complement.
GGATTTAGAGAGCAAATGGCTAGAAAAATCAAACACTCCTGTCCAAATTGTGCCACCAAGTGGGAGTTTTTATTGCAACTAACAAATCAAAGAGGAACCAGCTGCAGTAGAAATGATTTTTTTTTTTTTTTTGCATTTGGTAAGATAATGCCTTTAGAGCACATAGCTCTCTCTGTGTTATGGCAGAAATGGATGAACAGGTCAAGAATTTGACAAGACCATCGACTTACAAGCCAAGTCATTTCATGTCAGTAACTGGTGGGCGAGGGGGGAAATTAGAAATAAGTGAATCCAGAACTAGGGTATTTTTTCTAAATTTGAGATGGATGATATACTTCTTGAATTGAACAGGTATGAACAGCCCAGTTTTGGTTATACATGGATTTCGCCCCAATAAATAATTTTTTCAGCAAATAAATAAATATTCAGTAAATAAATAAATATTTAGTAAATACTGTGCCCTTGACAACCCAGAACTCCATGAGCTCAATTTTGAAGGTGTCCAAGTCAGCCTCTAGATCAGAACCTTAAAGGGAGGGGGGGTCCTCACAGGGTGGTCTCCATTGGCATCTCCAGATATTTCCATCACTGAACTCCTCCATAAGCCAGCGCCTCCTGCTGGCGTCAGGATGGGCAAGCTTTCCCTCTCCCAGTGCTCGAAGGCTCCCTGATGGGTCATCTGATGTGACCTTGAGAGAGGGAGTCTACCTCCTGCGAGACTATGGTGTGAAGACTGAAGGCGGTCAGCGTGGTGGCTGATGGACTCTTAGAATATGATCTGGGGGTGAATGGTTTTGGATGATGACTCTGCTCTAGAAAAGTTGATCTTGGGGGTTCTGCCGTAGTGATGGCATAATTGGAATATGGCTGGGAGTGGAGGGTTTCCCTATTCCCATTGGGAAGAACTAGCTGCATCTTCTGGGTCTGGCTTATTATTATTATTTAAAGCTTATTAGCTGTATTGTTAATTTAATTTAATTTAATTTAATTTTTTGTGGGCTGGAAAGTGTTTGTGGGGAGGATTTGTGGTTGGGGGCTGATGGGAGGGGTTGTTCTATTATCATTAGTCTTGTTTGATTTTGTTATTTGTCTTCCTCTTCCTTGTTTATTTGTGTGACTGCGGTATGTCTTTTTTCTCCCCCTTTGAGTGCACTCAGAGATCACCGGGGCTGGCAGCCCTGATTCTGGTCATATCGGAGTGTGGGAGATATGCTCTGGGCCATGGGGTTGGTCGGGTAAGAAGAACAAGGGTCAGGCAGCTGATGCCTGTCCCCTGTTCTGACCCCAGGGCCCATTGCCACATATCAGGGGTCCATTCTGTACACACTTCTGATCTGTCCTGCTTGCTGATGAAAGCCAGGTTGGTCCATAACAAGATCCCTGTCATCCACGATTTGATTGTGGATGAGTGGGCCAACCTGACTTGTCTGACAGAGACCTGGGTGGGTGAAGAGGGTGGAGTTTCTCTCACCCAGCTTTGCCCTCCTGGGTTTCACTACCAGCATGCGGGCAGATCGGAGTGTGTGTGTGGGGGGGGAGTGGCCATTGTTTACCGGTAGTCCTTTTATGTCAGCAAAGCTGCGGCATTGGTGTGTCCAGGGTTGGAATGCCTGCACCTATTGGTGGGACAGTGGGATTGTGCTATCGTACTGTACTCCCTGCGACCCAGCATCATCCCTCCCAGAGCTCTGTAAGTTCATCTCAGCAGCAGTGTTGAGCCCCCCCCGCCTTCTGATGGTGGGTGACTTCAACGTGCACGCTGGGGCTGGGCTATCTGGAGTGGCTCTACATCTCATGGAGTCCATGGCATCCATGAACCTTTCCCAACATGTCATCTGCCCCACCCATAGGTCCAGGCATATTCTCGACTTGGTGTTTTCCTCCACATCTGCGGATTATAATCTGAGGGTTGGGAACCTCGGTTCCCAACCTGTGTCATGGTCAGATCGCAACTTGCTGACTTTCTTCCTGGCAATTGCCACCCCTTCTTGCGGGAAACTTGGCCTTACTGATTGGGCCCGCCCCCAGAGGCTTCTGGATCCGGTTCAGTTCTCTGAGTCTTTGGGGAGATTTCGAGATGGTCTGGTTAATGATCCTGTTGATGCCTTGTGTAGATGGTATGGGGATGCGACTAGGACTGTGGTTTATAGTGGAGTTGCTTGCAAAGAAGCAAGAAGGGAGGAGGCTGGAGAGCAGATGGAGGAAGGATTGGATGGAAAGTAATAGGGCTAGATGAAATGATCCCTAGATGCCCTAAGCACATCCGATCTCATCTGATTTTGGAAGCTAAGCAGGGCCAGCCCTGGTTACTACTTGGATGGGATTCCACCAGGGAATATCAGGTGCTGTAGGTGCCTGGAGAAGGAACTGGCAAACCACTCCAGTATTCCTGCCAAGAAAACTCCATGGACATGAAGTCATGAAGAGTTGGTCACAATTGGAACGACACCACACACACACACACACACACACACACACACACCACACAAGGGCTGTGGTTAAACTGCTGACAAGGCACTATATTAGGGTGGCTAAAAGAACCAATGCTTCCCTGAGAATTGGGGAGGCCTCAAACCACCAGGTGGAATTGTTCAAGGTGGTTTGGGACCTGTCCAATCCTAGTCAGCAGAGGCCCACTACTAGTGATTTCACTAATGAGTCTATTGCAGCCCACTTTAAATCTAAAATAGAGGCCATCTGGGCCAATCTGGGCTCTGGTTCCACTAGTCAGTCCCTGAGATTCGCTTGTGCCGCACCCTGTGACTGCAGCTGAGGCTTCCAGGGTGCTGGCATATTGCCAGCCTGTGGCTTCTCCATTCGACCTTTGCCAATCCTAGCTGATTAAGACTGCCAGGGGGAGCATGCCCGAATGGGGGCTGCAATCGCATCTGCCTCCTTCAGAGACAGAATTCTTCCCGTTTGCCTGAAGAAGACTGTGATCCAGCCCATTCTTAAAAGACCTGGCCTGGCTGTGGACAATGTGTCAGACTATCATCCGGTAGCCAATGTTCCCTTTCTGGGCAAGGTGATTGACAGGTTAGTCTTCAGTCATTCCTGGAGGAAGATTGTGCCCTGGGTTCAGGCCATGGCATGGGACTGAGGCAGCCATGGTTGCATTGCAAGATGACCTCCTGACTGGGGCTGCCAGGGGCTGCTCTACCCTGTTGGTCCTCCTTGATTTGTCAGCAGCCCTTGATACCGTTGACCACAGTATCCTCCTGGGCACGATGTCTGAGGTGGGTATTGGGGGCCATGCTTTGTGCTGGCTCTGATCCTTTCTCGACAGCCATGTCCAGAGAGTAGAGATGGGGGTGATTTGTTGGTCCCATGAACACTCTCTTGTGAGGTGCCCCATGGGTCAGTGATCTCCCCTATGCTCTCTGATCTCTACATGATGCTGCCGTCTGAGGTCATTCGAAGTTACGGGGTCTGCTGTCATCAGTATGCTGATCACACCCAGCTCTGTCTCTCCTTTTCTACCTCTGCAACGGAAGCTGTTCAGACCCTTGACTGCTGCCTACATGTGGCCGTTGAATGGACCAGGACTATCAGGCTCAAACTCAACCTTAGGAAGACTGAGATTCTGTTCCTTGGGGGGTCCCCAGATGGGTACAGTGGCCCTCTTCCCAGTCTGGGCCAATGACCCTCTAACTGGCAGATAGAGAGAGGAGTCTGGGCATCGTCCTGGATCCAGCTTTGTCTCTGGAAGTCCAGGGCAGCCCTTTCTCAACTTAGGCTCATTGCCCAGATCTGCCCATACCTAGACATGGACTCCCTTTGGTAGTGCAGGTGCTGGTGATCTCGAAGATAGATTACTGTAACACTCTTTACATGGGTTACCCTTGATCCTTGTGTGGCGATTGCAGCGGTGCAGAATGGGGTGGCCAGGCTGGTGGTTGGTGCAGGAAGGTTTGACCGCATCACTCCCATCCTGGCCTGCTTGCATTGGCTACCTGTTGCCTCCCAAATAAGATTCAAGGTATTGGTTTTAGTTTAGAAAACCCTGCATGGCTTGGGAACTGAGTATCTGGTGGAGCTCTCTCACAGGTCAGCTTCGGCCCCATGGAACAGAACTTTGCTTGCCTGTTCACTCCAGGAGGCCACTCTGAGGGAGGCCCAAGTGGTTTCTACCCATAATCTGGCCTTCTTGGTGGCCGCCCTGGCACCAAGAATAAACTGCCTGTAGAGATCAGGCTGGTGGAGTCCCTGCCAGTCTCCAGGAGAGCGCTAAAGACATGGCTCTTCGTGGAAAGTTTTGGTGATTGCTGATTGTATGACTGTGTGTTGTCAGTTTGATTGTTTTGTTTGTTCCTGCCCTTTTTCTTGTTGGATTTCATGCTTGCTTTGAGCTTTCTGTTATTTTTATAATTTTTTTTATTTGCTTGTTATGTATTGGGCAAGTTGTTTTTGCAATTTGTTGTACACTGCCCAGAGTTCCTGAGGGAAAATCAGGTGGTCAAGAAGTAAGTAAGTAAATAAATAAATAAATAAATAAATAAATAAATAAATACTCATTGCATATTGTATGGAAAGGATTGTTAACACTGAAGAATCTAGATACAGGGAACCTCCCCCCCCCCCCTCTCTGTGAATCGAATGATCATGTTTTGTAATTGTGTTTGGGGGTAAATATGAGTTATATATGGACTTTGAACTACACAGGGGTCTGCCACCCCTAACCTCCACATTGTTGAAGGGAGAAGTGCACATTCAATTGTCAAAATTAGAATCTAATTTCAGGCACTCCCTAAATACATTATATATCATTTCATTGAATGTAAATTTTTATTTACTGTTTTATTCACCATGAAACAGAAGAAGACAAGACGGTGAAAAAAGAAAAGAGAGGAAGAAGCATCTCTTATGTGAGCGTGTTTGATCTTGCCAGCATTGGAAAGCATTTTGAATAGTTAGTTTCTTGGACACCAACTTTGAGAATTTCTCCATCAGGAGATCAGGGAACTTAGTCCAAAAGTAATTTTTCCACTTTTTCTCATATATGTTTGTTGTTTATTACTGTTTTCGTGGGCCTACTGTGGTATGAGTTCTTATGCTGGGCATCAGGATTTCAGCTATTCTTTTTATTTAACAGATACCTAGATTTCACACAAGTCTTTATACAGTGGTACCTTGTATAAAGGAATTAATTCGTTCCAAATGAAATTATGTTAAGCAAATTTTCCTTTATACAAATTCCCATAGGAATGCATTGAAAATGGAGTAATCCTATTTTTATGTTGTACAGATTTTCCCCATAGGCAATTATGTTAAGCAAATTTCCCCTATCTCCAGAATTTTTTATGTTGTACAAATTTTATGTTATACAAGCTGTCTGTTATACAAGGATCCACTGTATTGTGCATTTAGTTCTTTCATGAAATGCCTGAATTGAGCAAGATTATTAAACAGATTTTCTTTCCTTTTTTGCTCCTCGTATTTCTTTTGAAAAATCATCTTTCCATATGCAAGGTATCATCCTCCTATGTAACATTCCACTTGCTGTAAACATCTAGGGTGTGACATTAGCTGTGTTTCATTATCACTTCACTGATGATCATACCTGAATAGAATGTATTTTGGAGTTTATTAATACATGGTGGGTTTTTTTGGGGGGGATTATTAATGGCTCAGTCCAATTTCAGAAACCTCTTCCTTAAGTCATTTTAGTACCCCACTCATCTTATTTGAAAGTGTTTAAAAGGAAGGGTGGGGTTTTTTTTGGGGGGGAGCAAACACATTTCATATGCCTTTCTTTATAACTTAACCTCTCTTTGAAGCAGAACTGAGCTGTTCCTATGAATACCGGGATACAACCCTATCGATTCAAAAACCCAAGCGTGGCAATACTATTATTTCTGTTGGGAATGTTCTCCTTTTCCACTTGATGAGCACGTACAATATGAAATAAGTCTCCAACAATGCAGCATAACAGCCATGAATCCCTTCTGAATTTAAACCGAGAATCAGAAAACCTACTCATTGGTCCTACTCTTTGACGGGACACCATGCAGCCCACATTCCTTGAGCAAAACAGCAGGTTCTTCTGGAGATAGGGAATATCTCGGTAGAGCAGAATAATTATACATGTCTTTATATGCAAATCAGAGTGAAAAGGGTGAACAAAGAGTATCATTCACAAAAGAGCAAAGGAAAAAAGGAGCAAAAAGAGAGGACAAAATGGAATCATTGAGGAAATGTGTTCATTCACCACAGATTTGTTATTACTTTTGTAACAAAAACGCAAATTTAGAGCAGGAGATGCTATTCGAGCAAAACCCCAGGAGAAGGCAAGTGTTGGGCATTATCAACAAACAGGCAACTATCTTATCACTGTCTGCACACCGTAGTTGTATTGTTAGAACACCTCCTTCAGGAATATTTATTTCTTTGCCCCACAAGTCCATTCAAGACCTTTACTTCCTTAGCAATATTTTTTTCACTACACACTTGAATAAATGTAATGTTACTATCAAATCTAATCAATTGGGGTGTGTGTGTGTGAAGATATATATATTATATATTTTAAAATGCACAGACCAAAATGTCCATTGAGACCCTACTGACACTCTTGCTTGACAGTACAAAGTGGCATGACCCAAGGTTGTCATCAATCTGTCACAGGCCAGGGCTATAAACTATGTGTAACTCAAACAAGCATTTTATGAAAAAAAAAATGACATGCCATCTGCCCTGTTTCATCTGTTTGCCTAACCCATAGCTTCCTTTCTCTTTTCTTCTTGGCTGACCAGCAATTGTTTGAAGCACAGTGTCCATGTTGTGAAATGCAGCATGTCGGGAGGAAATTCCACAAATAAAACTTAATTCTATTACAATCACGTTTCTCCTTTTACAATAACACGTTTGCTGTTTCCTAAGCATTAATTAACCACGTGCTGATTCTGATGTTCACACTAGATTCCTGGTTGGTCACTGTGGAAAACAAGACATCTGCCCAGTGGCATAGCACTGGGGAAGAGGGAGGCAGAGGGGCAATTGCCCCAGCTGCAACATTTTTTTAGAAAGCATAACCCCCACCCTTTTGCACACACCCTGCACTCTGTCTTCCCCCTGTGCTGGCCTGTGTGGCCCCATCTCTCCTTCCCGCCTCCCTCTTGCTGCTGCCCCCCCGATCTCCCTGCTTGCTGAGGCTGCCTAGGAAATAGGGCAAGCTAGAGACCACAAGCCCAGCACAAGCACAGTGAACGGACGAGTAGATCACCCCCCTCGGGGAGACTGAGCTGGTAGCCTTCTTCCCAGGGCTGGTGGAGGGAGAGAGGTGGCAGCTAGAGCCATGTGGGCCAGGCTGGGGGGGGGGTCCTGGGGCTTGGGCACCGCTGTGCCTCTTTCTCACCACGATTAGGCTTTTGGCATCAGTGAGCCTCGCCAGCAGTGTCTTCATTCTGGACCACTGATAGAAGCTGAAGGCGGTTGTGCATCCACTGCAGAGGAGGAAGGGAAGAGGCACAGCAGCCAGACTGGGCCCAGAGTGAGGTAGGCGAGGACACGCTGGGGGAACATGGGGAAAGGAGGGATGATGAAGGAGGAAGAGGAGGGTGCCTTTGAGGCACTCCTATCCAGAACAGAGGAAGGAGGAGGGGTGTGTCAGAAAGCGGCAGTGTCAGGTCCACTGCTTAAGGGGGCACAATATTGTCTCCAGTTGCTGGCACCCCACACTATACTACTGCATCAGTCATAGCTGCTCAGCCATTTTCTTCTTTTGAGTTCCTACATGGTGCCTTGCATCATTTGCTGGGATATGCTGGTTAAGGGGTTCTTCAGGCAAATACAGCCACATGCTTGAGGACAAGGAAACGCTCTGCTGCTGCTGCTATTGTTGATGTTTTTAATCTTTTCTCTTGCCCATCATCCTATGACTGTGACAACTAGTGTTATGATTTCTAAGAACAAAAACTCTAAACTGCAGCCTTGCATCTACACCAAAGTTTCCTTTCTATTTAAATCTCCAGCCCGAATTGTACCATACATTCTTCCTCTTTATTTTCCCCTCCCGGAGAGAAGTGCTTCAGAGGAAGACTGAATGTGTTTTTGATGGCCACCATCTCTGCAGTGAGCACTGTCTGCATTTATCGGTATATACTCGAACTATGAAAAAAACTCTGCCATAAAACACTATCCAGAAAAGCGCTACATCGCCCACAGATCTGAGTAGAGTGTATTGTTACAGGGAATTCAAAAGCAGGGGCTGAAAATTTGAAATCGGCAACAATATACTGTGTGTGCCTGACAGCTACAAATAGATAAACAACTGGCTCTGAATTATGCTATTTCACAGCTAATTTGACTCCACGGATATGCTAATGGCCTGACCTCTGAGGAACCTGATCTGTTACTTGTTCTCAAGATATATGTATCCTGAATTATACATATTCTCCACTATAATGATGAGGAGTTGGCTGGAGAGCCGAGTGAGTAAGCTCTCTCTCTGCAGAGCTAGAGGTTGGGAGTTGGATTCCTCAGAAGAAGCCGCATAGTCCCATGGCACCCCCGGAAGAAAAGAATGGCAAACCCATTCTGAATATTCTCTGATTGGGAATCGTTAGAGACCGGCATGAACTTAAAAATGAATTGAAAATTCATTCAAAAAGCACTAATATGTGAATTTGTATATATACAAATTGGTACACCCCCATGAATACAAACTGATGATTTTTTTAGCAATTTTGATTCATCATTTTGTTGGGCCATTCAATGGCCCTCAAGGCACCCAGAGACGCCAAATTTGCAGGGATGCTTCCCCTGACTCTCTTCTACAAACTCTCCAAGTTTGGTGAAGATTGGATTTCCCCAGGCCGGATGCTAAAGCGGGATTTCCTGGTGGGGTCACTGTGTGAGTGTATAACTCAGATGACCGAAACCCAGTCTTTACCAAACATGGATGGACTGCCAAGCACAGTCAAGGGAGGCTTCCCCGCAAATCTGGTATCTTTGGTTGCCTGTGGGAGCACTTTTCTGGGGGTGCTATTTGAGGACACATAACTCAGACACCCAGAACCCAAACTTCACCAAACTTGCTGAGCTTCTAGAGAAGAGTCAAGGGAAGCTTCCCTGCAACCTTTGTACAGTATCTCATAAATGCATACATTCATAGAATCATAGAGCTGAAAGAGACCTCAAGGGCCATCCAGTCCAACCCCCTGCCTTACAGAAACCCCCATTAAAGTACTTCCAACAGAGGGCCATCCAGCCTCTGCTTAAAAACTTCCAAAGGCAACTCCACCACCCTCCTTTGGGGCAGCATCTTCTACTGCCGAACAGCTCTAACTGTCAGGAAGTTCTTCCCAATGTTTAAATTGAATCTCTTTTCCTGTAGTTTGAAACCATTGCTCCAAGTCCTAATCTCTGAAGCCATGGAAAACAAACCTGTCCCCTCTTCAATATGACATCCTTTAAAATATTTGGCTATCATATCCCCTCTCAACCTTCTTTTTGTAAGGCTAAACATTCCCAGTTCCCTAAGCTGCTCCTCGTAAGAAATTTCTTCCAGACCTTTAACCATCCTGGTCGCCCTCCTCCGGACACATCTGAGGTTGTCTACATCCTTCTTAAATTGAGATGTGCAAAACTGCACACAGTACTCCAGGTAGGGTCTCACCAGAGCAGAATAGAGTGGTACTATCACTTCCCTTGATCTAGACACTATGCTTCTGATATGCAACCAAGAATCTCATTGGCTTTCTTGGCTGCTGTGTGACACTGCTGACTCATGTTCAATTTGTGGTCCACCCAGACTCCCAGATCCCTTTCACGGGTACTATTCTCCACCCAGGTGTCTCCCATCCTATATCTGTGCTATTCATTCTTTTAACCTAGATGTAGCACCCTATATTTCTCTCTGTTGAAACCCATTCCGTTAGCTTTGGTCCAATCTGTCAAGGTCATTTTTTAGTTTCATCCTATCCTCTAGTCACTAGCCAGCATGCTGATCATTTGGGCAGTAGTTGAGGGGAGTGGGAGAAGTGACATAGCCCATTGCTTTGAAGTGCCTCAGCAATAGAAGCAGCTACAGAGGCTGGCTTGGTTGCAAAGCAGGGGGTAGGTGGGGGGGGCTGTAAATTGGTCCCAGGGCCCGAATTTAGAACCTTGGGGGGCCGCATCCGGCCCCGGGGCCTTAGGTTGAGGACCACTGCTCTAGTGAATTAGCCGCCCCTCCAAATTTGATATCATCTGCAAATTTAATCAGTCTACTCTCTATTCCTTCATACAAGTCATTAGTAAAGATGTTGAATAGCACTGGACCCAGGAAGGAACCCTGGGGCACCCTAATAGTCACCTCTCTCAATGCTGAGGAGAAGGCATTTATGGTACCCTTTGGGTATGATCAGTCAGCCAATTATAAACACACCTGACAGTAGCACTATCCATCTCACATTGTTTTTGTTATTTTTTGTTATTTTGTTTCTATCTTGACAAATCATGAATCAAAATTAATCACTATTTTTCTGATTCATCCCCATCTTTAGTCACCATAAGTCTGAACAGACTTGACATGGTCGTTTGGGTTCCCAGTGTGACAGTGTGATATAGCAAATAGAGTGACAAAGAGCCTTTTCACACGACCCCTAAGATCCGCTGGCCACTTAAATTCAGACCAGAGATCTTGGGGGTTCGTTGCTCTTCCTGTGTTTCCACCCCCTCTGTACTTCCTTACTCCTGTCTGCGTGAGGGGAGGGAGAAAAAAAGAGAGGAAAAAATGCAGGCTCACCTTCGTCTGCCGGTCGAAGCCGCCCTGAGCCCCGCCGTCATCCTGATTCCTGTCTCTTAAAGGGGTGGGGGGCAAAAAAAACAACAAGAAACAGAAGCGAGGAGAGCCCAGCACTCACTCCTTTACATCCACATCAGGGATTTTCACCCCCGGAGAGCAGGTACCTGAAAAGTGCGCTGGGACGTGCTTAGGTGGGGGTGGTCGCACTTAATTTTCTGTAAACTCCAGAACTGGTGGGGAAACAAATTTAAGCTCCGGAGCTGGGAGCCATTTGCTGCGGAGTTTAGGGGTCGTGTGAAAAGGCCCAAAGTAAGAGTCTGGAGAACAGGATTCAAATTTCCACTTGGCCATGGAAACTCACTGGGGATGTGGGACAAGTAAAACCATACCTTAAATATCTAACTTTGAAAGCTTGTACTGGGATCATTATGTCAGTTTCGACTTGACAGCACAGAACACACACACACACACACACACACACACAGAGAGACAGACAGACAGACAGACAGACAGACAGACAGACAGACAGACAGACAGACAGACAGACAGAAACAATGACAGAGACCGAGAGGGTGGGCACTTCTGCTTTATCACTGCAGACACCAAAACAGATCCAAGTGTTATGTCCTAGCCATGGCCTGTCTATGATACAAACATGTTACAAATCCTTTCAGAAATGTGAATTATTAAACAGCACCCCAATGTCTGATCTGGATTACATTATACATGTTTAAAACAGTTACCAAATTCCTACTTCCATTTTACATTTGCACAATGCAACTGGCTTAATATGGAGAGGTGAATTCCCTCAAGTCAAGAATTCAGTGAAAACATCTTTTTCATGCTGATCTGCATAACTCAGGATGCAATAGATAATGCCTATGCTAATTACTTAAGCTGAGTCAACTCACCTTCAAATGTTATGTTTGTGTTATGTTTGTGGGTGTAACAGGGTTTTGGGCAGTATGTTTCCATTGAGACATTCAAATAGCAAGGTCAAGTCCGCCCACTAATTGCTGAGCCATTTCATATTCTGACTAGCCGCTAATTTATAGTCCCCCAGAAAGCAATTTATGCAAGCATCCCACAAATATATGGCCTACAAGTCATCAGGCAAACTGCTCTAAATGAGGGTACAACACACTTAGTCACTCACAAAACACTGTGACTTATACTCACGCATAGCTACTTTTCCTTTGATAATAACAGATATCGTCACAGTTCCACAGCACAAAGCATATTGGAGCAACATTTACCTCAGCTTCAGCGCCCAAATGCTGCTTCTTTATTTAAGGCCACAATCACACCAACAAAATGTTTTCCAGTTCTCCCCCTTTAATTCAGCATTTTGAATGTGTGGTCAAATGACACACAGCCATTAGTGAATCATTTGCCTAGCAACTGTGCCAGATCATTTATTGCTCAGTCAGAGGCTTCTAACTTTTTTATTGTGGATCTTTTAAAAAAGAATGCTGTGTTGCTGCATGTATGAACAATATTATCACAACTTTTTTAAAACTACTTTCACCCTGCATGTCCTGGAGCTTTTCTCTCCCCCCCACACACACCCATGGCATTAACCTCTGTCAAACATTCTCAAAAAGAAGCTCTAGTAGGCACTTATTGAACTGTAATGAAATTACTTGGGAACCCAAAATCCACATTGGGACATTCATCCTGGAATAAATTCCATCTCAAAGCCCAACAGGAATGTGATTTAAAGTTGGTGTGACCACAATCTGAGGCATTTTAATTATCCTCTGTGCCCAGCGAATGGAATCACTTTAAGGAGTTCCTCCATAATCTTAACCATTTTCACTCAACCATCATCCTGATCCTAGACCAGTTGAATGACAGGAACACATCCTTGACTCCACTGCACAACTTGTACAATGGACACAAAAGCACCACATTAAGTAAAACAACAACCATTGATTGGCACCAAGTCTTATATGCTTCTTTCCAAAACTCTCAGGTTCAACTGTAGCTTCCCGCCAAGGGTCCTCTCCCTCAGCTTAGTTTATTCAACTAGACACCAATATTATTCAACTCATATGATTGAATGCAGTTGTGATTGTGGAAGGATGATTGTTTTACTGGCTTGGAGCAAAAAAGACACAAGATTAAGGTATGGTGTGCCCCCACATACATCATAGGTTTTTTAAATGAAAACTCTGGAACAAAGCAACTCCAGTCCAACCCAGGGATGGAGGAAAGTCTGAATGCCTCCTAATGACATAGACCAGGCCAGGTTGATCTCTATTCCCTTCATCTGAGTAACAAGCAGGTAGAGTCCAGCAGCCTGCACAACCCAAATCCTACCCCGCAATTATAACTTTCAAGACAAGTTCTACGTGGCACCCATGGTTTGTTTCTCAGGCTGGCTGTAGGAATTCTCCAACAACTAACATTAACCTTGAAAACACATTATGCCCCCATCCATTGCTTCTTATAACATTACTTTCATCAGAAGCAATGTATACTGGGTGCATGTGCCTTCTTTGGAAGGGTAATAGCACTACTAGCCAAGGTAGCACACAGCAACTAAGTCTTGTTTGAAATAAAACCAATGAAAAAAAGTGCAATTTTTACAACAGTTTCAGGTATCAGATGAAGGGAGAACCCAAGAAGTTTGGGAGATAATAACAATACATGGGGGAATAAATGCAGATTGCATGTAGCTATCCCCTGATCTAGAAGTAGAAATGAGCGATGAAGTGGCTATATTTGTTGATGATAGAATACATTTTTTTCCTGGAAGGTAAACCAAACAGAGCTTTAGATGAGCTTGTGATGGATTTCCATAAACTGAGTGCACTGGAAATAAAATGTTGATTGTGGATCCATGCAGGTATATAAGAAGTAGAATCATAGAATCATAGAATCATAGAATTATAGAGTTGGAAGAGACCTCATGGGCCATCGAGTCCAACCCCCTGCCATGCAGGAACCCCTTCACAATATTTCCGATAGATGGCCATCCAGCCTCTGCTTAAATACCATCAAAGAAGGAGACTCTACCACCCTCCGTGGCAGCATATTCCACTGCCGAATAGCTCTAACTGTCATGAAGTTCTTCTGAATGTTCAAATGGAATCTCTTCTCCTGTAGTTTGAAACCATTGCCCCCGAGTCCTAGTTTCTGAAGCCATGGAGAACAAACCTGTTCCCTCTTCAATATGACATCCTTTCAAATATTTAAACATAGCTATCATATCCCCTCTCAGTCTTCTTTTTGATAGGCTAAACATTCCCAGTTCCCTAAGCCGTTCTTCATAAGACATCTCTTCCAGGCCTTCAACCATCCTAGTCGCTCTCCTCTGCACTCGCTCGAGGTTGTCAACATCCTTTTTAAACTGAGGCGCACAGAACTGGACACAGTACTCCAGGTGGGGTCTGATCAGAGCAGAACAGAGTGGCACTATCACCTCCCTTGATCTAGACACTATGGTTCTGTTGATGCAACCAAGAATTGCATTGGCTTTCTTGGCCGCCGCATCACACTGCTGGCTCATGTTCAATTTGTGGTCCACCAAGACCCCCAAATCCCTTTCACAGGTACTATTCTCTAGCCAAGTGTCCCCCATCTTATATCTGTGCAATTCATTCTTTCTACCTAGATGTAGCACCCTACATTTCCCTCTGTTGAAATCCATTCCATTAGCTTTGGCCCAGACTTCTAATCTGTCAAGGTCCTTTTGGATTTTCATCCGATCCTCTAGGGAATTAGCAACACCTCCCAATTTGGTATCATCTGCAAATTTAATTAGCATACTCTCTATTCCTTCCTCCAAGTCATTAATAAAGATATTGAAGAGCACTGGACCAAGAACAGAACCTTGGGGCACCCCACTGGTCACGTCTCTCCAAGATGATGAGAGACCATTTATGATCACCCTTTGCGTGCGATCAGTCAACCAATTACAAATCCACCTCACTGTAGCACTATCTATCCCACTTCCTACTAACTTCTTAGCAAGAATACCATGGGGAACCTTATCGAAGGCCTTGCTAAAGTCCAGATAAGCAATATCCACAGCATTCCCCTCATCTACCATGCCTGTAATTCTATCAAAGAAAGAGATCAAATTAGTCTGGCATGACTTGTTTTTAAGAAACCCGTGTTGACTTTTTGTAATGACAGCATTGTTTGTTAGATAATTGCAGACTGATTTCTTAATAATCTGTTCTAGGATCTTTCCGGGAATTGAAGTCAAGCTGACTGGGCGGTAATTATTTGGGTTCTCTTTTTTCCCCTTTTTGAAGATGGGGACAACATTAGCCCTCCTCCAGTCGATGGGGACTTCCCCTGTTCTCCAGGACTTCTCAAAGATTATTGCCAATGGCTCTGAAATTACTTCTGCCAGTTCTTTTAATATCCTTGGGTGTAACTCATCTGGTCCAGGAGACTTAAATTCATTTAATGTTTCCAGATGTTCCTGTACTATCTCCCTACCTATTCTATGTTGCAATTCCCGTCCTGCCTCATCTACTCTTTGTCCCAGCGGATCTCCTTCTTCCTTTTGGGAGAAGACAGAGGCAAAAAAAGTGTTGAGTAGTTCTGCCTTTTCCTTGTCTCCCGTTAGTAACTGATTATCACTGCCACGCAGAGAGCCTATCGCTTCCTTATTTTTCCTTTTGCTGCGGACATAACTAAAGAAACCCTTTTTATTATCTTTGATGTCTCTGGCTAGTTTAAGTTCGTTTTGCACTTTAGCTTTTTTTACCACCCCCCTGCATATATTAGCTGTTTGTTTATATTCCTCTTTGGTGCATTTCCCATTTTTCCATTCCTTGTACTTGTTTTTCTTAATAGTCAGCTGAGTTGAAAGTTCTTTAGTAAACCATTGTGGTTTCTTTAGACCTCTCCTATTTTTTTCTCTTGTTGGAAAAGTTTTGAATTGTGCCTTTAATATCTCAGTTTTAAGGAACTCCCATCCATCTTGGACTCCCTTCTTTTTTATTGTTTCAGTCCATGGAATCACAGCCAATAATTCCCTAAGTTTACCAAAATTGGCTTTCTTAAAGTCCAGGATTCTTGTCTGACTATGCTTAGCTTCACCTTCCAACTGTATAACAAATTCCAAGAGGGCATGGTCACTTTTTCCTAACGTTCCTACCACTTCAACCCCATTTACAAGGTCCTCCTTGTTGGTTAAGACCAGATCTAAAATGGTTTCGCCTCTGGTTGCCTCCTCTACCTTCTGGACCATGAAATTGTCTGCAAGGGCAGTAAGAATTTGTTAGACCTTGCATTCCTAGCTGAGTAGGACTGCCAGCATATATCAGGATAGTTAAAATTGCCCATTACTAGTACATCTCTCCCTTTTGACTGTGTGGCCATCTGCTCACAGAAGGCATCATCGAACTCCTCGGGCTGGTTTGGGGGTCTATAATATACTCCTACTGTGACATCCCTCCTGTTTTTTACACCCCTGATTTTAACCCAAATGCTCTCAACTAGAGATGGGCACGACTCAGGAAAAAAACTTCGTTTTCTTTTTCTTTTTCGGCAAGGGTCCGAGTCGTTTCGTTTCCGTTTTCGCGAAAAATCGGAAAAAATTAGTCGTTTCGTTTTTCGTTTTTTTCGTTATCGTTATACTGGTTTTTTTGGGGGGGTAGCGGGCTCCTGGAGGCACCTCTGTGGGGTGGGTGCCTCCGCCGGCCCGCTATAAAGGAAGGGACAGCAGCAGCAGGCTCCAAGAGACCCCTCAACATGGGGGTCTCCCCTCCTCACCTGCTGCTGCTGCAAAATGGCATGCATAACCATATGGATATGCATACCATTTGCAGGCAGTGAGACCTGCTCAAGTACCTGATACCCTGGTACGAGCGTGTCGCCATTTGCAGGCCAGGCAGTGCCACTGCACCTGCTCAAGTACCTGGTCCCTTGGTACGAGCGGGTCGCACCTGCCATGTCCCACAAAGAAGGGAATCGTACTTGCGTGTAGTGCAATGCAAGTAGATCTGGCTATGGGCTAAGGTGGATTAGGGTTAGGGCTAGGGTTAGGCTAATGACGGGTAAGGTTATGGTGGGCTATTGGGTTGCACCTCTGGGTGCCTCTCTGACCCACTAAGAAGACAGTCTGTGACGTATGGGTAAGGAGTCAAGGATTAGGGTTAGCGGGTTAGGGGGCTAGGGCAAGTTTTAGGGGGCTTTTTGGCACATCCCAGAAGTCTCAGTGGCCAAGTGGCCATGCGATTGGTGAGATGGCTCCAAAAATTTGCATGGTCGTCCCCTCCCACATGGCTGGCCAGTGGCCAGGCCACAGGGCCAGCCCATCATTGCACACTGCGCAGGTGTAAAAAAAATAAATAAAATAAAATCAATGGAGGACACAGGAGGAGAGGAGAGACATTTTGTTGCAAGAAAAAAACCACTGCTACTGTGAAAAATCTGGCAGTTCATACATTTCCGCGTGTTTCTGTTGTGCTTGTGTGTTTTTGGACCACGATTTCAAAAAAAATATTGCATTCGCCGCCCCATTTTCGATCCCCCGCCCGCACCGCATGGCATGGCGACGAGGCGACTCGAGTCCGGCTGCCCAGGACGGGGGGAGGCGGGACCCCCCCTCCAGACCAGAAACCCCCCTCCGGTAGGTGCCCTACTGAGTGAGTGCCCTTAGTCAAGCGGGCATTTTCCGCCTGCTTTTTGGCCCGGGAATGGGTGGGGGGGAGACCCGGGGGAGAGTTTAAAAAAGTTTTTTCCTGTGCCGCCCGTGCCGCTTGGTTGCGCTTTGGCGGCCGGCGGCGAGACTGGGCTTTTTGCGGCGGGCGAGTCCCACCACCACACCAGAGCATCCCAGGACGGAGGAGGGGGGGAGGCCGGGCGGGGACCTCCAGAAACCACCCCTCTGGTAGGTGCCCTGAGGCACGGCAGGCATTTTTCCGCCTGCTTTTTGGCCGGGAACCGGGCTTTTTAACTTTTAAAAACTTTTTTTTTCTGTGCCGCTTGGCATCGCGCGCGATCGCGCGATGCAAGTAACGAGCACGACAAATCAGACCAAATTGTTCGTTCGTCGGTTCGAGCTCGAAGTCTGGCGGAGTAATTCCCGTTTCCGTTTCCGTAGAGTAACGGAAACGAGTAACGGAAACGGAAACGGAAATACCGCTAAGTCGTGCCCATCTCTACTCTCAACTAGTTATGTCCGCAGCAAAAGGAAAAATAAGGAAATGATAGGCTCTCTGCGTGGCGATAATAACCAGTTACTAACAGGATACAAGGAAAAGGCAGAATTATTCAACAACTTCTTTGCCTCTGTTTTCTCCAAAAAGGAAGAAAGAGATCCACTGGGACAAAGACTAGATAAGGTAGGATGGGAATTACAACATAGAACAGGTAGAGAGCTGGTACAGGAACACCTGGAAACATTAAATGAATTTAAGTCTCCTGGGCCAGATGAATTACACCCAAGGATATTAAAAGAACTGGCAGAAGTAATTTCAGAACCATTGGCAATAATCTTTGAGAAGTCCTGGAGAACAGGGGAAGTCCCTATCGACTGGAGGAGGGCTAATGTTGTCCCCATCTTCAAAAAGGGAAAGAAAGAGGACCCAAATAATTACCGCCCAGTCAGCTTGACTTCAATTCCTGGAAAGATCCTAGATAAGATTATTAAACAGGAAGTCTGCAAATATTTAACAAACAATGCTGTCATTACAAGAAGTCAACACGGGTTTCTTAAAAACAAGTCATGCCAGACTAATTTGATCTCTTTCTTTGATAGAATTACAGGCCTAGTGGATGAGGAGAATGCTGTGGATATTGTTTATCTGGACTTTAGTAAGGCCTTTAATAAAGTTCCCCATGGTATTCTTGCTAAGAAGTTAGTAGAAAGTGGGATAGATAGTGCTACTGTTAGGTGGATTTGTAATTGGTTGACTGATCGCACCCAAAGGGTGATCATAAATGGCCTCTCTTCAGCTTGGAGAGACGTGACCAGTGGGGTGCCCCAGGGTTCTGTTCTGGGCCCAGTGCTGTTCAATATATTTATTAACGACTTGAAGGAGGGAATAGAGAGTATGCTAATTAAATTTGCAGATGATACCAAATTGGGAGGGGCTGCAAATTCCCTAGAGGATAGGATGAAAATCCAAAAAGACCTTGACAGACTAGAGTGCTGGGCCAAAGCTAATGGAATGGATTTCAACAGAGGGAAATGTATGGTACTACATTTAGGTTAAAAAAAAAATTGCACAAATATAAGATGGGGGATACTTGGCTGGAGGACAGTACCTGTGAAAGGGATCTGGGAGTCTTGGTGGACCACAAATTGAACATGAGTCAGCAGTGTGATGCGGCAGCCAGGAAAGCCAATTCAATTCTTGGTTGCATCAACAGAAGCATAGTGTCTAGATCAAGGGAAGTGATAGTACCACTCTATTCTGCTCTTGTCAGACCCCACCTGGAGTACTGTGTCCAGTTCTGTGCGCCTCAATTTAAAAAGGATGTTGACAACCTCGAGCGGGTGCAGAGGAGGGCTACCAGGATGGTTGAAGGTCTGAAGGAAATGTCTTATGAGGAACGGCTTCTAAAAGAAGACGGAGAGGGGATATGATAGCTATGTTTAAATATTTGAAAGGATGTCATCTTGAAGAGGGAACAGGTTTGTTTTCCATGGCTTCAGAGACTAGGACTCGGGGCAATGGTTTCAAACTACAGGAAAAGAGATTCCATTTGAACATTAGGAAGAACTTCATGACAGTTAGAGCTATTTGGCAGTGGAATATGCTGCCGCAGAGGGTGGTTGAGTCTCCTTCTTTGGAGGTTTTTAAGCAGAGGCTGGATGGCCATCTGTCAGAAATATTGTGATGGGGGTTCCTGCATGGCAGGGGGTTGGACTTGATGGCCCTTGAGGTCTCTTCCAACTCTATGATTCTATGATTCTATGATTCTATGGTTCCACATTTGATCGTAAAACATGTGTGTGAGGGGAATTTCTCCGAAGTAGGGAGAGTGACCCCTGCACTCCGTGAAGCGGAGAGGGATGAATGGCTGGAAAAGCAGAAGAGAAGGGAGAAACCCAGAGCTACATCCACCATGGAGGCTGGGGAAAGAGAGATATTATGGAATAGGTTTAATGACTCTCTAAAGATTCTAGAAGAGGAGAAGAGAGAGAAAGAGGGCAAAAAACCTGTTATGGTAGAGAAAGGGGTTGAGGAAATGGAGGGAAGATCCCACCAATCAGAGGTGGTGGAGGTGGGGTTTGGAGACTGTAAAAAGGGGAAACCACATGATCTCCCACCAGATTGAGAGTGAGAATGGATGGAAGATCCATGGACTGGAAAGTGGGGAAAAATGATGATGCCCAAAAAGAAGGCCGAAAGCTATAGACGTAGAGTACACAAACAAGTTTGCTCTTATTGGGGTGAGAGGGAGCCTAGAGAGTACAACTGAAAGAGGAAGGAGATAAGACAGCAGTTGGCACTGGAGCAATGGCTGGCCAAGATTCGAGCAGAGGCGAAGGCCGGGAAGCTGAACGTCTTGATGGACTTGACCCAGAGAGAAGACTATCCCTTTCGTTCCCGCCAGCAGAGACGCCCTGGACCCAAACCCACCTCCAAGGTTGGGATACAGGTGGGGGAACCGCATCTTTCCGAGAAGGAGGAGGGGAACAGTGGTGGAGTCAACTATCCCCAGGTGGAGGTGGCGGACTTGATTTCTCTCTAAGGACTCCCAAATATGACTTTAAGAATAACCCCTTTGTTACCGAAGTTAAAGATGTTGAAACTGTTGTAAGGCAAAGAACCTCCATTTTAGTAGAAGAACCAAATAAAAGTTCTGTTTATTCGTTTCAAGATATGCCTTCTTTGAAGTTGAAAGAGTGGGACACCTGGGCAAAGAGTGAACCCTTACAATGTGTCTTTAGTGATCACAGAAATATCTCAGTATGGAAGGGTGAAAAATGCCTAAAGGACTAGAAGTAGATACAACTAAAGAACCTTTTTGTCCACAGTAAGTGACCTGAAATTGCCAAAAGCAATTGAGATTTCATATGAGGATTAAATATTTGATTTTCATTTATGTTTACTCTGGCACTCTCACACTCTGGAAGTAAAGCAAGCATTAATTTCTCTGTATGGGCAAAGCCACTTGGGCTGTTATTTAAGAAATCTGCTGCACTGCTTTAGACAAACCTGCAGCAGATACCAGTCCTCTATCCCTCCCCATGTGCTCAGGTCTCAGCACTGGAGTCTGCAAGGATAGGAGTCCCCTTTCACGGCAGTGTTACCCCAAGGACTACCCACCACCCTGCATGACTCTGTCACACCCAAGGCAGTCCCAAGTCTCTGTAGACCTTCATGCCAAAGAGAAAGGAGCCTGGCACTTTCTTTCCATTATCATTTCCACAATATGTTTCAGGTAAGGTGATGGGGTACAAATATTAAACTATTTTGTGTCTCCATAGATAGACACTCATTTTCTGAGATCAGTGGTGAAGGTCCAAGGTGATGTGGCTGTTTCATTCCCCACCCCCCGAATGCTGAACTGGGTGGGAAAGAAGGTGCAAAGCTCACTTTGGTTGCTGGAGGACTTTTCAGGGGAGACATGGGGACAAAGAGAAAGAGACCCTTGACTTTAATTGCATGCGAGGAAGAAAAAGAAAGGGGACTACTATGAATAATGCAATGCGAGTCGACATCTCTTCCAATGTGGTTTAAAGAGAGCATCCTGGTGGTGACTCATTTCTTTGCTGGGTGAGTTTTAGTCTTACATTTTCATGCAACATATAGCAGGGCTTCAGACTTATATGAGGTCATTTTCTATATGCAGTGAAAGAAATCAGGGGAAATGGACGGAAGAAGGCTGCTAGAGGTCATGACTTGGATCTCAGCCTAAGGGTGACATATTAAATCCCTCTGGAGCCCAATGTCTTCCCATGATGGCACAGAAGTGCAGAAAAAAAGATTTTGGAGGCAGACAAGGCTGGAGTGGCTACCACTACTTCAAACCTAATATGCAAACAGCTCTTATGTAGTCAGCATCTGGCCATCCCAGATGTGAGAAATATTTACATCAGTCTCTACTGAGAAAAAGGAGGGGTATCCAGAAATGCAGCAAACCTGAATTTCCTTCTTCCACACCCACATCAATGTGTTTCTCAGAAGCAACTATTAGCCTTTTCACACGACCCCTAAGATCTGCTGGCCACTTAAATTCGGACCAGAGATCTTGGGGGTTCGTTGCTCTTCCTGTGTTCCCACCCCCTCTGCACTTCCTTGCTCCTGTCTGCGTGAGGGGAGGGAGAAAAAAAGAGAGGAAAAAATGCAGGCTCACCTCCGTCTGCCGTTCGACCGCCCCGAGCCCCGTCGTCGTCCTGATTCCTGTCTCTTAAAGGGGCGGCGGGGGGGGCAAAACAACAACAAACAGAAACGAGGAGAGCTCGGCACTCACTCCTTTACATCCGCATCAGGGATTTTCACCCCCGGAGAGCAGGTACCTGAAAAGTGCGCTGGGATGCGCTTAGGTGGGCGTGGTCGCACTTAATTTTCTGTAAATTCCAGAGCTGGTGGGGAAACAATTTTAAGCTCCGGAGCTGGGAGCCATTTGCTGCGGAGTTTAGGGGTTGTGTGAAAAGGCCCTATGTTGCCTAATATAGCTATCTCAATTCCCTCCCATCCCCTGACCAATAAGGAATGGTTTAAAAAGAGGTACATTTGCACTTGTTGACAGCTCAAGGAAAGAAATACATCCACTATTGCCTTTTTTGGCTGGGGAAAAAAGATTATGTGATTTTCCCTGCCGCTCTTGGATGCAATGTCCTATATGCAATAACAGAAATAGTATAGTCTTGTATTTGTGACTTCATGTAACAAAGTATCAGAGATGAAAGTATATACTTCATCAAGTTAGTTCTTTGGAAACATCTCTTTCAAACACAGAAATGACTTCATATTAATGTTATTCAATAACCTGTATCTACATGATCTATTTGAGGAAATATTTGGAATTCACAGAATAATGTCATATTTGGTTAGTTACAACCCAATATATCCAAATCTAAATTTGATCGTTCTGAATATCTATAATTATAATTCTTAATATTCCTGTTTATTCCTATAGATTAGAATGTATAGTATCACAGTAGGGTTGGAAGGGACCTTGGACGTTTTCTAGTCTAATCCCCTGCCCAAGGCAGGAGACCTCATACCATCTCAGACACATGGCTGTCCAATTTTTTCTTGAAAACCTCCACTGATAGGGTAACCACAACATCGGGAGGCAAGCTTTCCCACTGTTTAATGGCTCTCACTGACATGAAATTTCTCCTTATTTCCAGGTTGGCTCTCCATCTGATGAGTGTCCACCCATTGGTTCTTATTATACCTTCAGGTGCAACTGAGAATAAATCAATGCCCTCTTCCCTGTGGCAACCCTTCAGGTACTGGAAGACGGCTATCATGTCTCCCCTCAGTCTTCTTTTCATCTGGATAAACATGCCTAGTTCTTTTAGTTGTTCTTCATATGATTTAGCCTCCAGTCCCCTTATCATTGGGGATGTAATGGCTCAGTGGGCTAGAGCACTGAAACTAATGGCTGCAAAGTCAGTAGCTCAGTGGGTTGAATCCCAGGTCTTAAAAAGCGGGAAGCTAAACAGTGTTCAGTGTGCAGAAATTAGTTCAGTCATGCCGTCCACATGACCACAGACTTGCACAGCACTGGCTCTATGGCTAAAAAACGAAGATGAGTACCACCCCTAGAGTCAGACACGACTAGCACGCATGTGTAGAGGGAACCTTTACATTTACCTTTTCCCCTTATCATCTTGGTTGCTCTTCTCTGCACTTTTTCTAGGGCCTCTGTGTCTTGCTTGTATTGTGGTGACCAGAACTGGGCACGGTATTCTAAGTGTGGCCTCCTTAGGGCAGCCTGTGCCTGTGCATCTGATTTCTCCTGCCTACGTTCAGGAGCTTACTTTTTTCACCATTGAACTGTATCTTGTTGGACAGGCCCCAGTGTTCAAGTCTGTCAAGATCCTTCTGAATATTGAGTCTATCTTCCAATTTTTTGGCAGTTCCCCCCATCTTTGTGTTATCTGAAAATTTGATGAGTTCTTCTTCAATCCCCTCATCAAGATCATTTATGAAGGTATTGAAGAGCACTGGGCCCAAGACAGAACCTTCAAGGACTCCACTGCACACTTCCCTCCATGTAGATGTAATTCTACTGAGGACCACACATTGGGTATGATTGGTCAGGCATCTGCAAAGCCATCTGCAAAAGGCTAGGTTTCTGCTTGGTCAAGGAAGAAGGGAAAGTGAAACCAATTTATCAGGTATCCTGGAATGATTTCCTGGGAAATAACTAGAGAAGGGCCCGGAAAATTGATTCATTTTTATTCATGATTCATCAAGGTTAACAAATCACAAATAATGAATGTATATATTTTTTTCTGACAAATTGATGGAACATTTGTTGTTTTTTAATTAAAACCCTATAAAAGTGCCCCCATCCCCAGGAAAGTGCCCTTTGGCAACGACCTTGAGGAAACCCAGTCTTCACCAAACTTGGATGGATTGTACAGGAAAATCAGAGGAAGCTTCTCTGTGAGTCATCTCTAAATTAGGGGGAGGTGTTTGTGGGTGCATAAGTCAGAAATCAGAGATCCAGTCTTCACCAAATGTGCTGGAATTGTAAGGGAGAGTTAGGGAAAGCTTCCTTGCAATTCTGGTGTCTCTAAGGGCCAATGGACAAACCAAAAATCCATTTTAAAAAAATTCATCAAGGGGTATAGATTCATTTGAATGTGAATAAAAATAGCTATTTTTGAGAAAAAAATTGCAATTCATTTTTCTGTGCCTCTTGATGGGCATTGACATGGGTTTTTCAAGGGAGGAGGGCTGGGTGAGAGCAAAGCCTATAAGCACAGGATATTTCCTGTTACCCAGGCACTGCTGGACGTTTTGTGTACTCTTCGTATTTGGCACAATCACTGGGAAAGTGCCAGAGGACGGAGGACAAAGCAAAATCCTTGAACAAATGCTTTTCCTTACTGTGTTTCTTTAAAGGATAAAATAACAATTACATGGTATTCATATTGAGTAGAACAGAGTTAGTGATATCCAGAAATTCTGAATTTTTAAAAAAATTCCAAATCTACAGGCCTGTAATAGCATATGCTGAATCTGAATTCTGAATCCAAATGCTGGTTCCAGGGTCCATACCTGGTTCTAAACATTAAAAGAAAATGTTCACAGAACTATGGATAATACATAGATATGCTGCAATTTGTATCTGCTGATTTGTAGAGGACATTTAAAGAAGACTGCAACTGTTTAAAAAAAAACATAACTAACCTGTAGAGAAGAATTCATTCATTTTCTTCTTATAAATTTTGTAGTCAACCTCCAAAAATACACAGAAAATGATGCGCTCCATCTGTAGAGAGGATGAAAAAATGATGTTTTGTTAATCAAAATGTTTGGGGATCTTTATCAAGTAGTAGTTTTGCTATGTTTGTTTGCTTGGTTGCTTGAGTTTTGTTAAAATTTGTTTTTACCTCTGCCCCCCTCTTTCTCCCAGTTGAGACAGGAGTCAAGACGGCTTAAAGTAGATTAAAATCAAGTATAAATAGAAAGGTCAACACAGGTATAGAGACAGACAAACAATCATGACGCTAAAATGCAACTGAATTCATTATAATATTAAAATAGTATTACAAGCATGTTAAAACACAACCAACCAACCAAAGGAGGACATATAGACATACACATCAACCTGTAAAAGTCTCAGTTTCTTACCCGCCCCAAGCCTACTTGAATGAAATGAGCGTTGAATCCCAGCCAAAGAACAAAAGGGTGGAAGCCAGCCTAGACTCCCTTGGCAAGGAGTTCCACAGCCTGGGAGTAGCCAGGTTTGCCATACAATGTGTTTGCAAAAACCAAAAAGAAGTGTCCACAATCTCTCCCCACCACCATCATCGACACTGGCCTGTTTGACCACAGATAAAGATATATGAGCCATAGCATAACAGAAAACATAGCAAAGCAAAACAGCTTGGAAGTCGGCTCAAGACTAACCTATTACAACTTTCATAGACCCTTCTTCAGGCGCAAGATGGAAAAGTAAATGGAAATTATCCCTTATGCTATTTGGCAGTTGTTGTTACTCGCAATAATCACTTGAAACATAAGCCAGAGGATGATACGCCAAAGAAGAGACATCACACTGAGCTTCCACTAAGTACAGAGTCCCACTAGCCTGGTTAACATGGGTTCATGCTGGTTGTGCAGGACTTCTTCATGGGAATCATAGCATATAAAATAACTTTCAAGAACCTGGGAAACATGCATGTTATGAAAAATATGTACATTAGTAGTTTAAAAAATTTACAAGTATATTTTGAGCAGTCCCCCCCCCCCCATATCTGTATCCTTCATCTTTGATCCTGTTGTTATCCCCAATCTAAGATAGCCACTACAGTGCCAACATTCGAAGGCTCAGTTTGGAAGAAGAAATGCCAGCCTAAAGTCTCTGCTCAGCCACCAAGCTTCCTTGGCTTCCTTGAGCCAGTCAGTAGCTTTCTGTCTCTCATTATTGTAAGCCGGCTTAGGTCCTTTTCCAAGGAGGAAGCTGCGGTAAAAATATTCAAAATAAATAAATGAATGAATGAATAAATAAATACATTATGTACTGCTTGTAGGGATAAATAGCGAGAGAGGTACCATGCGGGACTACCATATATCTTGATGGTATGCATATATGTAAATAAATAATGACATTTTGTAACATGTGCAGGCTTCTTGTGATCTTTTCTTGAGTTCACCACCATTCACTGCCATTAGTTTCTTGGGGGAGGTGGGGGAATAGAGCCACGAGAATACCCTATGAATCTCCAAGTAACACAAGGTCACATGAGTTATAAAAAAAGCATTGGGGGAAAGTGAGGTCAACGTACAGGAATCAAAAGGAGGAATATACAATGTGATTTCCTTCAAATAAACCAATTAAATAGTTTACTACTAGAAGATGTTCTTATTTCTTATTTCTTTTGTTTTGGTTTGATTTTTCATTTCACTATGTATCTCTGGGCCACAATGCAATGACTAATTGTAAATCATCACATTTAAGGAAATGATCGATTGCATTTTTTTCCTTTCCATCCCTGATTATCCCACTGGGTCTACCTTCACAGTCCAGGACATGTTGTGACAAATAAAACAGCAGTATTGTAAGGAGCCACAAGATTCCTTGTTGGTTCTGCTGCCTCAGACTAATTATTCCTTTAAAATACTTTGAAAGGTGTTCCTTGGTGTAAGAGAGACATCTTATTCAAAGTTGTTATCAATCTAACATTACAGGAATGTCCTCCCTTCTTAGAAATACTCTTCCACATTTTGCTTCTGTTATTCCTCAATATAGATCCTGTCTATATCTCTACGCTGATAATCTGTTCTGTTTCACTGATGTGGGCTATGCTGCAGTATAGAATAAGATGCTGAAAAGTGCTTGGAAATGTTGTGAGGGAAAAGCAACTTTCCCAATCTTTGATTCCTAATAAATGCAAGCATATCAATGACCTGTTTACATTTCCTGGGTGAGCTGTTTAAAGGGTCAAACCATATTCCATGACATGTTTTATGGTCATTGTTTGACTCCTCTTTCCCAAAATCAGTCACAGCAAGAATCAGATCATTATTTTTTTGTCATTCCTTTTTCCCTCCTGCCAATATTGCAAATGCCATAGCACTTGCAATGCTAAAATGGACTACAGTACAAGTGTTGATCCCTCTCTGCAGAGGTATTTTGTTGCACTTCCCTCACCATGTAGTCCTCTGAATTAGAAATGGGGACAAATTTAAAAATGGTGACTTAACAGGGCTGAAGAATCAACAAATCAACAAATCGACAAAATTTCCAGCAACAAATCAATGAATTAATGCACCATTCCATCCCCCATTTAAATGTTATTAAAATCTCCCCCCTCCGCAGCATCTGAAGGCCCCAAATATTCAGGATGGAATCCTTCCTCTGCCTCTCCTCTACAAACCCAGCAAGTTTGGTGAAAACTGGGGTCCACAAATCTAAGTTATAAACCCACAACCCCCCCCCAAATGTCCTTTAGTAACTGGGTTGGGGAAATCCAATATCCACCAGATTTGTAGAAGTGAGCCCGGGGGTGCTTCCCTCCAATTCTGGTGTCTTGAGGTGCCTTGAGATCCATTTATATCCCTATACATTAATTAATCAAAATTTGCTAAAAATGATTGATTTGTATTTGTCAGGGAATTCTGTCTGTGATTAATACAAATAAATGAATTTTGATGGATCGGCCAAATTTGTCAGGATATGTGATTCATTTTTCAATCTCTCCTTCTCTACTAGGAGTTCATTGCTTCCTGGGCTTGTGCGGAACCTCTACAAATTACCTAATTTGTCTACAAAAACACGCTCAAATGAGGTTTTCTTCAAAATGCAAGAATCACTATGGAACTGGAAGAGGATGGCTCGTAGCTTAAGCACACTGAAATGCTTCTCTTAGAGAGAACAAACAGGCAAAAGAGCCACAAAATATTTTGCTTTCTATCCCTGGTTTTACAAGGGCTAGGGATGTATTTTAAATAATCATGGAAAGAAAGTTCAGAGTCCTGGCCTGCTGATGGTTGAAAAGGGCTCCAGCTATCCTGTCTAGAAAAGCAGAAAAGCAGGAAGTGATAATGCTTGTAGATGAAGCACAAACTTGCACTGCTAACCTGGTGGGACTTTCCAATCAACAGGAGCTCCAATGTATACTGGCCAACAGCTTTGGTATAACAAAAGGACTTGGGGCTCCATCGCAGAACACCTGCATCTGTCTCTTTGGGCCAAGGCTGAAGGCTGCATATCAGGGGTTCCCCATCCTGAATCTCCTGTGCTATCAGTCCACAAAGTGGCCTTAGGCCAGTGTGTTTCAACCACTGTTCCACGGCACACTAGTGTGCCGCGAGATGTTGCCTGGTGTGCCGTTGGAAAAATTGAAAAACACTGATTTAAATGATAAATTAATATCATTTAAAAATACTGTATACCCTATATCTAATGCTGCATCTGCGCCGCTGTCCTTCCCCCTTGCGTCGACGTGTTAAGTGCACCCCCCAACACTCTCCGGAGGGAGAAGGAGGGGGGCGTGGAGAGTTTGCTTCCCCATTGTAGGGCGAGGAGCTATTCTGGTCTTTACGGTAGGGGCTTCTCCCCCCGCCGCCAGCCAGCCCGCCCGCCCACCCGCCCGGGGCTCCTCCTTCCTTCCCTCCCTCGCCCTCACCTTCCTCTTGGCCACCGCGGGCGAGGGGTGGTGCGAGGCGGCGCCGGCTTCCCCTCCCTGGCACACGCGTGGTGCCCCGGCGGAGCGTCGAGGAAGCCGCTTGCAGATGTCCAGGGTGGCACGGCATCGCAAGCCCGCCAGCGGGAGGAGGGCGATGGGGGGCCAGGAGGGGCGAGGCAGCGGCGGCGGCATGGGCTTGTCCTCCTGCTCCTCCTTCCCCTGCTCCTCCTTCCCGGGGCTGCTGAGGCTGCTGCTGCTGCTGCCGGGCGCCACGATGAAACTCTACTGCAAAGTGGTGGCCCTGGCGCTCTGCCTGGCGCTGCTGCTCCTGCTCTACCTCTTCGTGGGCAACTCCAACGACTAGGACGAGCCGCCTTGGTGAGGGGCCAAGGGGAGCCCCCGGCGGGACACTCCGGACCGCCGGCTCTCCGAGCCCCATTTCCGACCCGTCCCAGGCGAGGCGGAGGAAGCGGCCGCCTCCGTTTCCAAGAGGCAGAAGCTTCAGCAGCAGCAGCAGCAGCAGCAGCCACCACGTCTCCAGCGAAAAGCAGGCAGGCAGAGCGCCGCCCGAGGGAAGTTTGCGAACGAGAGGTAAAGTCCACCCACGCCCACCCCATCCCTCACCCCTTTCCGTCCCCCTCGCCCCTCTGTCCCTCGCCGTCGCCCTTGGGCAGGAGGATTTGGCCCCAAACAGGCTGTCTCTCGCATCCTGCTCCCTCCACCCGCTTTACTCCCGAGGAAATCGGCTCACCCGCCGTCGGCTCACCGTCTTCTCAAGGCGGGGGGTGATGCATGATGCCCTTAAGTTCCAGTTCTGGATTTGCAGGGAAGGAGTGGGGGCAGAATCCTACTAAAATCCCACCCAGTCCTTGATCATCAGTGTGGCCCTCAAGGAGGCCAGACAAGCCAGCACGAGCAACCGAGCAAACTTCCTACAGAGCTGCGGCGCCAGCCACTGTCCCTTTCTGGTTTTGGGAAGCTGGTGTAAGACCGAAGTATATAAAGCTGCTTTCTTCTAGTGTGAATATTGCCCTGAGATATTTGAATGGGTTTTCAGATGTGCCTTTTTATTAATTGGGGGGGGGGTTGTTCTAGAAATTGTTGATTGAATTTTACTGTATTTTTGCATTTATGGTGGCAACACTAATGGGTGGTGGTGGTATAAAATACTTTCTTTGTGTTTATTTGATTCCTATTCAAGAGAATTACTTTATATATAGTCAATATAGGCACAGAGTTAATTTTTTTAACATTTTCTAATGGTGGTGTGCCTCGTGATTTTTTTCATGAAACAAGTGTGCCTTTGCCCAAAAAAGGTTGAAAAACACTGCCTTAGGCAAACCTCTCTTCTGTAGACTCAGTTCTTCCATCTGCCATGTCTCTCTCTCTCTCTCTCTCTCTCTCTCTCTGTGTGTGTGTGTGTGTGTGTGTGTGTGTGTGTGTGTTGTGTCATTACAGTCGTGACCGACTCTTTGTGACCCCATGTCATATAGGGTATAATAATTCTGAAGACTTACATGTTTATTACATGGTTATTAGACAATCTCCATTATGGTTATGAAATCCCATTTGTGAATTATCTCTTTCTTTGGCCCTTTGACTGAACCCCCCACACCTGAAATTTCACAAGCCCATGCGTTTATGATTCTTTGTGATACCTCCATTTCTTTCTTTCTTTCTTTCTTTCTTTCTTTCTTTCTTTCTTTCTTT